>VZSE01014922.1:6475839-6637997 GCA_013398275.1 Promerops cafer
AATTATTAATTATTTTTAAGCAGGGAGGGAAAATAAAAAAACAACTGCTTTGAAGCATCAGCCCTGGTGGTGACAAAACCATGATCCCAGTGGTCAGCCAACTGGTAACTCAGGTAGGGTCAACTGGAGCAGATTGTTCAAAGCTACAGCAGACATCAGGCAGTCCAAGTCTTGAGAAGGACTGCAAGGTTGTTCCCATCAAAATGCGAGATGTAAGAGAAGTCTGAAAGAGTAGCTGCAGTATGGATGTTCTGTCTATATTGCCACATCTTGGTCTGCCATCCAACCTACTGCATGAACCAAATGTATCTGATAGACTGCTTTCTCCTTAAACTCACTGACTGTGAGAGGGGTGAGGCACTGGAACAGGCCAGAGAAGTTGTGGCTGCCCCATCACAGGTGGCGTTCAAGGCTAGGCTGGAAGTGGCTTTGATCAACCTGGTCTAGCGAAAAGTGTCGCTGTCCATTACAGGGCAAAGAGGAACTAGATGGACTTTAAGATTCATCACAACCTAAACTATTCTATGTCCGAGATTAAATCTACACTACAGAGAGTGACAGATGCAAGCTCATTCAGTTCACGAAGGGCAGCATGATCACATCACCGAAATATAAAATTCGAGTTAATATATTCTTTAACAGAAACAGAGATGGGATTTAAATTGGATATTAGGAAAAATTCCATCACCAAAAGCACTGTCAAACTTTGGAACAGGCTGCCCAGGGAAGTGGTGGAGTCACTATCTCTGGAATTATTTTAAAGATGTGTAGATGTAATGCTTAAGGACATGGTTTAGTGGTTGACTTAGAAGTGCTGAGTGAACCGTTGGACTTGATAATATTAAGGACCTTTTTCAGCATAAACAATCCTATCATTCTGAGATTCTAGGATGCATTAGCTGGGGCTTGGCTCCAGGTTGATAGCCAGTCTGGCATGACTGCTGGCTCATGTCTCCTGCTGTGGGCCAGGGCACGGGGCAGGCTCACGCTGGCTCGTAAGGAATCCTGTGGACATATTCTGTGCTGCTTCTCTGTTGAGTGGGTGCAGCCACCAGTAGTGCAGTCACTCCTGAGGGATTGGAATTTAAAAGGGTGTAGGCAGTGCTTGGCAGGCTGCAAGTTTGAGGTATTGGTTAATTAAATTCCTTATAGGTTTTCCCTTCATGATAATGCTAAATCCAGGGATAAGTTGTCCTGGCAACAGCTTTGGCTACTGTTCTTTCCACCCTTGCTTTTAGGATTGTGATTAGAGGTACTTGAGTATGTAAATCACCATCTGAGGCTGGTGGATGTATTTATTTATTTCACAGAAAGTGGTGGCCATATGAATTGAAAATACAGTCCACTTTCACTTGTGTTTGAATAATAAAACAATATACTCACTCTTCAGAGCTCAGTCTTTAGCCAACAACATATATATTATTCATAGTTTCAAAATGTAATAAAGATACATACTTAATATCTGCTTTCCAATTAAACTTTATGAGTGGGGGCTGACTGTGGTTATATTTTTTGGCTGTGCTTTTTAATTTTCTTCTAATGCCTCCCTGGGAATTCAAGAGGCAGCTTTAAGCATAAACAAGTTGAGTGTTAAAACAGTGCAGTGTATTTTATGATCAAAATGTTATTACACAGATTTGTGGGGCTGTCAAATGTGGTGACTGAAAGTAGGCATTGAACGTGCTACACTTGATTTCTTCAGTAAGCTTCAGTATTTGCAATTTCAGGTAAAGCCAATGGAACCAGGGATAAGTGGCCCGGTCTTTTTTTGTTTGAGGAATGGTGTCAATTATTGAAAACTGTGGATTCTTGGTACTCCTACAGATCCAATCACTTTATTCTTATTCTTATTCTTATTCTTATTCTTATTCTTATTCTTATTCTTATTCTTATTCTTATTCTTATTCCATGTTCACTTATGAGTCCTCAGGGATAAGTGAGATATGCACCATAGGATTACATACTTTGCTTTAGCTGGTTCTATGTTGGGTTCCTTATAAAAATTATAATTTTAGTCTCGGGCACTTCTTCTGGGAGAGGAGTAACTAATTAAAATGGTTCCTCTTTGTAGGCATGTGCAGGTTTTTTTATTGCCTTCATCTTCTTCTTCCCATGATTAGAATCCTGGCAGATGACACTCTGGCACATCTGTGAGTCTGTGTGGCTGAGACCTTGGAAAGAGAGGTCATCGTCTGTTTTGAAGGGGACAGTCCCGTCCTGCCAACAGGCTGCTGGAGCAGGGCAGTAGCAATAGCAAATGACTAATTGGGATGCTTGTGTTATTTAGAAAATACTATATGACAGCATTTATACTTTGCTTTAAATGACCCACATATTATTCTGTATACATTGGCTTGAGATGGAGTAGTGACTGTGTCTATAATTGGGTTCGTTTCATTGGTTTCTTTTTCCTGCCTGAAGCCAGCAAAGATTTTCTTTATCCACAATACAAGTCAGTGGCCATACTGGAAGAAAAAATTGGAAGAACAAATGCAAATATCACATGCTGTGACTAAATGACTAAAGAGCTGCTGAATAAGGAAATGGAGGATGCATCAGTTTTGAAATTACAAGACTCCAATAAGGACATTTACACTGGTCAATAGAGGCTGAAGTGTCACTATGCCAACCAAGCATGCAACATGGCTCAGGGCAGGTGACAGTGGCTGTGAAATAGAGATATCCAGATGTCCCGATCTGGCACTTCGTGTAACTGGAGTGTTATGGAGGCACTTCCCTTTTGTCTGTCTAGCCAATGCCATGCAGAGGGGATGCCTCTAAGAACTGCTCTCCTAAGGACTGTTATTTATGTGCCTGAATCATTTCCTGAAGGGATTTACTATTTTCCTGTGGCTCCAGAAAAAGTCTAAGGATATTTGCATTAAAACTCAGCCAATAAAGTTATGTCATGTAACACTCTCCTTTATAGCTCCTTCAGTTCAACCTGGCAAAGAGGAGAAGTAATAGAACGTAATTTGGGGTAGCCTTGCTATTTTCATGCCTCTGCTATGAAAACAGCAGAAGCTGCTGCTGAAGACTCAGCTGGCTGTCTGAACAGACAGTTATGAGGTGACAAACCTGTGGCTGGCTGGCAGCCCAGTCTGCAACACAACTGAGTGTGTCAAAATGGAGATCTCCAGCAGGATAAAGAGAAAAGATGGTCCTGTTAGCAATTCTGTGCCAAAAAGCATGGGAAAATATTTTCAAGGAACAAGTAAAAGGGCTGTGCACTTTCCAGAATGATGATGGGAAATGGGAATCAAGGGTTGGAAAGGCTTCTGGCTCTGGGAGGCAGTGGATCTGTTGGTGATGACGGGTATGGACATTGGTAAATGGGTTAAAACCAAGAGAGCTCAAGAAACTTTTGAAGAAGGGAAACCAAAGTAAAGAGAGAGCATTCTGCAAATGAGCAGCTCACTTGGTAAGAGGGGTAGTTTTTTTGCTGTGGAAAACTGATTCTCTTACTAAGGAGACAGGGGAAACACAAAGTTTCAATCCTCAAAACCAGAAAAGCAGCTAGATTTGTGGAGAAGGAGGATGCTACCAGAGGAGGTTAAATTAATAACAAAATGAATTAAAATGAGAACTCAGGATAATGTAAAAAGGTCTTGGGAATAAAATTAATCAAAGTATCAAGAGACGTGGAAAGCAGATCTTTGATTAGCTTTATGCCAATAACTGGGAGATGGAGTGAAAAGTAGTAAGGATTTGAAATTATTTCTGCATAAGAATTTATGAATAAGCTTGACATTTATAAAGCCTGATAGGAAGGTCTGTGTGACTGAAAATTTTAAAAAAAGAAGCCCATGGTGATTTTTGTGAGTGGACTATGCAAAAAAAGACAGAAATACCTCTGAAGTTCACTTACAAATTGCCAGACCAATCACAACTTGACAGCATCTGCAGCAGATCACCAAGGCAAGACAGACAGCAGGATGACTGACCTCTCACT
Organism: Promerops cafer; assembly: GCA_013398275.1. Classification (NCBI taxonomy): domain Eukaryota; kingdom Metazoa; phylum Chordata; class Aves; order Passeriformes; family Nectariniidae; genus Promerops; species Promerops cafer. Next base: position 6,479,792 of record VZSE01014922.1, read on the forward strand.
TCACAGCAAGGAAAAGCTGTACTAACATGTAGCGTGGGAGACTGTGTGAGATACATTTGAGTTCTCATGCTGAAAGAAGATAAAAGTTCTTTATTTTTAGCATCTAAGCTTGGGGAACTCTAACTGAAACATCATTTTGAAAGATTGAGAAATAGATCACAAACCTGAAAGACACGGTTGCTTAGTTACAAATGATTTTTGCTTGATTACATTTGCAAGCAAAATAATAGCACTAAGATCAATGGACTAAAATAGATAGTTGATGTTTTAAAACTTTCTGTTCCACAGAAATGATAACAATTAAGAGGTAAATCAACTGAGGAAAAGACTATCAACAAACTGATGAATTATGATAAAGAGAGGATGCAACCTTGAATGCCACATTCTGACAATGGGAAAAGAAGACTTTGCCACTTATGAAAACAAACCAAAAGGGTTAGAAGCTTGAGTCAGGGGTGAGGTGAAAGGTCTCTATAAAAGCACTGTAAATCAGTGGGCACTGGTAGGGGAAAATGTAACACGTATCATGGAAGCAGGTACCATGCATTTCAGTGCTGCTATGTGTGAATATTTCAAAATATTTCTGCAGTTTTTACCACAATGGTGGAGCAATGAGTACGGCAACAAGGTACAATTTAGCAGGAGCCATGATGAAGATTCTTGCTTATCTCTAAGGTGAAGATTTAAATTGCTTTCTAATAACAGTTTAGTTCAGTTTAGTTCAATCCAACAAAATGTTATGTTTCTTTCATGTAGTTCATCTTGTGCTTATACACAGAACTGTTCCTGCCCTTGCTTTCTTTTTTCAAGGAATTAAAGACATTGGAGGGTCCTGTGCAGGATCATGGTCTGGTACTGAGGTCATAGTACAATGACCCACAAATATTAGGTAGAAGAAGTAGATGGTTTTTTGCAGAGCGTTTGGTTCTGTTTTCTGGGATTTGTGGACTTTGCCATTCACTCAGCTCTGAGCTTGAGTCATAATTCACTGTGTAAAATACTTGTATTTTAAGGTCTTTGAAGAAGAAATTTGTTTCTGGAAACCTAAAATATATCCAGAGTCTGTGATATCACAGGAAAATTGAGTTGTTGGAGGCATTGATGAGACAGCATGAACATAAAAATTATCTCTTCTTGTAAATATACACATATTTTAGCTACTTCCTATGCACCCTGAATCCTATGTGTTTCTTTTTTTCCTCACAGCATTTTTTCTCGGCAGGGCTCTTAGCTGAGGTTATTGACAGAGAAGTTTAGTGCAAAAGTCAGCATCTAATAACTTGCTAAGACTTTACTGGAAAACAAACTGAGGGATGTTTCCTCTGCTCCAGGCTGTCAGACAGAGAAACGAACATCCTGCTGTTTTGGAACTGCATCTTCTCTGTTGCATCTGCATTGCTTGAAGAGATGGCTACAAAGACAGAGGAAACTATCTGGGCTCTAAAGGAAACCGCTTTTTCAGCCTGGACCAGCCTGGGCGACCAAGGTTACAAGGAACTTTTTCCAGCTGCAAGCCAGCTGTGCACAGCAAGAACAGGGAAGAAGGCACTACAGGCTTTTATAGGCTTTTATATTTCTTTTCTGCAATGACAGCACACCTTACATGCTGTATCCACAGGGGTACATGTGTATCTAGGGATGTTGTGTCTCTGCAACATCCCCCACTTTACCTCTTTATCTGGTAGTTAAAATCAATCCTTCAGGGCTATTGGTTCAACTCATGACAACTGCCCACCAAAGTGGCTACCAGTGAGCTCTCAGTGTCTCAATAAAGATACCTCAACATTTTGGACTGAGAAGTCCATTAGCTGCCATTATGCTGCTTGTGGAATCCTCTTTGTCCTCATTCTACTTTAATTTTGAACACTTTCAGTCAGAGAAAAAATAAATCCCCTATGGGTGTCCTTTGTAGCCCAAAGGGTAACTTCAGCTGCCCGTCCTTGTGTCATGCTCTGTTGAAGGTGGCCACATTGCCCACTTGCCTGCTGGTGTCTGAAGGCATGAGATGCATTGTGCTAATACAAGTGGTGTCTAATCCATGCATATTCCCTAGGATTAGGTACTTGGGACACCTTCAGCTGAGGCAATTCACCTGGCTTGTGGTTCACTCCCTTCTTCTCCACAGGTGCTTTGGAAACCACCTCCTGGCCACTCAGGGAAAGTGGTTGGTTACTGTCAGCAGTGCCCTGATCTGGGTTCCCAGGACCTCTCTGCTCCCAGGAACCTGGTATGACTCCCATGAGACAGGAATGGTCCATTGTGGAAAATGGTACCTGAGAACAGACAAGAGGAATTATCCTCTAGTTAGTAACAAGAGATATTTCCCATGCAGATTGTTCATCCATTAGTCATCAGAAGAGAAGACTCTGGAGGGAAATGTAAATGTCTCAGGTTTGTGAAGATAAGGAAAAGTCTTAATTACAAGTGTTGATATGACAACACTATCTTGTCCTCAATATAAAAACCAGAGAACAGCAGATTATGTGGTGATATGCTGCTTCAACTCAGTGGAATGGCCACCACCACAGGGGACTGTTATAAATCATTCACAAACCTTGCATAAACTTCATATCCATGACTACTTTATATCCATGCCTTTGTGATTTCATAGCTGTGATTTTAGACATTCTGTTGCCATTTCTCTTTGTATAGGTGTTCCTGGCTTTCTTTTCTATTTTGCTAAACTTTTTGCATTTGGACATTAAACCTTTAATGACCTCCTTCATGAGGTTTTGGTTCTTGTTCCTTTATTAGTACTCTCAAATCCCAAATTTAATCTCTGAGTTAGTTCATTTCATTTGCAAGGAGTGTAATCCGTTTTGTTTTTCTCTTCAGCCACATCCTCAGGCTTTTCACTTTTCTTCCCCTCTGTGTAGTTCTGTTCTCCCACGAGATCTTTCTCAGGAGTTTATTATTTCAACAAAATCATTGTTTGGATGAATTCTGTCCCATCTGGATAGGGTTTTTGTACCTCAGTATGACATTTAACATCACAGAAGTAAAATCTTCCTTCTTTTCTCTTTATATTAGCTCTCCAGTTATTCAGTGAAGTCCCTATTCTGTCCTCTCCCTCCTTTGCTCTGAGTGAGTAATATGTAATACTGCAGAGGTTCCTTTTACAAAAGTCGCCCTTACCCTTTGTCCTACACCTTATATTAGTTCCTCTAATTTCTTGTCTGATTGCAGTCTGGTTCTGGTGACCTTGGTGCCTTAAAGTATGCTGATATATTTTTTTCATGTTCCTTTCTTATACTGTAACTTAAGAGACTTTACTGCTGCTTTTGCTTTACTGGACCACACTTTTTTTAACTCTGAAGGCCCTTGACAAAATACTATAATTTTATAGGTCAGTACATCCTCCTAACCTGGAGGGAGACCTGTACTTACAGCTGAATCTTCATCTGTGATTTCTCATGGTAAGTTCATTATTCTTGGATAGGCATGCCAGTGAATGTTTTTCACTGTGGAGTCTCTCTCATTCTACAGCATCATTTAAGATCCCCACTGCAGCTTTGGCCAGTAAAGACCTCCGTGCTGTCAGTTTGTGCTCTTCTTCCTCAATACAAAGGCTCTGTCTTGTCTTTCCACTACCCTCAGACACATTCCTAATTCCTATTTAATCCAAGAACAGAGTTTGGGAGTGAGTGCAGCAAAACCAGGGTAGGGTTGACAGTTATGGCCCCTATAACAGCCACAGAGGGAATGAGGCATATCTAAGTGACTGATTGTTATACATAAAAAAATCTTCAGCAATCATAGATTATTTGTCTGCAATTCCACTCTCATTTTTCACTAGTTATTGTTGGTGTTATTTGACATTCCATCTTCCAATTTGCTGTGGTAATGGACTCAAGGCTGACAAATAAAGTGATGAAATACTGCTTATCTCAGTTTTATTTCTTCTCTGAATAAAACCCTGGTGGACAAAAATGTCTTGGCTAGAAAACTACACTCAGTACGGATGCAATTCATGATCATTCAGCCTCTCAGCTCTCCTGAGCTGATCCTACAGCCAAAGTTTTTTCCTATATTCCAGCAATATAAGATTTGCTAATTGGCTCACTAATTGGATGTATGCCTTGCTTGAAGGCAGTGTTTCCTACTGTCCCAAGTGTAGGAGATTGTTAGGTGTGTTCACATCAGAAAACTTGTGAATCACAAAGCTTCCACAGGTGTTTATCTTTGTTTATTCATGAAAGTTTTTTGGTACAGGGAACAGACTGGGACTCAAGCAAGGATCTCCTGATACTGTGCCCTGTTAGTATTTGTCCTGGGTTAAACCAGGATCTTCTCCATGTTACTGGATGAGGATGGCAGAGTTATCAAGTTCTGCTGTATAAACTAATGATGGAGATACTGACCTTTCTGTTGCATTACTGGGAGGGGGAGAAAATCTAATTCTGGCTGAACATTTGAGTAGCATAGTCCAAGTACAACAAGACTTCATAGTATTACATTCTCTGAGAAGTTTTCTGAACTGTTATCAGTCAGAAGCTTTCTGCTGAAGAGGATCCCCTTGTAAAAGAAAATCTGACAAGGTAGAGTGTGTATTAATTTAGTTGTCTTGTAAATAAACTGCCTTAAATTAAAAATTACAGGTTTTTACTGTATATCTGGAATGTATTTAGCTGATTCCTTCTGCCATAATACATCCACAGTGGCTGAGTACTGAATCATGCTGTACATATAATTTCTGTTGGTATGTCTTGAAGTTCACTTTTGCCCCAAATGACTAAGCTACAAGAAGCTTACAAACTTACTATAAAATGAGAGAATTTAGAAGAAAACTGAAGAAATACCCTTCCAAACATTTTGATTTTTGTTTCTTATTTCTGTTTCTGAGTGAATTATTTTTAGGTGTTTGTATTTTTGTGAATTCCTGACTAATTGCATATGCCCTGTTTTTGCCAATCTGTGGATTGGGAGAACACAGCCCCAACTTTGTTTCAAGAGGAGAAACTGTGCTATGCTGTAATGAAAGGGATTCCCTGAGATGCAGGAAAGGAGTAACTTATTCTCCTTTGTCATTTTTCTATCTGTATCTCTCTGAAGTATTCTTTAATTTGTTTTTATGTGTATCAGAAAAATTCAAGAATTATGAAGAGTTCTGTGACACTGACATGACTTCTGAAAAGTTGGACAAGGCAAGTGGAATGAATTTGTAATGAAAAGATTGTTTATTCTTAATAGCTGAGGAGATTAGCATTTTTCTGTAATTCATTGAATTTATGGCTGATATGCCAGGGAGAGAAGTGTAATTGAAACATCTTTCTTCAAATGGCTGCATATTTTTTATTGCCTGTGTTTGATTGCAAATTTTTTGATGTGTTGAAAGTTAAAAAATTGCACAGTGCTCAGGCAAAAACCCAACTATATCTAGTTCTGAAAGGTTTCTGACGAATTTTTAATTTTTTGAGGATTAGCATAGAGCTTGCTCCCAGCATTTACAGCTGCTTTAACTCAATTGTAGTTGACACAATATGTACATTTACACCAGACAGTTTCTCCACTGGCAAATCTTAAGAGATTTAAGATGTCTATTTTTATCCAGACAGAAATAGGCAGTGCAATTCTCTCCCCTTGTAATCATGCTATCATCTGGTGTCACCGACTGATATAAAATTTGCTTTCATGTCAAAATGATTGACATTGCACATTCTTACAGACTATTTTGTTTGTTGGTTGTTACTTATGGCCAGCTGTTGATTCTGACTACTCATTAAGGCACCATTTATTTTCATCTGCATTAAACATGTTCCAAAACCTCCCAAGAAAATCTCCTGCAAGTGTATTTGGATAGCTCTATTTGGGCATCATCTATTAGCAAAAGCTCTGATGCAACTGATGGAAATATTGGCTACTTCAGTGCTGTAAATTCAGCCATTGCCTTGCCTGAAGTGAGAAATGCTTAAAGCTTTTAGACAACAATTGATAGAATATGTTCTTAGGATGGAAATTGAGTCTCTGCAGGCTCCCAGCCTCTTGCCAGTACAAAATCTTCACTGTATTTAACAGGAGACTGCCTGCTTGAGAGTTGCTCTCAGTGTGACAGCTCAGGAAGGAAGCAGCTGAGATACAAAGTGCCTGCCCCAGTTTCTGACCAATTTCCCAACTGAAGGACTGTGGGCAGGGAGGTAAAGGCTCAGCTCACTGCTGGAGACAAGTCCTGCATCTGCACTGAAGCAGCTTCTGATACAGCTGATGCTGGCTACCATTTGTTATGGAGAACCTTCCACTTGGGGAAGGACACAAGTGAACTGAGAGGGCTGCATGGGGAGTGGGCAGAAAAGGGTGCAGGAATCATGTCAAAGTTCCAAACATCCTCAAAAATATGGTTGTGTTAAAAAAGGTGGGAGGGGAGGGAAAAACTAAATAGGAAGCAAAAAATATAAGTACATTTAAGATTGCAGAGGGCTTTTTTCAGTTTAATAAGTTCCACAGAGGAAAATGAACAACAACAACAACAGTAACAGTAAGAGCAATAATAACAACAATATAGTGATTGCATGGGAGAACATTTGGAAAAAAGATAATAAAATAAGTTTTACTTAGTTACTTATACCCCTAGACAGGTGTCAGACACACCCACTGCCCTTTTGTTCTCCCTGAATATTAACAATCCAGTACTTATAGTACATAATGAAGTGAGCTCTGCAGCCTTACTCTCAACGGTAGCTCTGCTATTCTGGCTCCAAAGGCACTGTGCCTATGGGAAGCAAAATGCTGCTAGAGACTGAGAGGAGAGGCATCATCATAGCACCTCCTCAGCCCCATGGCACAAAACATGCCTTAAAGGATGATAAGAAAAAGTTAATTCTCCACTAACTTTTCAAATCAAGAGCTACAAGCTGAATTTTCCCTGGCAAATCTATCTTTACTTTTTAATTTTATCCACACATGGAACAAGTTTGGAGCCTTTTCAATCACTTGTTTTTATATTTGTGGTGTTAAGACCCCAAATCTAAAAAGAAAGCATTAGTTTGGAAGTAAGACTTCAGTCTGTTTTTTCTAAACTTAGGAACGTCTAGCACTTGGTATGTAGCTTTAATTAAGAGCAACTAACCTCCAAACACTGCTTCACCTAAAAAGGGAAGTTAATTAGTGGCTGGGAAAGAGTTGAAGGGAAAATCTAAGGGTCCAGTTTACCTTGAATCTGTTGTGGTTTTAAGCCCAGATGGAGATGAAACACCACACAGCCTCTCACCCAACCCCTCCCTCTTCCCCCCCACCCAGGTGGAATGGGGAGAAGAATTGAAGTAAAACTTATATGATGAGATCAAAACAGTTTAATAATTGAAAATACAGTACAATGCAATAATAAGAACAGTAAATATTAGTTATAATAAAAAGGAAAAAAGTTATGCACAATACAATTTCTCACCACCCATTGACTGATGCCAGACTCCCTCCCCAAACCCAGATTGGCCCCTTCTGGGTAACTCCCCCCAGTTTGTGTACTGGGCATGGCATTCTATGGTGTGGAACATCCCTTTGGTCAGTCTGGGTCACCTGTCCCACCTGTGCTCCCTCCCAGTTTCTTTCACGTGCCTCCTCACTAGCAGAGCAGGAGACGAGGAAAAAAAAGTCCTTGACTTAGGATAAACACACCTTAGCAAAAAACCAAAACATCAGTGTGTTATCAACACCATTCTCATTCCAAATCCAAAACACAGCACTGTAACAGCCACTGGGAAGAAATGAACACTACCTGAGCTGAAACCAGGTCAGAATTGATGCCTTGAGAAGCTGAAACAGAGGCTAGATGGAGTTAAGAGGAGTACAGTGGATATTTATTGAAATGCCTTCAAGGCCACACCCTGGCAGTACCAGAGCCACAGTCATGGCTCTGCCCGGATGGCTCCAAGAGGGAAGCAAAAGAGGGCTTGGTCACGAGATCTCACTATTTTTTTAAGTTTTAGTCCATTTGCATATAGGAGTTAACTGTCCAATTAATAGCTTCAAATTATGAAGTTTCATCCTCCTTGCTTGTTTGCCCGCCCTCCTCATTTCATGTTGTTCACACTTCAGGCCTGAAGTTTGAAGAGATTGTCCTTGAGTCCCCAGCTAGAATAGGATTGTTTTGTCTTCATCACCCTGTGAAAAGATCCTAGTACCACTTAATATAAAGGTAAAAGCTGCACACCAAAGCAGAACAGAAAAAACTTAAGGTATCAGAATCACACCTGGTCTTTCTTAGTCACAAATCTAAACTCCCCTGGCTTGAATAAACTCTGATCCAGACTTTGGGTCTTGTGAAAGGATCATCTCTAATACCCTTAGAAATCAGTGTATTTGTTCTTGCTTTTGGAAGAGAATTCTTGGTTTTCTTGGGCTTTAACTGCAAGGTGATTTATTTTAAGTCTAGCTACTCATGTTCAAATCCTGTTTATTTCTCATTCCCTGCAAAATTCCGTGAGTTCAAAACTATGAGGGAGGTTCCCACAGACCCTGAGATTCTTAAAATAAAAGGTTTCAACTTTCCATCTTGTTTCTGATCCCTTCAATTAAACTGCATTCATTGCAGCTTGGCAAATTTAATTGCACACTTCAAAAAGGGAAGAAACAAAAATCAGAATGATGCAGAAAGATGAGCTTTTTAAAAATTGTCTCTCTCAGAGCAAAAAAAAGAAAAAAGAAGTTTTCCATAAGAAATAGAAAACCAAGAAGACATAATTTTGATTGTAGGTTTATCTTGCTATATTTTGGTGGGAAAATGAGGCCTTGTTAACTGTGCTGAAAGCAAAAGATTTGAAGGGAAGCTGGTTTTTCATTTAAATTTTATTTTATGAAACCAAAAAAATACAAAATACAGAAAAAATACAAATACAAAATACAGAAACCTGTGGAATGAATACTTATCAATCCCATTTCTGATTCTGTGTTTTTTCACTAGCAAGAATGGAATTTATCTAATAAAGTTGGAGCCAGTCCAATACTAAAGAGGTTGCTTCTTGAACTTATATGTAAGACCTCTAATATTTTGGCTGCTCATTCCTAGTAAAAATCAGGGGACAGCAATCACATATCTTGGTATTACACATGCAGAATTTACCTTAGGAAAGATAAGAGTGGGTGGGAGTTATTTTTATCTGCACGTCAACAAACCCCGTTGCATCCACACTGCCAATGCAATTTACAGAGGGTTAAAGGGATTTTGATTCTTTGGGAAGGGAGGGGAGTCAGTGAGGCAGAAATGCTTGAGAGATGAAGTGATCCTCACTTCTAATTACAAGTATTTAGAGTCTCCAGACCCTGTAACAGCTAGAGAATTTGTTGCTATCTGTGAAGAGCATTAGAAGAAGGGTATGAACTTGAAATGTGCACAGCGGAATCTTAAAAGTGCCTTTATACTGTGTGGTGCTGGCGTGGCCAATGATTGCTCTGGAAAGGTTGTCACAGCCAACACTTGCCAGAGTATGAGCTGTTGTGGCTGTGTCTGATCTTGACTCCAGCTGCATGGAGGGGAAGCAAAATAGGTCAGCAAACATCAGCTGTGTGTGATGTGTTCAAGAGGGGGACAGCATCCTTCTGAGAGCACCCTTTTTATTACCTAATATGCTTTTTCTGGACTCTTAAAATAATTTAGCTTGGAAGAGATATCTGCAGATCCTCTAGCTTCCCCTCCCACTCAAAGCAGGATCAATTGCACGGTGGAAATCTAAGAGGTAATTTCCAGTATAAAGGATTTAAAGTTCTGCTGAAAGTCTGAGTTGTTTGGTTTGTTTTCCAGTAATAATGCAGCTCTTTGGGATTACTTCATTGGATTATGAGGTGCTGTTAGTGAGAGAGATGCTCAGCATTTACATATCTTGGGTATAGACATCTAAAAATCCTGTATAGAATTTTAGGGAAGGCTTGTGTTTTGACGCAGCTGACAGGGTAATAGAGATGTAAAGGTAAGGGAAACAGCATAACCTTTATTTTTCTGGCAAGACAAGGAGGCACATGCTGACTGTTTTTCAAAATATCTTTTCTCAGGTTCCAAGGTTTTAATCAAATCAAATGCACAGCACGAACCCTACATTCAGGGACTCTGAATTCTGGTCTGCTAGGAGTTTGCACATACAGGAAAATGAAAAATAAACACAATGGACTGGAGTCCTCCATTTAAGAACTTTGTTTTCAGGTAGGCTTGAATTCCAGTTTTAGAGAAGGATAAGAAAGGTGCTTTGTATGCTATTGAGTCAGCTTACACTATTTACACCTGAATTCAAAGAAATTACAAAATACAGTGCTTAAAAACATCACTTCAACACTTATTTTACCCACAGATGCTCACAGAATGTCTAACTGTGACCTGAGCACATGTGCTTGTAAGGAGGGAGGGGAAGCAACCTGGTCTAATTGAAGTAAGACAGGGACAGACCTGCAGGCTTTCAGTCCTTACATCTGAATGGACACTGAAATCCAGCACCTGAACCCTGCTTTAACCAACACAGGGCATCCAAGGTTTGTTACAGAATGGAGTACTTGGCATCCAAACAATTGGTACAACCACTGGTGTCTGCTTGACACCCAGCACTGACCTTTCCCACCCCGCTGTGCTTTACCTGTCTGACACATCAGTCTTTGTTCAACAGATGCTGCTCACAAATTTTGTGTGTCTTCATGGTCAGTGTGCAATGCCCTCCTGGCCCTGAGCTGCGGGAAGGCACATTTCTCTCCATGGCTGGATTCCCACTTAACAGTCTCCAGCAGCAGAGGGGACCCATCTGGAGGGAAGAGAGCCTGGTGGCCTGCATGGACAGTGACAGTGTGACCCAGCTAAGGACAAGTTGACCTCCAGACCTGAATTTGCCTCTTTACAGCAAATACTTTGTGTGAAGACACTCCAAAACACAAGCTGATGTAATCCTGCATGTTTGGATTTTTTTTTGGATAACATTAAAGTCGTGGACAGAATTACTATGTAACAAAAAACATATGATGGGTTTTCTTTTCCTAAAAATGCATCATTTAACTTCCTTAGAGGAATCTAGAATTTCTTTCCCTGAAACATACTGACTGAAGCACATCTATTTCATATGGTTTGCTTAATACATTCTGAAAGAAATACAATTAAATTTCATGAATAAGATCCTTCCACTTGCATGCATGCCTTGATTCAGAAATTCAAAGCCAGTGAGCAGCTGTAATAGAAACAGTAGTCTTTATAGGGAGTTGCACAATACACAGTAACTTTCTAACTTGTTTAAATAGAAGAGTTATATTTTTCATTCCAGTGTCAACCTTGCTTTCTGCATTATAGCTCTAATACACAGGATGAATAATTTTATTCTACAAATAATTGCATGATGATTTATCCTACAAAGTATCTGTTGTCTCCGTAAAGCAGAATTGAATCAAACAGGATCCCAAGCCTCCTGTTATTCTCTACCATAAATGTGGCACTAATTTTTCCTCCGTTTGCTCTCAGTGCTGATTGTAATGGGTAGCCTGTGCCATACTAATGTGGTAATAGTCATGAACATATCTGTGAAATGGCTAAAGCTGTGCCACTTGATGGGAAAGGAGAGAGGGCAGACACTAAGACACCTGTGGACATTCCTAGTGCTGTGCATGGGCCAGACCCCAAGACACAGCAGAAAGGGTGATGGTCTCGTGTGTGGGAAAACCGAAATTTTTGCTTGTGGGAAAATGTTTCCAAATCTCTGAGAACTTGTTTGCCATAGGCAAATATGTAGGTCATAGGCATATTGATGTTCTTCAGGCATTCCTCTCCTTTTCCATTTTTCTTTGCATCTCTCTCTTTGCTGTCTTCTTACTTAAACGTCTACATACATCAGAGACATCTTAAAGGTTAAAGCAGTCCATGCTGTATTTATTCCATCTGCCCAGTACTTCTTGAAATGAAAGATTTTCTGCCTCCAGCCCTGAATTTTCTCCCACCAAATAACCCAGGGAGCAAGGGGACTCATGGTATCTGAACAGGAAACTAAACAAAAGTCTTTGACTAAAATACTTTGAAACAATCAAACAGAACTGTATAACCAAGCACTCCCCTACAGCCAGGAAAACCACTGTAGCTTCACATAAACTCTAACTACTATTCACTTATTTTCCTTCCTACTTGAACCCTGCAACCTTTTTAAGGTCTGATTTAATTGCTGGAAAGCAAACATAAGAGAAGTTATTTCACAACATAAGGGCAGAAATACCAAAATTAGTGCAGAATGTGGTCTTATAAGCATAACAGCAACCCACAATTGGAAGCATTGTGTAGGAATATTAACCCCAAATTTCTGTTTTGAAGAATGTGCAGCAAGTTCAGTCCCTGTGTGGGCTAGTCACTTAAGAGTTTGACTTGATGACCCTTGTGGATTCCTTCCATCTCCCTTCCTGTGACAAATATGGTTCTTACTGTAAAAATAACACTGTCGAGCTGCACTCAATGCAGTGTCACTCTGTCCTCAAGGCTCTCATATAAGCTTGCAAGACCATTTTTTAAAATTTTTGCCATGCAACACTAATGAAATCAACAGCATAAAAAACCTAATTTTTTCTGTGGGACTTTGGTCTTTATTAAAAACAAGGTTAATTTCAGTGATGAGTTTTTAATATGTTGCTGTTTACCTTCATTTACAACGTCAAGGTACTGGTCAATTAAATTTCATCTTCAAATCTGCAGCATCAGATTTGATTGAGTCATTAGAGGTTTAGGAGTAGGTGTTTGTTTGTGTAGGTTTCTCTTTCTTTTCCAGACTTCAGCAGATCCAAATTCTATAACCACACAAGAAATTGTTGTTGGTTCATTTGGAGCTGTGACCCTTGGATGTGGTGGGTGGGGAAGAGCAGGGACTCAGCTCTCACAATTGTATGGAACTGTCGTATTTCTAACTATAATAAATAAATATACATTATATATATATATATCTTTCAGTTACTCCACTTTACACTGAGGCAATCAAATGCAGAATGTGATCCATGAACATCAATATAAGTTGGTCTATAATAGTTCACCTTAAGCAAGTGCAAGGAACTATAGGTAGTGAGAGGCTCTTGCTCTGTTCCGGACGATGGAAATCCCAGCTGGTAAATTTTTACATCTTATATACTCACTGGGTATATGTGTGTGTGTAAGTCACTTGTGTGATACATGTTAAATAGACAATTTACATATTATTTCCTCTGCTTAGGGACCTACCTTGCAACATTTGCTTTACAAAGAATTTTCATTGCAACCTTTTGTCACAGTAACATTAGACACCTTCAAAGATCTGCAAGGGGATGTGTGAATTACTCTCCTAATTATGTCTGAGGGAGTGACTGGGAGATATTTCCTCTACGTTATACATAATGCCAGATGATCAATGCTAGCTCTGTTCTACAGCAAAGACACAGCATGGGAGTAAAAACCAAAGTGTCCAACTTTATTCCCAGCTCAAAGCACTTGGGAGCAGTGAATGTGCTCTCCTCACTTCTCCAACAACATCACAAGACTGACCTTTTTTATATTAGGTTGTTAATCATAGAATTGTTTAAGTTACAAAAGACCTTTAAGATCTTCAAGTCCTGGCCATTAACTCAGCACTGCCAAGCCCACCATTAAACCACGTCCCCTGGAGCCACATCTACACCTACACACAATTACACATCTTTTAAATACTTCCCGGGATGGTCCTTAGAGCAGCCTGTTCCAGTGCTTGAAAACCCTTGTGGTGAAGATTTTTTCCCTAATATTCCCTGCAAACTGCAGTTGTGCTGACACCCCTCTTACTTCTACAAGAACTGAAAATTCAATCATTTAATGATGTCTTTGCTCAAGACAGAGTCCAACCATTGCATCACCCACCACTCCTTCTGTGTTTACAAACAGCAGGTCCAGAGGGCCATATCCATGAGTTGCCTCCCTTGCCAACTGTGTCAGGAAGTTCTCTTCCACACACTCTGGGAACCTCCTGGACTGTTTGCTCCCTCTTATGTTGTATTTCCAGCAGACCTCTGGCAAGCTGAAGTCCCCCATAAGAACAAGGGCCAGAGACTGGGAGGCATCTCCCAGTTGCTTATAGAATATTTCATCTGCCTCTTCATTCTGGTTAGGTGGTCTGTGGCAGAATCCCAGTGTGATATCTGCCCTGTGATCATCGCCATCAAGCTCTAGGCAGTCAGAACAGTCCCTAACACACGGGGCTAACCCATCACTCTCCTTCCTTGCCTGTCCAGTCTGAAGAGTTTATTGCCATCCATTGCAGCACTCCAGTTGTGTGAGTCATCCCAACATGTTTCCATGATGGCAGCTATGTCACAGTTTTCCAGCTCCTCCTGTGTGTTGCCTGTGCTGCAGGCATTGGTAAAGGTGCAGTTGGGCTATCAAGCCCAGCACCTTTTTTGGGGGAGAGGCCCTAATTTGTATGTGACTGTTCTCAGCTGCTTCAGTGTTTTCTAACATTCATAACGCCACATCTTAATATGTATTTAAGAAATGAAAGGCTGATCTTGGTTGTCTTTGGGGTTTTTTTGAGCCTTGCATTTTCTGTCTTTCCTGCCTGACCCTGAGGTCTAGAAACTTTCTCTTTTGAAAAGAAAAAAAAAATTCTTATTTAGTCACAGGATGCTGGGAGCTGGAGCTTGTGGGAAAATATTGCTACACTGGTGACATAATCAGAAAACTCAACAGAGCTTCCAACAGTGTAGAATGTCTCTCAGCTTTCCTCAGCTCTGGGCATGAATACTCAACTGCTCTGAGCCTGAAACCACAGGCCTGGGGCTTTCTTCAGCTGTCTGCAGCACAAGGGCTGGAGTCCAGGGGTCATCTTCCCTCTCTAACTTGCAGTTGCAATTAGGGAAAGCATGGTCTGTGGGATGGAACCCACCCGGAGAGAAAGACACCACAGCTGTACCCTTTCCACATTCATTTGCACAGCTGCTGAGGGCCAGTGACAGTGTAGTCCACTGGTCAGAGGCATTACCCAATGGCAGAATGTTGTATGCTATGAAACAAGAAGTTTTTAATTACAAACCTTGTTGTGGGTTAACTCTGACAGGCAGCTAAGCATCACAGAGCTGTTCACTCCCTGCTTCCAAACCAGAGTCCCACCAGGAAGGAGGAGAGAGAAAAGGAAAAGCAAGAAAAATTGTGGGTAAAGATAAAAAAAACCCCAAACCCCAAAAAAACAAGCAAAAAACAAACTTAAAAAGAAGAAATGGAGGAAGAAAGCAAACAAAACAGGTGATACAAAAAGCCTAGAAAACTGAGCAAAACACAGGTAACCTCCCTAAACCTCATGGAATCTGCCTGGTTATGTCCCCTCCCAACTTATTGTACAGCCCCAGTCTATTCACCAAGGGTGGAGAGCAGAGTAAGAAAGAGAGAAGGCCCTGTTCAGCAACAGGTGAAACACTGGTCTATTACTGGCATTGTTTTGGTCATAAATCTAAATCACAGCACCATACAAGCTCCTATGAAGAAAATTGACTCCAACGTGGTTAGGACCAGTATAATCCCCTGTCTTTGAAAAGAAAAGATTAATCCAGGGCTGCTGTTAGGAAATGCTAGCAATGATTTCAATAGAATTTAGTACCTGCTCCTTATTCTTTTTCATTTGTATAACTTCTCTGAGCTGCAGGAAAGGATTTGAATAAAAGAAAAGGCAAAGTAAACCCTCATCCTCCTGGGACAAAATGTTCCTGCTGGTTTCCTACAATGTTACTTCAAAGCAAGAGTATTGGGAACAGCTACACCACTGAGTATGATGAACCACGGGTGTACTTAATGTTATTCAACAGAAAATGTGTCAGGAGAAAGTAACCCAGGAATATCAGTCACTGTTGTGCTGGGAACGATGAGTCAGACGGGTGCTCAGTGCAATACATCACTCTCTGAACACTTGCAGGGAGGCTGATAAGTGCACGTGTCACTCCTTGCTCTGCTTGCAGCCATGATTAAACATGAGCTGGCACTGTTGCTTTTTTGGTGCCATTGGGTCATATTTCCCTGGAAATCCAGAGTCTTTGGCAATGATGCTTGAATTTGGAGAGACACCTGTGTTTCCCATTACTTGCCAAGGTAAGCATTGCATTTGCAGAGTCTTATCTTGATCTTTACTCAAGACAAGGCTGCCTCATTTGGGAGCAGGTGGACTCTTTGTTGGTCCTATTTTAGTTGTGTGGGGTCTTCTTAAGCAAGTCAGTTCCCAGGATCATTTTTTAAGCTGTTATTGAATGGTTTTAAAGGACAGAGGTGGGGTGGAGGAGATATGTGAATGGTGTTTTGGATTTTATAAATGTGTGCTGAGCACATATATGTGTGTAGGATATGGACTGCATAATGTGAAGGCAATACTCACCATGGACCTTACACAAACTGATGACCCATGATCACAGAATATGCTAAGCTGGAAGGGACCCACAAGGGCCACTAAGCCCAGCTCCTGGCCCAGCACAGGACCACCAAGAGCCACACCCTCTGCCTGAGAGCATTGTCCAAATGCTTCTTGAACTGTTAGCCTTGGTGCTGTCACCACTTCCCTGGGGAGCCTGGGTACCCAACCAACCTCTGTGTGAAGAAACTTTTTCTGACATTCAACCCAAACCTCCCCTGGCAGAACTTCAGCGCATTCCCAGTCGCAGGACTCGCCCCTCCAGGTTTCACTTACATCAATGATGTCAAATTGCTGCGACTGAGACAAAACCTCAAGCTCCTCTTTTGTTCTTTGCACTGCCTCATTAGTGTAGAAACATTTCAGGAGTGGTACTTTGTAGCCAAGACCTCTTAAAGCAGATTGAGGGATCCCATTAGTGCTCATTTCCTTAAATTCTGGCACACTATCTTAGTACTCATCATGGCAAGCCTGCTATTTTTCCTTTCCCTCTTCCAAGCTAGTTTAAAGCTCTGTCAAAGAGCCCTGTTAGCCCCTGTGCTAGCCCTTTTTCCCCTCTAAGAAATCCTGGGGAATTCCTGATGAATTCCTATCATGTGTCAGTAGACCAGGTGTTGAGTAGACCCTCCCATGGTCAACAACCCCAAAATTTTTCCACTGTCACCAACCTTGGAGCCATGCATTGACTTGATAGATCTGCCTATTTCTATAAATATCAGCTTTCGTTACCAGAAGAATCGAGGAAATCACTACCTGTGCTCCTGATCCTTCTACTAATCATCCCAGGGCCCTGTAGTCTCTTTTGCTTGCCCTTGGACTTCGCTTTATTGTTTCATTGCTGCTAGTTTGAGCAACCAATAGCAGATAGTAATCAGAGAGCCTTACTAGTCTGCAGAGTTTTCCATTATGTCCCTTATCCATGCCCCTGGGAGACAGAAGACTTCTCTGTGAGGGAGGTCCAGTCTGTGTATTGGATCCTCTGTTCCCCTTAGAAGGGAGTCTCCTACTACAATCACCCTTCTTTTCCTCTTAACAAAGGAGGTTTTGATGTGAGGTACAGGTGGTGCTGCTTTAGGGAGCTCCACTATCCCAGAAGGACCTTCACCCATCTCAGCAGTTGTCTGGCCTTCTGGTTCCAGAGCCCCACAGCTGCTGCAGAAGGTACCAGTCCTACTTTTCAGATTCTGAGAAGGAGGAGGAACCTTAGGTGGTACGTGCAGTGACCTGCTCCCAGCCTTTGTCTTTGAGAGACCCTTGGCTAACAGCCCTTTGACTAATTACCCTGCAGGGTTCTGAGTCCACGATGAAGACACTACAGACATTTTTTTGCATGACATTTTTTGAATTTCATTCTTTTTGATAACAATAAGCACAGATAAAAATTATACCACAGAGAAGCCTGTGTTTTAGAGTGTGTCCTCAAAAGGAGCAAACCCAATCGAGGAGACTGAATTCCCCATAAGTGTCAGGAGGCTACATTGACTGCATTTACACACCTGTGTTCTGCCCCATTCTTTATAGACTACAAACTCACAGCCAGGGACACTCACCAGAAAGTCTGTTCAATTATGTTCTTCTCATAACAAAGAGAGAAATTGTATTTATTGCTTTTCTTGGAAGAACAGTGTTGCCCTTATATATACAGTAAGGGGTTGCTATACCTTTCTCTCTAAAGAGCACAGACAAGTTCTGTGGTACTTAAAAGTCTTTCCTTTTGTAAACAGCTCCAGAAATATTAAACCCTTCAAGGGCTCTCATAGCAAGATTTCTCTTACCATGCAGGTAGTACGGGGAGTGCCAGAAGCAGATGTGAAAGTTGCACACAAGAATCAGTGTTTAGTACAGAAGGTAGAAAAAGACTGTGATGAGAATAAATGAAAATAAATTTGTCTCAACAAACATTTGTCAAGGAACCTAATTTCTGTGGTATGGACCAAAATTGCTGCTGACATTTTCTGTAATGAAGTTTCTTCTGGTTTGCTCGAAGTCTCCATCTGCACTCTGACGCATCCACTTTATTCCTGGACTGGGCATGTAAGACAGACCTCCACATCCGCAGGACGCTGGCATCCTTCTGCAAAATGCTCCACCTAGGAAAGGCTGAGGCAGATGGGTACATACAGACCTGGGGCTGTCCATTTGCCACTGTATAAAAAAGGCCTTGACTGAGAAAAATCAGCTTGGTATCTAGGTCCTTCCTTCTGCCTTTTTTCTTTTCCTAATATGACGTGTTCCTTAAACTTTGTTCTGAATGCTTAAAAGAGTCATTGTGTCTTTTTTTTTTTTTTTTTTTTTTTTTNNTTTTTTTTTTTTTTTTTTTTTCTGGCTGGATTTATAGGCAATACAGGTTGGCATAGCTCTATTGAAATCAGAGGAACTATCCCAATTTCTGCCAAATGATGCAGATCTGGGGTTTAAAATGCATATTCAGAATGAAAGAGTCCTGTAAAGAAAGTAGCTGTGGGTAATGAGGCAAGGATTTCAGCTAGAGATTTCAGAAGTGTATTTATGAGCCTTAGAGCCACATTTATCATAGCTAGGGAAATAATATCTGTTCTGTTGCTTGTTTAATAAAATTATTCTCTGTTTCAGGAGAATTAGCAAGTCACAGTGCATTTAGAAACTGCTGCATTGGTGTTTTGTTAAGTTGAAAAATGATAACATGTTTGACACATTTAGTGGTCCAACATGTGTGTTGTGTTTGTCTTTGGACACACATTCTGTTACCTGTCCTCTGCAGGCAGTCATTGACCCGTCAGTGTGAATAATTTGTTTTGCTCTAGAAAATTTCAGCCCCTGCTAGGATTGACTAAGAGGAATTGTTGTTTCAGCAATAATCTCTTTTGATATGTTGTGTATTAAGCAATAAGCGCCTGTTGAAATTGATTAATAGTTGAAGTGGAGATGAGATTTTAAGGCAATTTGAAATTTTGTTCATTGCACTCATTTTTTTTATTAAATATCCTTTGCTGTGCTGTTACGTAGAAGATGAATAGAACTTTTTTTTTTAAAGGCTTCTCAGTGTCATACATTACCTTCTAAACATTTGGGATGTTTGAAAATCCCAGATATCAGCAGCTCTATTTCCACGTCTTCACCAAGGAAGGAGAAAAGGATAACCTTGTATTTTAAACCATATTTGTCTGTGGTTTCTTGTGTGACAGCAGACTCTTCTTTCCCCTTTGATATATATAGGACAAGAAGTATTTCTAGAGCAGGTCTGACCCAAGGTTTATGAAGGCCAGTCTTCTGCAGCTGGCAGCAGACAGCACCAGCTGCTTCAAAAGAGCAGACAAGAAGTTTCACACCTAGTGGCAATTTGAAAATTAACCTTTGAGAAATTTTCTCCCAGCTTCCATTGGTGGAAAATTCATTTATGCCTGGAGGCAAGAAGGTTTGCAGGTCTTGCTTTTCTATTTTTCCCCCTCTTTTTTTTTTTCCTTTTCCTTTAGGGTTTGCTACTATAATACTGTCCATTCTTGATACTTGTATAAAATCTTGGGTCTTCTTGATTGCTGTGAAGCTCTTGGCCGTGATGGTACTCTATGCCAAAGACAGGTGAATTAAATTGGTGTGAAACACCGTGTCCTTGTATCAGTACAAGATATGTCACCTTCCAGTCTCAGCAAGTTTATTGTGTTTCTAACAGTTTGTGTTATCTGTGCCTGGTTAGTTGCAAGTTTTAGGCCACAGTGGTTTGTTGTTTACCTACTGTTATCCCTGTTCCATTTTTAGCTCTTGGGTCCTTTGAGTGCAGGTTCTTCAAAGCAGGCTGGTCTTTACACAGCTCTTATACAGCACTCAGTTCACTGTGAACATCAGCTATTTGCAAAAGAAAGATATGCATCAAAGTCTAGGGGAACTGAACATTATTAACATATTCTGACTCTTATTTGACTAAATGTGAGTAGAAAACAAAAAATCCCAAGCAAAATTAACACCTCTGCAAATGAAATGTGTTAATGATGTCACTTGCTTACATTGGATACCAAGGTACAAGGTCTTCTGACCCACCAAAGGTTTGAGGTACCCGGAGGAGTTGTGAGGCTAGAGTATTTTGATGGCTGTATGTCTGGTTTCAGGCCTCTGCTTCCCACTTTTCTGGGGTTTCTTATTTTTAATGTGAATGTTCATGAAAATGATGGCACATTTAACTCTGTGAGAGTGTTTTATGCTGTCAGAGTCCTTCCAATGAGTCTCCTGGAGCTGCTCCAGTTTGTGCTATGCAAGGTGAGAATGCTCAAGTGCTGTGTTGGCTGGGGAACATGAGCTACTTCCCAGCTGCTCCTTATGGCTGATCTCTGAACTGTCCAAATTTAAAGACTCTAAGAACACCTAAGCTTGACATCAATTTATACTTTCACTCAGAGCCTTTCTGAAGAATTTGACTTAAAGGGAACAGGTTTCACAGTAAGACAAAACTGAGTCTATCATGTTTTTGTAGGAGAGGAGGTAGGTTTGCAGCAGAGACTGCATAGAAAAATGTGGATTTCTTTTGTTTTTGTTTAACTCCTGATCAGCAGGAGTGCAGTTGGAAAGGTCTACTGAGAGAGATGGAAAAGTTCAAGCTCAACATTAAGTGAAGGATTTTACTCTTCTAGTTTGCCACTTCTCTTTGTCAAGAGCATTTTGATTGTTGCATGGTGCTTTCTTCAGAAGGTGTTTTGTGGGAAATCTAGAGTGGATGGAGCAAGCTATGGGTGATAAAGGCCTATCTTTAAATCTGATGTAAACTTAAATTCATATAGTGTGGCCATTATAAACTCAATGCTCCACTCCTTATGCATCTGAAGATATCTGACTGCCTCTACAGAGTTCAGGAAGGAACCTGGATCCTGAAGCAACTTCTTTTTATGCAGAAACTCCTCATAGCAACTTTTACAGCACAGCTTGTCACTATGTTTAGTTTTGCTGCAGTCCTAATTCTTGTGAATGTGGCTTGCACAATAAATAATGTCTGTGTTTGTAGAGAGGAGGGATCTGGATCTCATCATACTTGTGAATTTGTGTGTGAGATTACAGAGTCACATCAGGGCAGTCATGTTCTAGCTGATCTTTAAACCCAGATCTCAGGCTATATTAAAATTCAAGGTAAATCAATGCTAGCCTTTTCACAACAAGTAATCCAATGTGATGTGAAGTAGGGGCACAGTGCTGTAGAAACGGAGTAACTGAGATTGTTTCCATTCATTGTTGGCAGCGTGGCAGTGATTTATACCAGCTGAAATCAGACTGGGTGACACGCCTCACAGAAACATGGCAGTTCTGGTTTCAAAAAGCAGTGGAGTTCTTTTTGTTTGTGCCATACTTCCCTGCTTTCTGAGTGCTACTTTGTCAAACAATAGCCATTTCAGTGCTGGTTTATCAAGTCTTCACGGATTTGTGCTAATCAGTATTTGTCAGAAAGCAACATACTTCTTTTCAGCCCAGGAAAATAATTCAATTGGAAAAAAAAAAATCATTCCATTGCCATAGTTTATCTGCATGATATATATCAGCAGCGCACAGCAGTGGTATCTCAAGAGACCTCAAATGCAGAACCTGTGCTAAGAAGAAAATATGAGAGCTAATTTTTCTTGTAAGTTACTCTTAGTTTTTTTTCTTATTTCCATTCTCTGATGAGGGCAGTGGCCTTTTTCTCCACGAGCCTGTGGGCTTTATGTGTGCTGGTCCTGGTGGAGGTTCCTGTGCTACAAGCACTTTGTGTTCAGGCAGAGACTAGTGCAAATCTTGGGCTCCAGTCAGCCCTTCCAGCTCTTCACCAAAATAGGAATTACAGATGGCAGCACAAGGAAGCACAGGTGGGGCCAGCACTCACAAAGAGTGGGGAAATATTTTGCTGGATATCATGAACATTTTCAACTTCTTGTATGAGGGTTCTGCCCTCCAAATCTGCCCTTGAATGATTCAAGGAACAGGTGCAACTTCAGATTAATCAGATGATGGGATTAGAACCATTAAATTTCACAGAAAAGATTTGCAGATTTTTGTAAGCCAGGAGGAACCAAAAAGATGCAAGGAGTGCTTTCAGGGAGGGGAAATGTTGTAGTGGTATTGATTAGGAAAATTTCTATATCCTAGGCCTATTTAATTTCTCTTTGGCCTCTCTGTTTTATACTGTTAGGTCCTGCACAGTGCTTTATCAGTTTCCTTGGCAGAGCTCTCTCATTTATGGTTATCTGATTCTGCTTCATTTTTATGCCCATATCGTGGGTTTATTGGATTGGAAAGTTGACTACAAGCCATCCAGGGAGGCTGTCAGCAGTAGAATATCACATTACTGAAGTGAACAGAAATTCAGCTCCTGTATGTTTCAATGCTATTTGCTGAACTGAACAGAAACATCCCAAGATATTTCCCAGAAGGCAACAATTTTTCACTCGGATATGGTCATGCTATCAACAGGCAACTGGCCATAGCTAAAATAATGCCCTCAGCATCGTATAAACTCACATAAAACATGAGTTAAGGATGTGTGAAGCAGCTGGAATATGGCATAGCTCAATGTAGTTTATACCCTAGTCCAAATCTGGCTCTGCTCATGAAAGGGAACATCAGTGCAAACATGGACAGATTTTGGGGATCTTGGGTTAACCACAGGCTAAAGGTGTAACTAACAACAATTAACCCCAAACTGCACTCTAAAGTCTTATCCCATTTTCAAACTCTCCATGGGACTTATACTCCAAAAAGTCACTGCATCGTAACTAAAAACATTTGTGTTTAATCTTGGCTTTCGACTACACATCTGAGCTGAACAAAGAGCTATAAAGCTTAATTGAAGGAGCCCTCCCTCTTTCCGAATCATTGTTCAATTTGAATATTATGTATTGGTGCAAAATTTCCTAATTTCATGACTGCAGGAAAAGCTGTCTCTCTTTTTACAGAGATGGAGCCACTTGCTAACCAGAGAGCAGCACAATATATTAAATTGACATTGATTTTGCAGACAGTATTGCCTTTATATAGTTAAAAAAAAGGCACGTTTTTATTGTGAGAATAAGCTGGTGCTGTACATGACATTAAATAACACTTCATGGGTGAAACAGAGATGTGGAGAAACTAATAACAATTTAAGTTCTTTGTTTGGTGCAAAATCAGATTATTGTATTGACAGACACATAAAGAAATAGGCTGCAGGGTGGTGAAAAGGTAGGCAGGTTGACTGATATTAGAATATATAACTAGGAATAATGGGATAAATTAAACAGAGAGACCCTCATAACACGAACATCTTGCACTGCAAAATAGTCTCCCCTAGGATAAGAAGAAAGAGTTAGCTTATTAAATGAGTCATTTAATATGATCGGAAAAAAAGTTGGAAAATATGCTGTAGGGAACAATCCCGGAGACAGACTACTAGAAATTACTCTTCATTGTCTGTGATTATCTGCAGTCACATTTTTTTCCTCTTATTCAAAATGTGGAAGCGAGGTAAGTGGAGGTTGTGCTTTTCAATTGCTCAATTGCACAAGCTGAAAAAAATGAGGGTTGCTTTCTTAATGACATTACTTAAGCGAAGAGCACTGACCTTTTCTTTAAAAAGGAGAACAGGAGACACACATAAACTGATGTCTTGGTTTGAAAACAGGTGTCTGCTAAGGAAGGCAGGAGCTTCCTTTGAAGTGGAAAATGTAAACCCCCTCTCTCCGAATTTTGAAATTAAAGGGCTCTCAGGCAAAGACATGGGAATAGGAATAACAGTTCTTTACTAGGAAAATTAAAAATACAAATTCAATAGTACAAGAAGAGAAACCACTGACAGAGTCAGAATGCCACCTGACACCCTGTTGGTCAGGGTGTAGGTAACAGTCCCATTAAATGGTGGCTGCAGTCCTTCTGGATGTGGCTCTGCTGAAGCAGTGATCCTGTAGAAGGATGTAGGTTTCCTCTGAAGGTCCAGTGGTGGTGTAGATGGGCCTGGTCTTTCCTCTGGGAATCCAGTGGGAAAAGGATCCTGTGGTGTTCCAAATTTCAGGATATATCCAGGTAGGAATGCTTGGCTCCTCCCCCTGGGCAGAGCATCTCACAATGAGACTCAATGGCTCATTAACCAAAGATACCTCCTTGAGGGAGAATTGGTTGTGGAAAAGACAAAGAAAACTGCCCCACCTGGTTTTATCAAGTGGCCAATTAACAGGAGATAACTGCCCCACCTCTGACAGATGGTAATGGAATATACAACCCCAACCAAAGACAACTGAAAAGACAAGGAATTGCCAGCATGTGAGTTCAAGCTCAGGTAGGAAGATCAAACACTGAATTCCAGTGCAATGACAGGAAGACCCCTCAGACACCTCCAGCAGTAATGCATGCTTAATCAAGGGGGAACAACTTTTTTCTTATATAAGCACTTGGAATTTCTAATTAATTTGTGCAATATTTATTAAAAGCATGGCTAAGGAGTTTGCTTTGTCATCCTTTTTATTCTCTTCCTACTCCCAAATATTCAGAGGCAACTACTTTTTTTGGATGGTTTGGATTTCTGTTAAATGTTACATATCTCTGATGATGAAGAATCTTTTGCGCATGCGAACAGAATAAATTACACTTCTACCCCCCCGACAGAGCCTGTTATGCTGCTAGAATGTCTACATGGTGGAATCATACTTGATACTTCAGGTTTTTAGTGATTTAAATGCACGAGGATGTTTCTGCTCCTGAAATAAGTGGAGTAGTTATTAACGTCAGTTGGCACAGCTTTAGGCCTTAAGTCAGGAGAAAGAAACTTAATGCCTCTCCTTTCCCCCATCACTTTGTGAGAGACTTAAATTGCTTTGCTGAAAATTTCCTATTGCTGCTGACTATAGATTAAACTCAACAGAAAAAAAATGGGAGTGAGATATGACCTGAGCAGAAATCCCCTTATTCACCTGAAAATTAAGACAGTTTTTCACTCAACAGTTGTCTTACAATCTTTACCCTGTGGTTGCCCAGTACACTGTCACACAGTAACAGGCAAAGTGATCCAAGAGTGCTGTAGGAGCTCTGATCCAGAGGGTGAAATGAGCCCACAGGACCCCCAAAGAAAAAAAATTCTGCTTAGTATCCACTCACTCCCACTTTGCACTTAGTGAGAAAGAGTGCCTGGCTGTGCAAATTCAGATTTGGTAACTCAGTGACCAGTAGCAGCAATAAAATATTTCCTCATTGACTTTGGCTTTGGGAATGGATAAGCAGTGTGCCAGACACAGTAGTCAGGTGCTTTTTCTTGTCTGTTAGACACTGAAAGACAAAGACTTAGTGTGTGCATGAACGTCTAGGTATGAATGTCCACATATACACAAATAAATACAATTACTCGTCTATCTGCTTGCATACCTAAGGCTTATGAAATAGAAGGCAGATGTCACAGACAGATCAAAGATATTTAACTAGCAAAGCTTTAGCAATGTCCATTATCTCTGGATAAAGAAGATGATTGAGATTTAATGCTCTTCTCTTCCTAAGCCTGTGTGAGTGGTGGAGACCAATACTGTTCAAATTATTGAAGAGAGGTCCTGCTTGAGCACAGGTGTAAGTATTTATAAGAGAAATGCGTAGTCAAGTAGGGACTGCTCTAGGGTTGAACAACCTGTTTTGTGCCAGTCAATGCTCTGCTGCATGACTCTTCTATCCATTAGCTTGCAATGTCTTTGGAGCCAAAGTTAATCCCTCTGGTGTATCAGAGACTTCCTGTCTGGGAAGCTCACTCGGGGCCTCTCCCTGCTGCTGGGCTGCCAACAGCAAATGGCATAAACAGAAATGTTACTCAGACACATCTGGAGATTAAATTCCTCTTACACTGCTAATCCTCTGGGGTTTTAGGCATGGCCAAGTGCTATTGCCTTATCTTGCCACCTATAAAAATGTGCATGTGAGTGAGAGGCACCAGATGTGTGAGGAAGCTGGGCAATGTTGGCCTTTTACCCTCCCTCCTCCCCAGCTCTCAGATAAAGTCCACAACCCTTCCCTCTGCTCCCAAAGCAAAACGCTCAAGTCACTATTCCAGCTCCTCAACCACCCCACTCCCAGCTCTGGTTCCCACATCTAACCTACTAACCCTTATTTTGCTGGGTGTGCAGCTGCAGCCTGGCTAACTCTTACCCTGCATGGTCTGAAACAGGTGTGCAGCAAACAAGGAAGCCCTGACATGCAGCCTTGGACAGGAAGCAAGTTGCTATTTATAAGTTTCTGCTTTATGGGTATGTATTTCTATTCAGAACCAATTTGGCAATGTCCAGATGGTCTTGCTAAAACACACATAGCTCACAAATGAATTCAAACACCCAGTTGTGGGCATAATGCTTGTGAGCTGCATGCAGTTTCTCTCTTCATATGGTTTGAATTGGTCACCACTGTTAGATCACAAAGGATCCTGAAGCATTTCAGATGTCATTTATGTCCCCCAAACTTGTTATTTCTTATGACAGTCTCCCTTGCATGTCACAAATCCAACTAAAAAAATAATCTTCCCTTCCATTTAAGATGTATTTTGTTTCTCCTTTAAAGCAGTATGGGAAAAATGCTTACATGCTGTCAGTAAAAGCTGTATGTAAGAAGCCACACCGTTTTCTTTCTGTTATTTTCATGTTTGGTTAAAGGTGAGCTTAATTGTTTTTTATTTATGAGCTTTATTTATAAGGAACATCAATTGACTAACTGATAGCCCAAGTTTTATTCAGAATTTTATCTGGACGTTTGTTACATCTGATCATAATTTTGTTTTGTCTCTTCAAGCAGTAAGGGACTAATCCTGCCTCAGTTTAAAAAAAATTATAAACACATAACAATTGCAGTCTTGCATATACCTGTTTGAATACCATTGTAATTCTGCAAGAGATACTTGGAAACAGGATAAGTGATCTCTGTGGATAAAGCATCATCATGCTGCAAGTGACCCTGAATATCTAGAGTTCTCAGTCGGTCCTTTCAGTTTGAATGGGCAACAGTCAGGCTGTGAGACACCTTGGGGATGGATTGCAGGACTGTTTTAAACAGAAAGAACCCTCTGGATTAAAAGAGGCCAGAGATTTGGTCTGTGCACAGACTCTCCACTGTATCCTAATTTTTAGCGTGGCCATTTTTCTACTACTTTGCTTTGATCATTCTGATTAATCATCCTCAGTGTGAGCTTCTCACCATAGTAAACTAATGGCTTTTCAAGTCCTGATATCCTGGTACATGGTCAGAGCCCCAAATGGAGGAAAATACCCCCTTAACAAACTGCCTGTCTTGTTCCAACATGGGCAAGAGCAGCCTCAACAGAAACTGCAGCTAAAGCACTCCTGCCTCCCATTCTCCCAGTGCAGCTCTGGCACCTGGTACAGGAGGAGCTGTGCTGGGAGCTTGAGCACCCTGCACGGAGTGGGCATGTGGGGCTCAGGACTGCAGCAGGGCAGAGGGGATGGGGAGCTGCTGTGAAAATCTCCTTGTTTTTTCATTTCCTTGGTCCCAAAAGTTTGTGTCTGTCCATATTTGACACTGGAAAGGAGAATGGGGAGAATACTCTCTGATTGCTTCAATTTATACCTCATGCAGGTCCTATTACCTGTTTGTGTTTTATGAAATTATAAGGTTCCTTCCTTAAACCCATATGTAGTTTTTGATTTATTTCAGTCATCAACAGCTGGTAAGAAAGTGATTTCTTGCTGTATTTCAACCAAATGTTTGGATGGTTTTGATTAGACGTTCATTTTTAAACTTAGTTATTAAGAGTTGTTAAGAAGAAGAAAATCAGTTTAGCTTTTTCCATGAAAAAGCATTTCCATCAGGGAAGGCATGAGCAGAGTATGTCTGTTTGCTAAAAAGCTGCTTTGCATCAGACCCCAGGTATATTACACCAGCATGATGTTAGTGCC
This sequence comes from Promerops cafer, assembly GCA_013398275.1. NCBI lineage: Eukaryota > Metazoa > Chordata > Aves > Passeriformes > Nectariniidae > Promerops > Promerops cafer. The sequence goes on from VZSE01014922.1 coordinate 6,507,951, forward strand.
CAGGAAGAGTTTGCAAACCTGTTTATTTTTGTTATCTTTCATAGCACAACAAGGAAAACAGCAGCCTTGAAAAGAATTTTGTGCTGGATAGATACGAGACAGTTCTCTGTCAGCCTCCCACTGAGCAAGTATGGAGCAGTGGCTGTGACATCAGGCTTGAGGGATGGTGCCAGATACCTTTCTGAGGCAAACTGCTGTGACTGGTGCCTGAGATATGATGGATGAGGCCACATGGCTCAGCCTGCCCTGTGATGTCCCCTGCTATTGCAGGACTGCCACCACCCCTCAAGGCTGGCTGCTGTGGCAGCGAGGCAGAGCCTTTCTGAGCTGCTCAGGCAGGTATGTAAAACAAGAATTAAATAACACGAGCTTTCCTCATTTTAACAAAATGTGAATACCAGAGCTATGGGTATGAATTTCCTTTAACAAAAGGGGTAACATGTAGGGGTTTGCCTGATAAAACCCTTTGCCTCTTTGCTTTTCCTGCAATCACAATAGGGCTTTTCTTCCAGAACCAGTGAGCAAATCTCCTCATACCCTATTTTCCAGTGAAGAGACAAGGATGAGCTGGTCCAGCTGGATGTGTGTAGGGCAGTGTGTAGGGCAGTGTGTGACATTTGGGGTCCTGGTGTGGGAGAGGCAACACTGCTGAGGAGGCTGAGGTGGGAACAGGGGCACTTCTGCCCCTTGCTGTCCAGAGGGCTTGGCTGGTCTGGGGAGTTACTGGTGGTCTCTTTGACACATGACACAGGTGGTTTGCTGTGAGATCACCTTCCTACCCAGGGCAAAGCAGCCCACCAACCCCAAAGGCTGCTTCAGCACAGCCCAGCCCATCTAATCCCTGCTGAGGCTTACAGATGAATTCCCAGCAGTTTCAAGCTGTAGGAGATTGTGTCCTCTGTGCAGAGGGAGTCACAGAGTTCAGCATGTCTCCAGTGAAGGTGCAATGATAAGAAATCTGGATGATTTGTCCCCTCTAGTGATGGTCTGTCCATTTTGATGTGACACAACAGGCTGTGCTGGTGGGGCCTCTAAGTGGAAAAATCAGGCTGCAGCCTGCTAAACAAGCATTGCCATCATCAAGAGGGAAAGTGATACATCCTTCTTTTAGCAATGCCTAAAGTTAGGATGTGGGCCAATTTTCATCATTTTTGTTAGCTGTGTTTTTCCGTTTTCTAACTTCATTTTCAACCATGAAATAGCTCATGGTTCCCAGAGACAGAAATCCTACCACCTTGAATATTTAACTTGAAATATTAAAATAATCATCTGGTTTAGCCCCTTTAGACCTCAGGCAAAAATGGTTTTAATTTGGTGCCCAACTAATTAGCTTGCTCAGAGATGTTAATAATCAAGCTAATAATTACTACACCTTTGCAATGGACCTTGAGGTAACTTTAATGCAAGTAATTTAAAGATAAAAAATAATTATTTCTGGAATCTCTTTTATTAGAACAGAATTATTTTTATATTTATTTTCTTTCCCTATTTCAGATGATGAATATGAACCAAAACACATGACAGTTCCATAACTATTGATCAGAAGGGAAAAGGAAAAATTGCCATGCTTTAGCACAGCTGACAGAAAAGTTTGGGGAAAAGGACTTTGTTGCCTGGTGCAGATCTTTTTTGAGTTATTCTGCTTTTTCTGTTATTGAGGAAAAATGCACCCAACTTCCTTCTTTGTCCTCTTCTTTCCCCAGGCAGTGTTTAGCCAAGAGTGGCCAGCATGTCTGGGATGTGCAGAATTGGCAAAATAAATTATAAAAATGAATTCTGTTCCAAGTACACAAAAACCAAACTTCTACAAGAAAAGCTATGTGGTTTTGCTCTTCATCATCACTTTCTGCATTCAGAGCCACACACTTTCAATGTACTTCTATCCAGCAGAAGGGATAGTGCAACCTTGGAACAAACAATTTTTGCAGATGGGGACATAGGGACAGAGTCATTAAATTGCTTCCCTAAACCTTAGAGTGACCCATTCTGTGTGGATGGCAGAGCTGGGCACAAGTGAACACTGTTTCAGAGAGTTCATGTCTCACCCCTCTCAGCAACTGCAAGCAAAACACAGAAGTAAAAGGCTTTTATCTGTTTTGGAGCTGAGTGACCTTCTTTCTTATCCCAGCACTCAGAGCCTACTGCACAGATGTGATTTATGCAGTAAATAAATCTGTAGAATATAATTAGGCACCTAAATGCCTCTTAAAATGGTACTTAACAGATGAATCCTTGAGGCCCTTCATTCCAAGGCACTGACTCCCACTGGTCCCCTCCGTGGCCAGTGGACCACTTGGTGCTTAAGCCGCAGCTTGGCCTTGAGCCAGAGTTGAGTGCCGTGGTCCCAGAATGGCCTCTTCCAATGTACAGCTATGTATTTCATGCTCATTTGTGAGACTTTGAAGCAGGAAGACAGCATGGGACAGTCTATCCCCTTGCTGAATAGCACCCTGAAAATTATTGCATTAGGTAGGTACAGCAAGACTGACAAAGGAAATGTTTTCTTAGGCCTGCCAGTGCCAGCTCCCTGATCACTTGCTCTATTTGATCTGGCATTTGTTTGGCATGACTAATTCCCTGTGGCCCCAGGAAAATGTGCTCTCTATCAGCATTTTAGAGGCTCTATTGCTCAGTGTTAGGAAACAGAAGGAAATTGCTTCCAAATGTGTTTCACCAAAATGGCGGGCTAAATTTTCGTAAGACATCAAGCCTGTTAGGAAAAGAAGCAAATGGCATACCTGTATGAACACAAGAGAACAGGAATTTCATTTGCAGGCAAAGATGCAAGATGGTGAAAACATGTTGTATTTAAAAAGTAACATTTTTCTGTATATTCTAGGGAGAAAGGGATTTCATGCTGGCTCTTTAGCACCCTGTCTTTCTCCCCACCCATTTCCTGCAAAGAAGTAAGTGGAAAATTTGCTCTTGCCTTTAAAAGCAGAACTGTGTGTGCTGTGGTGACACTATTACCTATATTCTGTTACTCCATACTATACCCATGCAAAACCTGGCATCCTGTGACAGGAGCTGGATGGGGTGTGGACAGCTGGTCTGTAAAAAAGGATCCACCTATGCTGGGGGAGCTGAGTTCCCAAACACCACTTGCATTTGGTCTTCATGGATCAGGTTTGGACAAGGTAGCAGAGAAAACATCTGAAAGAGAAACTGGCCTAATGAATTCTCCCTATTATTCAAAAAAGACGTGGTTCTACTTTAATAAAATATGTATAGTAAAATATATATTTTAATAAAAAATGTGCATTATTTAAGCTCAACTAGACAAATGGCTCGACTTTGGATTCACAGTAGAGTGTGACAAAGTAGAATTATAACTACCTTTTACCTCTCTTTGGGCCTGGATGGTGCTGAGTGTTCAGAGCTGTTCAGCAAAGACTCAGTGTGAACATTATTTTGTCCACATACCTGGGGAGAAGGGAGGAGATGATGGAGATATTTGGGCCAAATATACTCATTAAGACCTTTTTTGTTTTCAGGTGTTGCTGATTTGGGTACAAATCAGGACAGGGATGGGACAACTCAGCAGGTTTAAACAGCCCATGATGCTGCAGTGTGGCATGCTCTCTTACAGCACCCCCAGTATTTTCCCATGCCATCACAAGAACATCCTGTGCTTCATAAGCATTCCATCTTCCATTCATTCCAGTTCCTTCAAGGAACTGCCTTTCCCACTCAAGCACAGAGGACTAGGCAATGGTTAGATGAAGCAGGCTTGATAGAAGATTTAGCTGATGAGGGATTTAGCAAGGAAGGAGATTTATCAAGTTTTCCCTCAGTTGACCTCATTCCCAACTGATTTCTCTGGAGCCAAGGCCCCACACAGGGCAGCTTCTCCTGCTGCTAGTCACCTCCCTGCAGATAATCCGACCTTTTCTTTCTCCAGTGCTGATAACATTTAGAAAAAAATGATAGATTGGACAACAAAGAGTTTTTATTGATGGTTTAGAGGTAGCCCATGAGAAAGGGAATGGGGCCATTCCGGGGAGTTGGGCAGCCAAGGGGCTGCTGCTGCTGAGGTGTGGTGCCCACTCCTTCCCAGGACAGGTGGGCATGGCTTCCCCAGCACTGTCACTGCAGGGCTGACGGGGGATCTTATCAGGGGATTCCTTGAGCCAGGCAGGCAAAGAGGATTTCAGCTTAAGTCCCCAACACACCAGTCGACCAGAAATTATTTTAGTATTCTGCAGGTTAAATCAGAGTTCCTTTATTCCTTCTTTGTGTGTCGTGTTCTGACGAACGCTGCTTTGTCTTGGCAGGCGATTGCTGTTCCTAATTTGTATAATAAAATCTGTTGTCTCCTTGGACAAGAAGTTTTTCTCTGAACTACATAGATGCCAATTGTTATTGAAATGCATGACATTCATTTTGTGTGTTTGTTCTCAGGAAACAAAATGAGCAGATTTTTCATTTTGTTCCTGTGGTTTTGCTAAGCTAGCAGGCCATATTTTATCAACACCAGACCTGTAAGCATCTGCTCTTTTGAAAAATTTAAACAGAATTCCTGCTTTCCTCTGTGTAAATATGGGGGGAAAGGAGCAGGAACTGTGCATCTACTCTTTATAATGTCTCATATAAACTCTCTATAATGTCTCATACAGTGAGCTGCATCAAAGCAGTCCTGAGAGGGGGGCAGTGAGATTATACACATTTTTACAGGTGGGAAAACTGGGGCAAGGCTTGCTGGTAAAGCTGGAATAGAGCTGAGATGTGGTTCCCAGAGCTCTGTGTTGCCACGCCATGCAGCTCCCTTCACAGTGCTTGCATTAACAGGGCTGACAACCTCTTCAGTGCTGCTGAGTTTATCCCTGTAACACATCCATGAAGTACTGATGCTTTGCCTGTGTAGGTGGGATATCAAAACAAATATGTGTGTGTGTGTACTTTATGAGCAGGGGAAAGAGTTGTATACACACACATACACAGAGAGAAGGAGGGAGAAACATATTGCAAACCCTGATCTACTGGGGAAAAAAAGAAAACTTTATTAATTTTAAACATCAGTCTTCTTGCTCTGCTCTGTTGAGCCCAAAAGATTCCATTCTTAATATGGCTGTTACTGACCTGAGGCTCTGGTCTTCAGTGCAATGGGTGGTTCCTCTTACTGGGACTCCCAGTCTGAGCCCAGCAGCAGGCACTGCCTGAGATTGAACATGGACTCAGAAACTTGCACCATATGAAGTTCTACAGACCTGGGTCATTTTTCTTCAGTGCTGATGGGGTTCTTTGCTGTGGAGAGGAGTCCTGCCACATCCTGAATCCTGCTCAATGAAGTGTCAGCTGTGCAATGCCCGAAATAGCCTCATTTTATACTTTGGCCAATGGAGAATCTCTCTTTGGGAAGGACTGCTCCAGAGAGTGGAAACCACAAGAAATATGCAGTGGAGACTAAATGTGAGAAAACATTTGCTGGTGTCAAGGAGCTGACCCAAAACTTTGTACCCCTTTATTATTTCCTTGGGGAAAGTAGGTTGGAAAACACCACTGAAATACTTCAAGAACACTAAATAGAAGGGTTTCCTCCTTAAATTTCTTGCTAGAGTAAGGCAAGAGCACATAAAGCCATGGATTTATATTTGCAAAAATCCAATAATCTCAGGGTTCTAAAAAGCTGATATGGGAATGTATTTGCTGCATGCTAGGGGAGAGAGTGAGAGAGCAAGCACATCTGTAGTCTGGCTTGTGAATTTGTTTCACCCCTGCAAGCATCCCCTCCACTCACACAGAACCTGAGTTTGAAAGGTTCATATGGCTGCAGCAAATTTCAGCTTATGAATATATTAATTTTTGGGTTGTGCACTTTGTGCAGCATTGCAGTGCTTCAAATGTTGTCTCAGCGTGTTGTTCATTACTGAATCATGAGGAACATATAGTAAGAAGTATGTGGGCTGAGAAACATTTTGTTTCTGTAATGCTTGGCTTGAGTCTGTGCAGCATTTAACTTACAGTCTACATTTGAAGTGTATAGGTTATAATAATGTTTGACATGGGTGTCAAATCTGTTCATCTAGCTAGAATAAATCCTATTTCTCTTCTACATTTGCCTTTATCAGTCCAAAACCATGGGAAGATTTCTGTCAAAAATGAAGGCAAGGAGGTTTCTTTCTTCAGAAAAGGAAAAATAGAATATCAATGTATCTATTCTAAGGTCAAAAGTACAAGAATAAATGCAGAGTTATCATAATTTTGACAGCTGTGTTATCTTTCTCGCAGCAAAAAAATAATTTTCAGAGAATTTTCTCTACTGCTTTCACGGAATGTCCTGGAAGTTAGGATACTAGAGGGATTTTAAAAAATATTGAAATCTTTTTTTTTCATGCCAATATGTCAAACTACTTTGAGAAAAAAGGAAAAAAAAAAAAAAGAGAAGCAATGAGAAATTAATGTATTAGAATTTTATTTTTAATTTTTGCTCACATTTCTGAAATCTACATGTGCAAGTATATAGGTTACCATCTTTCTCCATATTTATGCTTGGAAATGTAAATAAGAGAATGCTATATGTGAAGTTGGCAGGAAAAAAGAAAAAGGGAGATGAAAAACTATTGTCAAAAATCTGGCCAGGAGTAGTTGTTCAAAATATTTTTATACCAAAATATATGCTTTCTATTTTGAGATTTACACTTTTCAAGCTATCCTGGAATTAAAAGAATGCTGTCAAAATATGTAAAATAGAGATAAAAATTTTCAAAAAATCCATTGTTTAGAGCTCTACTCTAAAATGCCAAATAACCAATGCCTAGCTAATATTTGGAATCTTCTTGTATTAATGTGACTTCTGGTTATATTTTTCATATTTTTATTAGGCTCAGCTAACAGACAGGTGAGGCTCACAGGTTCACTGGCTGAAGTGCCTGTCTGCAGAGATTTACCAGAGAGGCTCCAGCCAAGCTCATACAGGCAGAAAAGGAGAATTTGTCTTGGCTTTAATCTGGACTGAGCTCCCTGGAATGTCAAACTGGAGCTGGCTGCAAAATGGAGACAAATTTTCATTTTAAAATTGGCAAGATAAAAATTGTCACCATTTTCTTCCTCCCTTGCCCTCAAATATCAGCAGTGGTAATGTGGGCAGAGGAATTGCCAAGCTGAGAAAATGTTTTTAGAGACTCACTACAAATGTAGTCCTGGCTGTTTGCTTTTAAAGAGTGGAAAGATGGATTTATACAGGAATTTCAAAAGACCCTGAAACCGCTCCTCCTTCGGTGGATAAGAGCAAAGGCCAACAATCAGCTCTAGTACTTAAGTTAATGCTGACCTTGGCCAGCTGCAATTTATGGAATTCTTCCTTTACACTTCCTAATGCTGAGGAGATTATTGCTTTCTTGTGAAAAAAATGAACAACTTTTTTCCTCAATTTGAAGTTACAGCTTAATACAAATACAGGATAGGGTTGCACAGGCATTCAAGCAACCAACCAGGGATGATGAAGTGACACAAACAAGGGCATCTTTCCTGAGAGACAGGTAGCACCTGTAGGTGCTGCAGCACTGACCTGACTGCTCACACTGATGTTGCCACTGCTTTCAATGGGATTTGTTACACTAAGGGTAAGAGCTTTTGTGAACTGTGTTCTGGAAGCAGAGGCTGTTTCTCCCAGTGCCTGCTTCCCCAAGCCTCTCCCCCTTGGTCCCTGATCACTGAGATGAAAGAGATCTCAAGTTGCCCATTAATTCCACACTCTGCCAAAGCCCACAGGTCTGAAAGCAAGAGTAGCATGGGATATATCAGTGGGGATGGTCCCAATGCAGTGTAAGGCTTATCAAAAAGCATAGAAGAGTTTAAACACCTGAACTCTGTTTTCCACTTGATTGTGAGCCCTAATATGGTCTTTGATAGGACATTTTGGGGCTTTGGGTTACGTTCTGGAAACTTTCATGTAAACTCAGCAAAAGCAAGTCCTCACTGGGATAATTAGAATCTTCTGGGACACAGACTATAATTCCTAATTAGTGTCAGTGGAAATGGTACATGAAAAGTAAGGTCATAGGCTATTTCCAAGAGGTTTTTCATATCAGGGAAAATTAATTTCTATTTTTGCCAAATAGAATGAATGCCAGGCCCTAGTAATCAAGGAGACATTCTTGACTGAAATGTTAAATATCCAAATACAGCAGCTATAACTGTGCCAATTTGAAGGAACCCTTTTGTATAGGACTATACTGGCAAATCAGCAACTCCCAAAACCAATTAAGTTCACAAATGTAGCTGGGCCCACCTAAACTTATTTTATTCATATGAGGCTTTAAATATTGATCCATGAAAAACTCAAAGTGCAGTGCCAGGACTACATTCAGTTTTGACACCTGAATGACAAACTATGAGTTCAGTGACACCTGTCCAGCTATTTTTTATTCCGTAGGTAAGCTCAGATGGACCTGTCAGGACATTAGTGAGTAAATCAGTAATCAGTGGAGAAGAATGAATAGAAACATGGCTCTTAACTTTGAACATTGTCACTACAGAACTTCTGGATGAATCACAGTGGAATTTAATATGGAATTTTTTTCACCTGAGCCTGGTTTGAGCATTCCAGACTCAGCTGCCTTTCTTGGACAAGAAGTCATTGCTCTATTTGTTCTGATATCTGTTAAGGTAGTTTTTTGGGAAGGGTTGTGAGGAAGAGATACAAAATCCACTCCGCTTCCATTTTCAAAAAATCTCTCTCCCTTGCATTTTAATGTTTTCACATAAATCACAGTATATTTTTGGAAGTTCTTTTTTAAACTGAATCTCCGTCTCATGCTTCTTTATGCAATTACAGTGCAAAGGACAAAGATTGGGGGTTTTCTTTCTTGTTTTCTGCCAACCCCAGATCAAGGACACTTTCAATGACAGAAGGAGATGGCAAAATCCAAACTGCATAAATAACATATTTGTTCATGCAGCTTTTAATTTATGCTTGAACTCACAGCTTCACCATGGCATAGAGGCCAGAACTACAGAGATTTGTCCCAATAAGGATTGAAACTATATAGGGATAATAAAATACAGTGATATGAAATTGTAAAAGCTAACATTTTGGAACACATTTAGCTTTATTTCTCCCTCCTGGATTTGAGCCAATCAAATACTATTCAAGATTAGAAGACACCAGAGGTTGGAGGTGTATTAAAAACCATCTGCCAAGTCTGGGATGTCTTTTGCCTTCTGAAAGATGGGACACCAGCTCCTAATAGAAACTGAACTGATGGACTGGATTACATGGATTTCTGTTTTCCCCTACTGATATGAAAAAAAAAAAAAACCTACAGACATTTGTATGTCTGAAAAAATGTATGCATATGGTCCTGGAAAATTTACTTTATTCATTGATTTATGAACCTTAGAATTTGTCTTTGGAGCCCAAGACCTAAAGTAGACTGAAGATGGACAACTTTCCATAAAGCAGCAAAGGAAGTTAGCTTGCTTAATGACACTGCTGGCTGTTTATTTATGCAAAGGAATTATCTTCTCCCCTTCACTGTTTGTAAAAATGAGCTTGCTACATTCAGATTTTAAGTGGCATATCCATAAATTTAAGTTTAATGCTGCTGTACAGAGGCTTTCCCAGATAATTCAAAAGCCTATCTCCTTGAAGTCACAGACACTGTCATTCTGACTAGACAAATTTTATGTTCTGTGTGTAATAGCAGAGGCGGATGATATGAGCTGTGCTGAGAGTGCTCTCAAGCTTTGGGAAGATCTGTGTGGATATCTGATTTTGGCTTTTGATTCTTCCAATCTTTGTACACTGGTACCAGAGGTTTAAGTGCAGCAATGTTACCTAACACCTGCCTCCTTCCTCTGTTAAATCTAGTACAGATCAGCATAATTTGACTTCAATAGAGTCAGAGTGGTTTATACCGCCTGGACATTTTGCCCTGCTAAGGTGGAATTCAAGGCATCTCCTTGAAAAACTGAGCTGAGCTCTTTTTATTTGTCTAAAGTTTCATCTCTAATTTAGTTATCCATTAATTCCACAAGGATAACAGCCACTTTTAAAAGTCTGAATTGGCCCACTCAGCTTGATCAAAATTTCTCTGCCAGACACAAAAAAGTTGTTGCCCACCTCTTCAGAGTGGGCAGCATCGCATCAGTGAAATAATTCTCCCAGTTCTCTTGGGACCCTTTGAGGTGAAGACATTGGGGACATTATTGGACTTGGAAAGGCATGTGAAAATACACATAGTAGTTAGCATATAGAGGAGGAAAAACTTATTCAAACATAAATAAATGTTTCAGCACCCTCTTGTTAATGTTCACCACAGTGCAGAGGGATTTACTTACTCAACTTCCATCAAATATATATGAATGGAAGCTGCGTAGATAAATCCCTAAGCTTCTCTAGGAACAGGCCTTCTGTATTTATTACTCCTCTTGAATTTCAATGCCCTCAAACATTTAGGAACCTCATATTTTATTTTACTTCTCTTGTAGTTTCAGTAAGTTGTGATAACATCCTGGGAACATGACAAGTGTGTCAAAGACTGTGTTCTTTATTGGACTGATCACATCACTTGCATTTTAAGGGAGAACATTCCTGTTTCTCAAAATTCAGTATGTGCTGATGCAATATTTGTATCAGCAGCTATCTGCAACCCCTTGAGAAAGGAAGAAACTGTGAGAAAGTGTTCTTGGGTAATTCATTCTTAATGTTGAATTTTTCCAGTATTGGTATGACTTCTCTTATGAAATACAAGTTGATCTGTCCCAAAGGATGAAGTAAACTGGGTAATGTCATTAGCTCTGGGACTGTCAGAGGTTAGTGAGATTAGTTACTGGTTTCTCCAGATACTGTCCCCCAAATTCCTCCTGAGGTCATCCCACAGTAACTGGGACCACCCAGGAGTCATTCTGGCAGTCACACGCCCACCACTGGAGCCTTTCACTGCTGGGATTGTGAGAAAAACACAAGGTTTATGAAAAACCTTAGTAAAATATAACAGGAGACTGAATAAGGAGAAACAAACAGCGCTGGGAGCAAGAGCTCAACCACCATGTGCTCGTCTACAAAATGGATGTTCTACCTTTTATACCCCCAGCCAAAGTCCTGCCAATCGGCTCCTTCTTCGCTGCTCAGTGGTGGAGATCACTTTCTCACACCTCGATTGGAAGTCGGGAGTTGCCAAAGGAACAGGCCAACCCTCCCAGATACCCCACCTACTAGGACTATCCCGTGATAACAATGTATGGGGGAGGGGAAATACACCTATCATCTACAGAACCTCTCATAACATATTCACCCCTTAATTGTGAGAGCCAATTATCACATTATGTACCTATAACAGGATCAAGGCCCCGTTATATGAGACCCCACTTGGCTCCACGCACTCCCCACTCATGCAAAGTCAGACGAGGTTTCCTCACCAATTCCACTCTGGGTTTTCCACAGCAGAGCCTCAGATGTCTCATTCCAGACAGCTATTTATTCACAGCACAGGAACACAGAAACAGCTCCAGCTGGTGCCTCCAAGAAGGGACCCCAAACAAAAGACTCTCTTGGCTTTTATTCACTCACAGTCTAAGTTTGCGGAAGTCTCACCCTTCCTCCTGAGCCAGCGGATCCTGCTTTGTCTCTGAGTGTCTTGTCACCTGGTCAGAGCCATTGGTCCCTGCATCCTTTGCTGTGCAAAGGGTCAGCAATTCATGGCCTCTTGCCTTGGGCTCCTACCACATGGTGCTCCATCCTTAGCTCACACTGCAGCTTGTATTCCTCAACACTAGCTGTGCTATTTCCTTCTGACTGATGACCTTTGAAGGTATACAGTTATTGGTCAAATAGAAAGTTGCTCATAATAGGTGCTAGGCTAGGAATGGATTTCACCTTACTATTGATTAAGGTCATGCTCTTCCTTTCCACAAGCTGCAGTGAAGAGACATGTTTCACTCCTTTATTACTTTAGTACTATGCCAGAGATGAAAAAAATATTTTTGTTCTTCATGTTCTTTATTCTCTTCCGTTCTCAAACTTTCAACTGAATTTTCATGTCTGTAAAGAATTTCCCCCATTCATCTCTGCTTTCTGGGACTGCTGTGTAAAAATATGTGGTCCGAGCTGTGCATAAAGATAATCCAGAAGCTGCAAATGGTCTCTCTAACCTGTTCATCTATGTATAGAATGTGTAGGTTAAAGATGGGTTTTAAAGAGAAGCTGTGCTTTAGACTCGTTTTAGTGTCTCTTCAATTTAAACCTATCAGGGAGAGATTTCACCTGTTAAACCAAAATTGAATGGCATTACATGACACTTTCACACTTTTCAGCTTGGTTTACCAGCATTCAAAGGCCCTTTCCCTCTGAGGGAAGGAAACAGCATGTCACAGGAACAATCTTTTGGAAGCAAAGCAGTCTTTGTCAAAAAGGTGTCATACAGAGCACAAAGAGTAAAGGCAGTAAAGACTTATATGATGATGATTCTTTCATCCAAACTGTAGTTTTTCTCTGAGACATTGAACTATCTCCTTAAAAGGATGTAATGCTCAGGATCAGGCAAGTGCCTTTAAATTGCCTGGTCCCTCTCTAATCACATCTGCTTGACTTGACTGAATACCCTGTAACCTGAAAATTACATCTACACTGCTAAGTGCATATTCTTCTGGGAGTAAAACCTGGCTCCCAGGCCAGGTAGTGGGAACTGGTTTTGGCTGCATTGCTGCGGGCAAATTTCAGAGCACACTGACTGCATTCACCCTACACAATCCTTGCCCCAGACCTCTTCTACGTCACTTGCTACAACTCTGTGATTTCAAAATACAGTTATATTTTTGGGTGCAGTTTATTCATTTCAGTGTTCAAAAAAATGACAAATGCCCAACTACTGAAATATTAGCAAGCTTTCCTTAAAGGCAAACCATACTGTAATGGGAAGCTTTTAAGGTGTTAATTCTTTACCNATTCTGGCAGTCACACGCCCACCACTGGAGCCTTTCACTGCTGGGATTGTGAGAAAAACACAAGGTTTATGAAAAACCTTAGTAAAATATAACAGGAGACTGAATAAGGAGAAACAAACAGCGCTGGGAGCAAGAGCTCAACCACCATGTGCTCGTCTACAAAATGGATGTTCTACCTTTTATACCCCCAGCCAAAGTCCTGCCAATCGGCTCCTTCTTCGCTGCTCAGTGGTGGAGATCACTTTCTCACACCTCGATTGGAAGTCGGGAGTTGCCAAAGGAACAGGCCAACCCTCCCAGATACCCCACCTACTAGGACTATCCCGTGATAACAATGTATGGGGGAGGGGAAATACACCTATCATCTACAGAACCTCTCATAACATATTCACCCCTTAATTGTGAGAGCCAATTATCACATTATGTACCTATAATAGGATCAAGGCCCCGTTATATGAGACCCCACTTGGCTCCACGCACTCCCCACTCATGCAAAGTCAGACGAGGTTTCCTCACCAATTCCACTCTGGGTTTTCCACAGCAGAGCCTCAGATGTCTCATTCCAGACAGCTATTTATTCACAGCACAGGAACACAGAAACAGCTCCAGCTGGTGCCTCCAAGAAGGGACCCCAAACAAAAGACTCTCTTGGCTTTTATTCACTCACAGTCTAAGTTTGCGGAAGTCTCACCCTTCCTCCTGAGCCAGCGGATCCTGCTTTGTCTCTGAGTGTCTTGTCACCTGGTCAGAGCCATTGGTCCCTGCATCCTTTGCTGTGCAAAGGGTCAGCAATTCATGGCCTCTTGCCTTGGGCTCCTACCACATGGTGCTCCATCCTTAGCTCACACTGCAGCTTGTATTCCTCAACACTAGCTGTGCTATTTCCTTCTGACTGATGACCTTTGAAGGTATACAGTTATTGGTCAAATAGAAAGTTGCTCATAATAGGTGCTAGGCTAGGAATGGATTTCACCTTACTATTGATTAAGGTCATGCTCTTCCTTTCCACAAGCTGCAGTGAAGAGACATGTTTCACTCCTTTATTACTTTAGTACTATGCCAGAGATGAAAAAAATATTTTTGTTCTTCATGTTCTTTATTCTCTTCCGTTCTCAAACTTTCAACTGAATTTTCATGTCTGTAAAGAATTTCCCCCATTCATCTCTGCTTTCTGGGACTGCTGTGTAAAAATATGTGGTCCGAGCTGTGCATAAAGATAATCCAGAAGCTGCAAATGGTCTCTCTAACCTGTTCATCTATGTATAGAATGTGTAGGTTAAAGATGGGTTTTAAAGAGAAGCTGTGCTTTAGACTCGTTTTAGTGTCTCTTCAATTTAAACCTATCAGGGAGAGATTTCACCTGTTAAACCAAAATTGAATGGCATTACATGACACTTTCACACTTTTCAGCTTGGTTTACCAGCATTCAAAGGCCCTTTCCCTCTGAGGGAAGGAAACAGCATGTCACAGGAACAATCTTTTGGAAGCAAAGCAGTCTTTGTCAAAAAGGTGTCATACAGAGCACAAAGAGTAAAGGCAGTAAAGACTTATATGATGATGATCCTTTCATCCAAACTGTAGTTTTTCTCTGAGACATTGAACTATCTCCTTAAAAGGATGTAATGCTCAGGATCAGGCAAGTGCCTTTAAATTGCCTGGTCCCTCTCTAATCACATCTGCTTGACTTGACTGAATACCCTGTAACCTGAAAATTACATCTACACTGCTAAGTGCATATTCTTCTGGGAGTAAAACCTGGCTCCCAGGCCAGGTAGTGGGAACTGGTTTTGGCTGCATTGCTGCGGGCAAATTTCAGAGCACACTGACTGCATTCACCCTACACAATCCTTGCCCCAGACCTCTTCTACGTCACTTGCTACAACTCTGTGATTTTAAAATACAGTTATATTTTTGGGTGCAGTTTATTCATTTCAGTGTTCAAAAAAATGACAAATGCCCAACTACTGAAATATTAGCAAGCTTTCCTTAAAGGCAAACCATACTGTAATGGGAAGCTTTTAAGGTGTTAATTCTTTACCTTTTCACTGGTGCTAGATTTATTATTTTTCCTAACTTGGCATTTCTCTAGAATTACCCATGTTTTTTTCTAGACTTTTATACTATCTCCCTCTCTAAAGCAGAGGGAACCTAGAAACAGAGCAACATAGTAATTCAGGAGTACTGGATAAGTTTGAGTTTGTGGACACCTTTGTGTGACACAGGACAAAAAGAGCTTTCTCAGCTTGAGTCTGGATGTATCGTAACCATGTTGCCATGGTGCTCTGCCTGCCTAATACTGTGTTAGTGCAAAAAGGTATTTCTGCACCCAGGCTGTTGTGTAGAGCCATGTGAAATGATTTACCCCTTAGGAATCCACTTGTTCAAGAATTTCTGTACCATTTCATCTTTTTCAGGCAAAACTTACTGTTGAGGATGCAGTGTGTTCTCTTGAATCATTACCACTGACAAAGATACACAAGAAAGGGAGATCTTAGTGTGAGCTCTGAGATTCCAAGTAGAGTTTGCATGGAAAGTTCTACAGTATTTATGAAGTCAGTGTGTTTGATCTAGAAATCATGAGAAAAAGCAAACACGGAATTCTGTCACACTATGTTTTTTTCAAAACTAAGTCACAGTCCCTAGTGTAAAATATCCTAAAATATGTTAAAAATTCTTGTTATTAGTACTACAAAATGAGAAATGTAGTACAATAGCAGAGTCTGCTCAAATCACCAGAGATCAAGAGCACACTGAGCCTTCCTTTGTAAATAAAGAAGCAGTGTGAGATTTTTATTTTAAAATTCAAAGAATTTTATTTTTTTAGCTGTGATGTAAATCAGGACTAACTCTCCTTTTATCACCAGTTGTGCCTAGCTATGTCTAAAAAATGTTATTATATTTTAATGCTGTAGAGGATCTCAGAAAATGAATGGTCTTGGGAAAAATATCAAGTGCAAAAATCTCCTTGCATAAATCCCAAGCAGTAATAAAAAGTAACAAAAAGACACCAAATTCTTCATGCCTGCTACATCAGTTCAGAAGCTTGCAGGGAATGGACAGCCTGGAGTGTAATAAAGTGTTGCTACTACTTTAACAGAGGAAGGTAAGTGAGCTTTCAGAAAGTCTTAAATTTACTGACCTTCTCTTCCAATTTGAGCTAATTCATTAGCTTCATAAAAGCCTTTCACCACTCTATCAATAATTATTTTTTTCCACATAGTTGAGTTCTAAATTAGTATTCAGCCCTCTGAAGAAAAGAGAGTGTTATAAACATTCTTTCTAATGGGTAGATCTGAAAATCACTTCTCCTGATGGCTGTGATAGATCTGTAGGGAATTTTCTGTGATTCCTTTGGGGATTTTTTCTACAGGACCACTCTATGCTTTTTATCTTGCCAAAAGTGTTCAATGAGGCAATATTAATATGGCACCAGAATAGATGGCCAGTGCTCTACCATAGCTACAGGTTTCCTTTTTGCTTTCAAAAGTATTAAGTACGTGGAGTTTTTTCTTTCCCTGAAGGCAACTTAGTGATACTCTGGGGATTCCCAGCTTGCCCTTATTCATAAAATGGGATCTATAATGACTAATATTTCCACACTTATGGGCTTCTAAACTTTCTTAAATGACCACTTGTACTGAAAGACAATTTCTGTTTCACTTCTTTAACATTTGGCTGAGAGATGACATATTTCAGTTGAAGTAGGTGGAGTTCTGCATCTTTCTAATGACAAATGTGCACTCCAGTCGTTGGAAGCCAAACCATAGCTATCCTCATGTTTGCTACAAAGGATCCATATATTAAGGCTATGGTATCCAAATTATTTGTTACCAGAATTTCATTAAGGCTGTAAAGGTTCAGTGGAATTTGTTCAATTTAGATATACAAAAACTGTGATCTGACTTCTATTGCCTGCAGAAGGTTTTTTCTGCCTGAGACAGTGCCTGGTAGGCAGATGGTGAAACAGATGCAAGAACAAGAGATGCCTTCCTTACCTGCATGCTGCTAGGCTGGGAAAGGGTGTTATGAAGTGGTTTGTTGCTGAAATAAGCAAGTTTTTAGGTGCAAATGAAAAGCCTGAGAGAAGAATCCTACTTTGGCCTGTACTCCATGGATCTGTTCTAGCTTCAGCCTGGTCTGCTCTCTAATGGCTATTCCTTATCCAATTTTAGACACCATTAGATGGCAATATCCTGGGATAGGTCTAAAACTCTGTCAAGGATAAAAATAAGCTCATTTGCCATTTCTCTCATTTCTCACTTCTATTCCTACTTTTTCCAATTATGAACGTTTTCAACACTATTGTAAATCTGATTTATTCCAGAAGTGTATATTTGTAGTGGTTACAGTATATCCAAAGTAATTCATAAATCCTGCTGTAAATTTCTGTCTCCTTCAGTTTAGAGTAGTATTGCCTCAAAATAGAGAACAAACCTCAGGGTTTGGCCTATGAATCATCACCTTTCCTTGTGTTTTCAAAAAATAGTTTCTTGGATATGCATCAAGGAAAAATACTTTTGTGACTATATCTGATTTTTGATCCTACTCTGCAATATCATTTGTGTGTGTATGTGTCTATGTTTGCTTGCATGATTGTAATTAATACAACATTGGCTATTAATGTTGTGGCTCGAGTGGAAGATGGGTATAACCAACATCCATAAACTTTCCTAGTGATACAATTCCTAAACTGTGCTGTATCAAAAGGAGTTTGCACCTTCATCAGACGACCAATACAGACATATTTAAAGCTGTCATATTTCAGCCTTCACTGAGGATGAGTGAAGGGAGCCATGAGAAGGTTGGGTTCTGCAATGGTAATAAAAAGTAAGAAAAGTCACTGCTGCAAGAATGGTGGCACCCAGTGATAGTAAAGCAATAGTGAAAATGGGAAAGGGGTTCCTGACAATGGGTATGAATTCAGAGGCTAAGAAATTGTTTGACAAATTGAACATGTGGGAGGAAGACAGAAGAAAACCAGCAGAAAACTAGAAAAAAGCTGTGAGTATATCCCTGAGGAAAAATAGCAGGAAGAGATTTTAGGGAATGTAACACACAGAAAAAGTAGGTTTGGAAATTGTGAGTGAGAGATTTGTGTGCTGTCATTTGGTTTTGCCTATTCAGAAGACAGAGCTTTGTTGGTCCCTTGCAAAGAAACAAGGTTACATCAAAAACTATGACTTGTTTCATACCAGACTTCCCTTTAAAAGGAAACATTTCCACAAGTTCCTCTGTACTTACTGACTGCTTTGGTCAAAGTCCTAACAATATTTAAACCTTAAGGAAAAGTGCCAAAGTGACCTGGGGGAGACTCTTTTGATACTGCCCCGCAGCTTCCTCTGTGTATGTGTGCTGGTAATTTTACTGCATTGAGCACTACCACTACAACTGCTTAGTTGCCAGCTTTTGATAAATGAGGGTTGGGAGCTCATGGGGATGTTTTAAAAGAGCAGTTCCTGGAGGTAACACTTTTCCATATTTCAAGCTTTTGTGCAATGTCTAAACTACTTGGCAATGAGCACAAAGGATTTGCAAAAAGGCTTACCTTAAATCACTTATTTTTACATAGATATCACTTTTAAGTAGTCACATGCTTCTTATTTAATTGTGTAGCGATTCTCTGAAAAGAAAACTATGTCATTTGATTTACTCCAGTGGCACTTAAACAATACTGACTGGGTCTTACTCCCACTGCATAATATATGGACTAAGAAGGGCAAAGAAAAGAAGAGATTTTTATTTTGTCTAATTATGAACCTTCTCTAACAATATGAGGAGGATCAAAAGGTCAACTTGAATGTGAGTGTTACTGAAGATGTAGAAAGGACTTTAAAAACAAGTGATAAAGTCAAAAACTCATGACAATCTAATCAATACAGCTAACAGAGCATTCAGTGCACTCTTCAGGAAGCAGAAGGAGCTCAATCCAGCAGGTGAGATAGAAATAGGTGTCCAAGAGCCAGCTCAAGCAGTATTTGTTAGCCCCTTAGGGCTTCCTCAAATAACCAAAAACATGTCAAAGAGCTCTGGACACCTAGGCTGGGCAACCGGGCTGAGCCTTAGTTAAACTGCTGCATGTTGTTTTGTGAGGAGGACTTTAATTTTGTTCTCCATCAATAAGTATTTCTTACAGTTTGTGGTATCCTGTATTGCTCTGCCTGGTCTTCATCTACGACTCTCAAAGAGGACAAGTCTCCCATAGGTCTCTTGCCCCATCTACCAGCCCCATGCAGGTACCTCAGGCAGCCTAACCATAACCTTATAGCTTTATACCTCTGTGCCTGGCTAGCTGAATTGAACATCAGTACTGATATCTTAATTTCATCTGCATCTCACCTCATGTTTCTCAGCTCCTGATCACTCAGTGGCAGGTGAGATGCCCTGTGCCATCACTGACAATTGCCTATCACTGGATTCCTCCTTCCTGACAGGCATGCTGTGGGTGAAGGAAAAGATGGTCAGGTCAATGTACGTTGTGACATCCCTGAAAGAAAGCAAAGCAATGAATGGTATCAGATGAGGGGAGCTAATGATCAAAATGGGCTCTCATTTAATTCTACATGTCTTCTACAAAAATAAAGTTATGATCTCTGATTTACTGGGGTGGCATTTAAACAATACTGATTGGGTTTTATTCCCAACACATGAATTAAGCAGGGAAACGTATTCTTTTGAATGCATTATGTATTACTTATTTATTTATTTTTAAAATTCTTTTAATCTTCAAAGCTTAAGTAAGCTTAGGTTGTTACCATGATGAAATGACATATGTCAAGGCTTTGTTCACTCCTATAATGAATATTACTGCTGAAAATGCAGGACATAATGATATGGGGCCAAGGCCAGGTCTAGATCCCCACTCCAGCTCCCACCATCAGGTAAAACTGTCAGAAAAAGGAAGAGAAATGCACAGTAAGACTGCAGAGCTTCTACCCATGGGCCTTCCTTTTAACTGTGTTGCAAATTTTTTCCACATTGTTGATTTAAAACAAGCCTGACAAAAGAAATAATGCTTTAAAAATTAAGGCAGTAAATAATGGATGCATTACTGGAAGAGCAACACTATAGAGGGTCTGTGTGCCATTTATTTCCTGCAGCCATTTAAAACAAAAGAAGCTCAGTCCTAGAAAAAATACAGGTAGAGAACGTGACAGAAACCATTGCAATTAGTACCACATCAGTCTGATGGGCCCAAAACACATGAATAGGAAGAAAATGTGACATTTCAAACCACACCAAGATATCTGGCTGAAATGAAGATGACTTTCTGAAGAGATATTACTGATGTGGAGACACGATTCTTTGAAGCTGATTTTTCCATTTGGCGTATTTATAGTTCAATCAAATATTCTTATTGATCTGAGAATGTGGTATTTTCCTTAGGAAAGGGATAATGAGTGTCTAGGTGTCTAGTAAATCCTCCAGAGGTTTGAGCTGCCTGGATGCTGATTAAGGCTGACACTGTTGGAACACTGACTGTGGTGCTCTGCCTGGCTGCCTACTGTGCCATGCCTTTAAAGATCAGGTGTAGACCAATTAGTTAATTTTAATTGTGCTTATATTAATTTCAATTAGCCTATCAGATGTCAGAGAATCTAAGACAGCTTTTTACTCTCACTCTAAAAATCAGTAGAATCAAAGAATGTCCCAGGGAGAGTTTGTATGTGTTTCAGTGTTTTGGAAAAGATGAAGTGTATAAAGTCTTCCTGGTCATAGTCAGAACTGAAATGAGACTTTAATAGAGTGAGACTTTAAAATAAGTTAATTTTCTTGACTCTTGGTTTATTTTTTTTTTGTTAATTTTTTTTTTTATGCCACTGCAAATAAAATAACTGGAATTGTGTATGTGATTTAAGAACTTATATCTCAAGAGTCATAGAATCACCTAGGTTGGAAAAGGCCTTTGAGATCATTGAGTCCAACCCATGGCCTAAAACAACCTTATCAACGAGACCATGGCACTGAGTGCCACATCCAGTCTTCCCTTAAACATCTCCAGGGACAATGACTTCATCATCTCTGTGGGCAGCCCATTCCAATGCCCAGTCACCCTTTCTGTGAAGAACTTCTCCCTAATGTCCAACCTAAACCTTCCCTGGTGTGGCTGAAGATTGTGTCCTCTTGTCCTGTCACTGTTACCTGGGAGAAGAGACCAGGCCACACCTGGCTACAGCCTCCTTTCAGGGAGCTGAAGGGAGTTGCAGGGTTCCCCCTGAGTCTCCTTTTCTCCAGGCTAAACACCCCCAGCTCCCTCAGCTGCCCCTCATAGGACTTGTGTTACAGACTCTTGTTGCTCTTCTCTGGACACACTCCAGCAGCTCAAGAGACTCCCTGATGTACAGAGCCAACCCTCCACCTCTCCTACCTTGCCTGTCTCTTCTGAAGAGCATGAAGCCACCCACTGCAGCACACGGGTCATGCGAGTCATCCCACCACGTTTCAGTGGTGGCTACTATGTCATAGCTTTCCTGCTGCACCATGGCTCCCAGCCCCTGCTTTGCCACCGTGCTGTGTTCATTGTGTAACTCCACCACTGTATTTCTCTTTCACTCTCCCTAATACTTCCTAGCCTTTCCATTCTTCCTTAAGCTCAGCCCCTAGACAGAGCAGATCATTCACCTCCTCACACCACACACAGCCCTGTCCTCCAGAACTAACACCAGGCTCAGACACTCACTGCAGCCACTGACCTGGACAGTGCATCCTGCTTGGGGAATTTGTTTGGGTTAGCACACTCTGGCTGCATGCAGCAGCAATGGCCTTTGGCTGTTTGTGAAACATAGCTGGTTTGATTCAAGTTGCAGGGAAAAGGAACCCCAAACCAACAAAAAGCCCCAATCAAAACACCACACCCACCTAACACCTGGAGCACCAGCAGCAGCCAGGGGTGTGGCTGTGTCCTTCCCGGTGTGGAAACTGCCCTTCTCATGGCCCTGTTTGCCTGCTCCTGTTCCTGCACTCATGGAGCTGTTTAAATCTCTTGGCAATGGTCATGGCACTGCCCCTTGCTCACCTGATAAAAGTGAGCTTTGACACACTAGGGAGAGCCTGGAAATGACTTTTAGTGAAACTTTGGGTTCATATGAGTCTGTCATAGACAAAGACATTCATCTTTTCAAGTCTGAAGTTCCCGGTCAAAGCCCCAACAGGGTATTTTTGAAGATTCCCCTTCCCCCAATGTTTTGAGACTGTATTCAGTACCTTGCAAGTCTGCTGAAGTGAGATTTCCATGCATTTGGACTGAAGTTCCTGGCTTCTGAGTATATGACTCTTTATGGGTGTTGCAGTGACATGGATTCTACCGGAAAGTCAGCAAAGTCTGCTTTTCTTTGTAGGTAGGGATACGTAGGGATGAAACCAAGTTAACTTTGGTGCTGTTAAAAGACCTCCCTGGATCAAGTTCCATCTTCTTTAGCATCTTATTCCACTGGTTACTGACATATTTTATCTTGTATTTTGCATATGCTGCTTATCATTGGAAATCCCACAGTGAATGACATTGCTGATATCCCGTGCATGGAGAAAATCATACACACCTGCTGAATACCATACCCCTGTAGGTGAGGGATATCTAGTTTTCATTCTCTCCTAACTCCATGGAATCCCATGAAGCCAAGCCAGCAAAACTGTCCATGATGTTTAGCTCATTAACAGTGATCAAACCAATGGAGCTTGCTTTGGGATACTTGGGTTATATTTTGTGATAAAATTTTGCAGTTTTCTCTACCCAGACTCTGGAACATAAATCACAGCTTGAACCAAAAAGCAGTCTGTGACATTACAAATGTACAGATATCTCTCTCCCTCTGTGAAGAAAAGAAATTGGGTAGCAATTACAAGTTTTTCTTTTTGCATACAAAGCCTCTGTTTATGCTGACAAAAATTATTTTTCTCATTGATAACTAGGTAAAGAAATTTTAAAAAATATAATTTTCTTCCTGGGAAGAGATTCAGTTGCAAAAAGCAGTAAATTAATTCACTTACATAGAGATATTTCATGAATTGTTGTGAAGACTAGAGCCATAGTGTGAAATGATGCACAGAGCCACTAGAGGATGTTTTGACAACTGGTTTGTACCTGAACTCGACTCATAGGTAAGAGGTGTTTTAATTGTATCTCCAGATTACTATTTAAATGAATAAACAGAAAGTATTTTGCTCGAGTACTGATAAATCTCACTAATGATAATTTCATTTTCAGAAGATTTCTCTCTTGGAATTCAAAATAACTCAGGACAAATCCATAAAAAACCCAAGAAGCTGCAGTTCAGAAGCATCTCCAAGATCACAGCAGCTGGAAAACACAAACTTTCAGGGTTCCACTTTGAGGACCTTGAGGAAGGCTGAAGACAGTGGCCCTAGCCCCAGGCTGCAGCACACTTTTACTCAGCATAGCCCAGCCACAGGCAAGTAAAGCTGTATCAAAATCCAGGAGTGTTTTAATTTGCATGTGTTTGTCAATAACCACTAGAAACAAAGAAAACCCAAGTGGAATTGCTGATGTCACACCCCCTTCACAGAAAGCATAAGTAATAGAAAAGTAAGAGGGTCATGTTCCAGCTACATCTCCTGAAAGTCCCATAGTTATGGATGCTCTTCTGAGCCAGTGATACTGCTGTGTAATTTGTTCTGTGTCTGTTGCTGAAATGGGTTTATTTAAATTTTTCATTTATCCACATTTGTCTGTTTTAAAGCCTGTGCTAAACCTTTCATGCTTACAGAACTGCTCTGCCAGTAAGGTGACTTTACTGAGTATGGGCAGTATTTCACTAAATGGAATTTGTGAGATTCTAAGGAGAGAAGTTTCAGCAGCTTGAAATAGAAATGTTTCAGGATGATGGTGATAATAAGGTGTGACATAAGACATGCTCTGATACACTGGGAAATAGTGAGGAACAAGTTTATGACTCCAGAAGGCATTATTGGAGAGAGATCCAGTTCCCATATATCTTCTCATCTATGTGAGCAGAATTATGTGAGGATGGAGTAAAGCCAGTCTGAGCTCCTACCAGCCTGAGCTGGCTCTGGATACCTTCCCTCAGAGCAAGGTCAAACATATTTAGAATATGGCAGCTCACAGAGAGGCAAGCTGCCATTTGGGCCAACACCCTGGGAAATGGGCCAAGGAGCACAGCTTGGTCACAAGAGGGCTGTGGGTTACCAGCAAACCAGACCACTGACAGCACCATGTCATCTGTATACCCTGGAGATCCTGGGTGGCTGCTCAGCTCTGCAGACCTTCTGGAGCAAAAAACTTTTTGGGGCTTGTTGCCTAATCTACAGAGCTAAAGCAACCTGGGAAAAAAAAATGTAGGCAGAGAAAAGTGTGTGTTTTCTGAGCCCTGCATGTGATACCTTTAGGGGGTTAATTTGGATGCCAGCTGTATCTTAGGATTTTAGCAGCTACGATTTTCAAAGAAACAAATTAAAGCTACAGCAAACTGGTCTGAGAGCCTTGTTTTCCCCCAAACCTTACTGTTGCTTTATTTATTTAGTCTTCTCTCTCTTTCCACCGATCATTTTGTCAGGTTTAATAGGGCCTGAAAATAAGACATCAGGAAACACTAGTGGCAAATCTGATCTATGTGTGATTAGCCCTTGGCTACATTACCTGCAAATTGAAATATATAAACAACATATAGCTGTTACGTGAATGTTCTGACCATAAATAGCTTCAGGTGAAGTAATGTAAAACAAAGCTGGAAACCACCATATGGTCACAGACACAGATAGCACTGTTTGAAAAATCCCTGCATTTTGTATTACCATGCAGTGGGAAAAAAAAGGCTTGAAGCAACCTTTGGAATATCAATCTGAAGAGCAAATTATACACATTTTACATAGCTTGAATAAAAAATGTTCCTCTAAGCCATTTTTCACATACTAATTTTGCATTCATTTTGCTGTGTAACATTAGTAGGAAAAGAAATCCTGAAGTCTAAAAGTCTATTGATAAACAGTTCAGCTAAATAAGTAATTATTCTCAAAAGTTTTTTCTTTAAAATATACTATTTACTTAGAACGGCTTTTACATTGTTAGCACAAACATAATGAAATAATGGGCCATTTAGTGGGCTAATGTATTTTTCACTTGCTTTTTATCAACTTTCTTTTAAAAAAAATCACTGCTGAGGGTGAAATAGTATAATAAGGTTAATGAGTAAAGAAATAACACAGAACTGCTTTTATCGTACTTAGCATCTCTAAATCACAAAACAGTCGAAACAGATGCTTTGGAATGCAGCCGAGGAGTTGATCAGTAGAAGCTGATTATCTATTAATGAGAGGTTTTTAGTGGTGTACCCTGGTGTAAAAATCACTAGACTCCATTCAGGCAGTCATCAGTTGCAAATGCCGTGTATATGAATCACTTGATTGATGTACAAAATTCAAAACAGATTTCCCCTGGTGCCCTATGGGTTGTCATGCACTGATGATCCCCTATCTGTTTATGTTAATGAAACAGGGTTTTTCAGTAAGTAAATATGTGTAGTATTTAATTAAACTCACTGCTGAGCTCTGTGTGAAAATGTAGCCCCATTGTTCAGAAGTGTTTTTTGACTGCAGTTCTTTGTTTTCACCCCAGCTTTCCTTCCCGGTTGCCTCAGTTCCCTGTCTAAAGAGCATTTGGGTTTGTCCCATGCCAAGATGTTGTGAGCACCACTGCTCACAAGAAAAAGGTGCCTTTGACTTCAATAATGGCAGGAACAAACCCTCAGTTCCCATCACCAGCCCCACAGTTGGCAGGATTGCAAACGGGGGTCTTCTGGAGGGTGAACTGTGCTGGCATTCTGCAAACTGCTCTGCTGCTCATCGCCTTTGGGGTCTATGCAGTGACTGGGGAACTGTTTTTTTCAAGCAGTTTGTTACTGCAGTTAGGAGATGAAGATTTTCAAAGTATTTTTGAGACTGAATGGTTAAAACAGTTTTATGAAAATATATATACTATTAGAACAGGAGTGAAGCTCCTGATTCGCACTTCAAGGCCCTGCATGTAGGCAGGACAATGCAAAAGAACCATGAAAAGAATAAAAATCAGGCTTAAGGTAGAAGCCTGTAAAAATATCTCCCTCAGGTGAAACAAAGATCTTATGACTTTTGTTAATAATGAAACAAAAGTAATATTTGTATTATGTCGTCTAAATGACTTTTGCTGTTTTGTTGTTTTTGTTGTT
The DNA here is from genome assembly GCA_013398275.1 of Promerops cafer. NCBI lineage: Eukaryota > Metazoa > Chordata > Aves > Passeriformes > Nectariniidae > Promerops > Promerops cafer. The sequence continues at coordinate 6,534,011 of VZSE01014922.1, forward strand.
GTTTGTGATGATTTTTTTCCTGAATGGAAATAGAGCAGTTGCTCATACACTCTGCAGCACTTGCAGTGAGTCCTGGCATGATTCATGGCTTTTTTTATTGAAGAACTGGTTAATAGTTTACATTTATTAGTGGCTGCTTGCCCTTTACTGCGGCATGTGTTTGCAATTTAATGCTGCCATGTATCAATAGTATTTGCATGTTTGGTATTTTATTAGGCACCAGCAGTGCTCATGCACTTTATTTAGGCCACCCTGTAATTTTCTTCGTTTGCTTGTGGGACTGCACATAAGAAAGGGTCAGTGTAGCAGCTCCCTTCTTCACATTTCCAAGAATACAAAAGCTGCAAAGGCCAGTCTAGTTCAGATTTCTCTTCTTACCTGGTAAGATAATCAGGCATCTTTCCTGGACTAATAGGGTTAGGAATACTTTGCTGAATATGATCTTTTCTGTTATGAAATCATTAATCTGCTAGGAAAGCAATTTAAATGGAATAATGGATTCTGTTTTGACTGTTTTATCTGTTTTTGTTTCCTGGGTTTTGATACAGAGGGGGGCTTCTAATCCTATTGAATGATGTTACTGTTATTGAAGTTATTGAATGAACATTGTTATATTCATGAAGAGCTGCTCTTTCTGCCATAGTCTCCCTAACACATAAATAAGCATTTCAGAAATCTGACTGGCTCATGGCTTTTTAAAAAAAAAAATATTATCAACAAAAAAGATTTTCAGCATCATTCCAGATCAGTGATACACAGCACATGACCAAGGGAAGCAGAAAAGCCACCTCCAGCCATGGCTGTACCTACACTCTGTCAATATGTATGAGAATGATGGCTTTGTTCCTACAGACAGCAGACCTTTCTCCTAAATGAATAAACATGTTACCAAGAGGTCCTTCTCTTGTGCTGCAGAAGTTCTGCTTTCATAGAACTGGAGAAAAACATCTCCAAAGGATGTATATTCTCTTTCTGGAGTAGAGTAAAAGCACTAAGTTTAAGATTAGCATCAGTTCGTTGAGTTACTGCCTACCATCAGATTTGTGGGCACTTTGTAATCTGCTTAGAGATTGCTGGGCAGAGCTGGAGAAAATGTGTGGAATATTACTTGCAAAATAGTCTTCAAATTAAATTCCCCAAATTGCCTTTTGCTGTGTTTTTTTAATCACCTACTGGTCTTGTTTACAAAACTTCATGCAAATGGCATATCAAAACATGGTTATTTATGAAGAAAACAAATCATCCAAAACTACAAGTTCTTTCATATAAAATGGAATATTTTTTACATATTGAATCTCTGCATTCTCTATTTCCAGGCCCTGAGCTGTCATGAGACTGGATTGCATATCTTAAGGCTGTGGTGATATTTTGTTTGAAAGATCACAGAGTCAGTATTCTCTAGTATTCATTTGTCTGGTTTCAGAGCTCTCTATTATGCACAATTCTAAGCTTTACTTGCACCTGTGTGCATTGCAGAAAGAGAGATTCTCATGGCCCTGTGGCTCCTGAGAGTCAAAACTCCCAAGGTACCAAAACCAGTGTGTTCTTAATGAGGAAATCATTAAATCTGGCTGTTTCTGAAACCTCACAAGGTTGATAGTAAAACCTCCACTGATTTTTTTTTATGCAGGCCAGATTTTACTCCATGTGAAATCAAATATTTAATCGAGTTCTGTAAAGCTGTAAAAAGTATAGCAAAATGAAAACAGCTGTGAGTACATCTATAATTGTTTTTGGTACTGGATGGCCACATTCTGCATCAAAGTCTGACATCTACTTCTTCAAAATTCTTGTGTAACATCTAAGGCATGAGAGAACTAAAATCATGCTTTTTTGTTTTTCCTAACTCAGTCCTACATAGATTTACAGTCTAGATAATTTTCCACTAAGATTGTTGAATATAGGACCTGAACAGAGAGATAATAGTCTCATTTTCTGGTTTAGGCCTTAAACAAAGAATAACAGCAGAAGCACACTAAATAGTCATGCAACCAATAAGGTGTTTAAAAGCTTTGATTTAAATTCAGCCTCCAAACATAGTCTTTCTATGTAACTCTTATGACAACCTTTCAGCTGAGTGCCCCAGCCAGGTAAGGTATTCTCAGGTGGCTCTCTTGCAGTCTCTCATCTCAAAAGTGTTTCCCATCTAACTAGTTAATCATCACTGCATATGGCACAGGAATATGAACCACTATGGGAAGGATGTTTTTCTAGTGGGAAAAAACCCCACATCTATGGTCTTGTTGGGCTAGTGGGACCAGTCCTAGCAAACCCATCACCTTGAGAAACAGGGTTTTTTTTCTGGGTTTTTCTTTTTTTGTCTGAACTTTTTAGTTAATATTACACAGACCTAAAATGAATTTACTTTGTCTGTTGAGGAATAAAACCTTTTGTTGCAGAAAAGAGCCAATCTATTACAGATGAATAAGAGTGATTTGTCCATTTCCTCAACAGGATCCTGCTTTTATGAGAGTGAAAGTTCTTTGACACCATTTCTTTCATCATTGCCTATAATGAGGATAGGGAAATTTGAGGTAGATATTAAAAATGCTGGATCCTCTATGGGTAAAAGCAATACCACTGGGAAAAGAGAGTTATTCAGAACAAATTCCTCAATTTCTTACAAGTTGCCGTAAGTCAATATGGTAACCAAAGGTAATTTTCTGTGAGTGCAAGAGTAGAATTATGAAAAATCAACTGCATCTTCATGTGTTATATATTATAAGAGCCTGGTTTTCTAACAGGTCAAAGTATGCAGGAAAGTGAAATCAAATTACAACCCCATAATGTGTCCTTGTCTGACAGTCCTTGTCCTTGCCAGTCAGGAGATGGGATCAAATTCTACTGTAGTTCAGTATGTATTTATTGGAATTTTATATATACAAGCATAAAAGCATATAAGCACTCTGAAAGTCTGTGTGTTTAGGTTGGGTCTTGAACAATTATTTTGTGTCTCTTTGATTTGGAGTAGCATGGGCCACACATACAGAAGGAAAGGACAACTTGTGTGCCTTTAATATCTATGTTCATAATGGTAAGGAAAGGTAAAAGGGTTATTTGCAAGAATTGCAGACGTTGAAAGAGAAAGAGCGAGAGGAGACTGGTTTAGACCAGCAGAGATGTTCCTGTGCAGTGTGGTCTGTGGCTTGAAGATTTTGTATCTTAAATAACTAAATAATTAAACCCCGCATCTGGCATTTGAGGTGAAGAACACAGGGACTGACAATTGTCATAGGTGTCCTAGGTAGCCACAGGACGTGACTTTAGGTCTTTGGAGTGCCTGTCTGTCAGCTGCACCACGAAATGATGAAGAGGAGGACTCCTGTGCTTTGATGTCAGGAAGGAGAGGGATCAGCTGGCTCGGCTGTTAGGTGCTGCAGGAAACTTGTGAGGCTCCTGATGGCTCACAGGATCGTGCCCACAGGCAGGTTGGAAAGACAGCACAAGATTAAACATCAAAGACTTAATTGCATTACTTTTCTTTATCAGGAATATTATAAAATTGCTTTAGATTTTTACATTTTTAAGGCAGTTGTGAACCTTTAGAAAGAGAATCTGAGATGATGGCCTGTTGAAATATTTTACGTTAATTGAAAGATCATTATTCTAAATTTACAGTCCTCACTGAATCATTCTAGACTTTCCATAAAAGGTGTGTCATAATAATCTTATTTTTTTAATCTTTATTTCTTTGAGTGGTTTTTCATCTGATAGAGAAGCCACAGCTTTTTTAAGAGCATCATGAGAGAAATTATCTCTTTCAGACTGTCTGCATTAGAGGGCAGTCCCAAGGGAGCAAGGAAAAGAGAGATGCTTTAACTGTTGCTGGTGGCTAAGGAGCAACCTGTGTCTGTCTTTACAGGGAACAGATCATTAGGTTTGTGAGTCAAGGCAAGGTCTGGGAGTGTGGATGTGTGCACAACTGAGAGCAAGGGACTGGAACGTGCACAGAATGTTTCATATTCTCTACATAACCACCAGCTGCTGAGCATCCTCTTGTGTATTGTAGAAACTATATCAAAAGAAATATTCTTCACCTAGGGCACTGGTGTACAGGCCTGTCCCCTCTGTGTTCTTGCAGCTATTCCTGACCAAGAGAGTAGAAGTGCTGGGAAATCTAATTACCTTTTTTTTAACTCAAAATGGATCAAAATTGGCAGAATTGGAGAAATGTTCTGATAAAATAGCTTCTTCTAACTAGTCTGTTAAAACCAAAACTGTTTAGCTGGGAAAAGTCAGAACAATTTTAGAAAAGTTCTCCCAGATTTCAATCTTAATTTGTTTTTCTGTATGATGTTCCAATTTGAAGAACACAAATTCCTTCTTTCAAAAATTAAATTAATTGTAATAATTAGCTACATCAACAAAGTGTAGTTAAGGTGGAAGCAAATGTTTGAACTAAACTCAAGAAAAATATTTTGGAAAAAGTACTTTAGTTTATCTTAAACTTTGATCTGTGCAGTAATTTGGAGAGATTAGCATGTACAAAAAGAACTTGAAACACAGGAAAAGTGGTTTTTTGTCCAAATGAATGTGTTTCTGAATATTTATTGTCTATATTTTAATTTTTTGTTTTCTCCTAAAACCATTCAGATTATAATGCAAATGGTACACAACTGGGATGCATTTCTTACTGTCTTTTTATCTGTATTTAGTCTTTGTGACACTTTTAGCTGATCTGCTAGTATCTTTCTTCAAATTCAGTATGATCACATCAACCAGGAAATTGCCTGACAGTGTCAAATGCAGTTTTAATATAGGCTTTGTTTCATGACAGGCAGCTGGAATGTACATGGTGCAAGTCCAGATTTCCCCAAACATTTCTTAGCTGCTTTCAAGTCATAGTAAGCTAAATATTGGCTTGACAGTGTTGCTATAACAGGAGACTATAGAAGTTATGGATTCTTTTACTCAATGTATTCTTACTATATCTTGTGAGATGCCAAGAATCAAACCCCAAGGAAATGCCAAGTTAAGATATTTGTACAGAAATACCTTTTCAGGAATGTTGGGCTGTAACCTTGATTCCTTTGATTCCCCACACGGAGCTGAGCTCTGTTAGGCCCAGGTTTCATGAACTGGCTCTGATTTTTTAGGAACTTTCCTATAACCTACTTCTCTGTAAGGCTCAGAGACACAGACAAGGTAAAATCCATTTCAATTAATGTTGGGTGTGAGGTGTAGGTGTTTGTGTTAGAGCTAATCACTGGGTAGCTTTTAAAATCAATGCAGAGAAATGGGTTCCTCTATTGCATGATCCATCTTATCCCAAGATAAATATGTAGAATAGACTAATTGCACCTTGCAGATGCCTATTTCTACCCATTGACTGTAGGAAGAGGTTATATGGCAAGGTGCTCTAAAAGTAGAAGAAATGGGTATTGCTGAAGGAGTCTTCCAGCACTGCAGTGAAGGCAGGTTTTTCTTCTGATCTGGCTGTGGCAGTACTCCAGATGTAGATTCATGCCTCACATTTGATGGAGCAGTGTGCAGGGAGATTTTCACAAAAGTCTTGCAGCAGGAGTTAACACAGCATGGTATTTCCAGGAGAAGTTGTAGTACATTTCCCTGGCCAGAGTGGAGGTCTCCACTGTGCGGGTGGACCACGGTTATAAGCCTAGGCTGAATACAATACTATTAGTGCTTTGAGTTTTAAATCACTGATATTAATACCTTAGTTTGTAAAGCTTTCTATCAAAAAAGTTGTTGAAGAAGTTTAAAGCATAAATTTAAGTTGGACTTAAAGGGTAATATAATAATATTATATTTATTAATATTATAAAACATAATATTATGTTTTTAAAAGACATAAAATGTGAGCGTGAACACATGTACACATACATACAAATTCAAAAGAAAAAGGTTTTTTTTAGCATAGCTACTTCTACAGCTGAACTAGAGCACAATACCTGAGGAAATCTATAGTCTGTAGTCTGAAGATACTTTTCCACTGAAGGCTCATTTATTATAAGACCTAATATAAAATAATGAATATTTGCTTTAAGTCAGGTCAGGACCAGAACTTATCTCCCAGGGAATATGCGTAATTTTTGTGATAACCAGAAAAGACTTTCTTCCCCTGGAGTGAACTCCACTGGATTTAGTGCTGTGTTAGTAGGCTGAGCATCTGAACTGTTCTTATTGGTAATTTAGCTTCTCTTCAGCAGAGCACTAGGGTGTTTCTTTTCTTAAGCATGCACGTAGTTACAGAGATTGATTTCAATGGAACTACTCAGGAAATCAAGATGAAAATTATTTCTGCTTATTTCACAGATCTAATACTTCCGATTTTAGAAGAATAGGCTTTTCTGATAATTGGATTTTAAGACCACAATAATAATTTTTGGTTCTAACCATCAATCTCAAAGTATTACATAAATATTAGTAGTAAGAGAATTAGCATTAGGAAAATGAAGCTGCCCATCAAAATTAATTTGATGAGAAAAAATTATGCCATTTACATTTTGATTAAGCTTCTAAATATATAGAGGGGCTCATGTACACTTAGGTGCTGTATACCTAAAATTACTTTCATTATACTTTTTTCTATACTGTAGCCACAGTATAGAAAAAACTTTCAGGTTTCAGTTCTTGCTCTACTTTGACAATTCACCATAAAGGCTCTAACCTTCTAGGCTGGTTTTCTGCAGCTCGAAGAAGATGAATCTCAAGAGGATGCCCCTTCAGGGCACCCACCCATCCTGATTCATTCAATGACTCTTAATTTGCAATGAACTGCAGAAGTGTTGCACTTTAGGAAAAGCTCTGGTGATATTCATCTGAGTTTGACAGCAAAGCTCCTATGACACTGACTTTTATAACTTACTCCCTCTCTATATCCTATAAAAACTAGTTAAACAGTTTCCTGTTCTTAAGTTGGTCCTTTTTGCTCAATGGATTCCAAAGTCTTCATAGCACCTTCAATAGGACAGGTCCACCTACTCATTTGCATCTCACTCTACAGCTGGTGATTTTAGCATCCTAGCCTTTCATTGTCATAGAAGACAAGCTTCTATCTGTCTTGTTCTTCTCAAATGTCATGCTCAAAATAGGCTTTAGCTTTCTAAAGGTGAGCAGATACTGTTGGAGGTGACCCTTGAGTGTAGCAACAACCACAAGTTTGAGTTAGCCAAATAACACACTTTTATATTTAACACCTCCACCCCACAGAATATGGTGATCATTTATACAAGTTTGTGCCTCACATATGAGACTGACAGAATTTGTTTCCCATATTTCAAGTTCATAAATTGCTTGAAGACTATTATATCACCATAATAATCCCTAGAACAGAAATTATTCCAATGAAATTGAGTCACAAACCAAAAATATCCTTATGTGGTTTTGGAAACACAAGGCCTAAAGGTCTTGAGCAGGATATATAATTTAATGGACAGATTAGGCAAAATCAGGTGATAATGAGGATATGACAATGAATACAGGACATTTTCATAAAAAACTGTGAAGACCATATCTCAGCAGAAAATGCCTAAAATCTGTACTCTACAGATTGAGAAAATTCACAGTTTGAACAGATTTCTTGTTCATCTTACAGAAACTCAGCTTTAATTATAATGAAGCTGATGACCTTTGTGATGTCCTGATAGTCTCCAAAATGCAAACCTTCAAACAGAGGTGCTGAAAGAATAGTAAGTGAGAATGTCTCCTTTTTCTCAGCACTAATTCTAAAGCCCAGGTATCTAATTATAATATTTAATTTACAATCACAATGGTAACTGTCCAACAGTTTTGCATGTTAGTGGTAACAGGCTAGTTCTACTGTTACATAGAGGCTCAAAATGTTTGCAAAAACCTTACCCCAAGTATTCTGAATATGCAAAAACAGATCTAAAGAGTGATGAGTATAGAGACGTAGTTTCTTGTGTTAGAGAACCACTCAGGTTTTGATGTGTCACAATAATACTATGAGGGATGTATAGTGGAACTTTAAAATCTCCGTTGACAGGAGGAAAAGTGCCAGCAAAACCTCAACTCTGGGCATGAGGAGAACAGACTTTAGGCTGCTCAGGAAGCTAGTAAATAAAGTACCCTGGGAAAGCATTTTTATAGGGGCTGAAGTCCATCAGTGCTGGTCACTTTTAAACATCATCTCCTAAGGGCACAGGAACAGCAATTCCCAAATATCAGAAATCAAGCAGGCAAAACAGAAGATGGGCTTGGCTTTTGCCTTTGGAATAAGGCAAAAAAGGAAGGTGTATGCCCAGTGGAAGCAAGGTTAGGTGATGTGGGAAGAGTACAGAGATGTTGCTAGCCACTGGAGGGAGAAAATCGTGTGGCCAAAGCTCAACTGGAGATGAAGCTGCCAGAAATGTGGGTGAATTTTTTCAAATACATTACTGGCAAAAGGCAGTGCAGAAATAACATTGGCCTGTTACAGGATCAGGATGGTCACCTCACAAACAGGGACATGGACAAGACAGAGATGTTTAATGCATTCTTTGCCTCTTGTATTCATCATGGGTGATGGACCAAGGGGGTCACAGAGCCCTGAGCTTGAGGACTATCACCGTGAGATTGATCAACTCCCAGTCGATCCTGAACTTGTGCGGGATTTCTTGCTCCAGCTGGATCCCTACATATCTACGAGGTCTGATGGGATTCATCCAAGAATCCTCAAAGAATGGGCTGATGTCATTGCAAAGCCTCTCTCAAGGATTTTTGAATGATGTTGAGAATCCTAAGAGGTTCAAGCTGACTGGAAACTGGTGAACATTGTCCCTATTTTCAAGAAGGGTAAAAAGGTTAACCTCAGGAACTATAGGCTTCAGTGGTCTGAAGTCTCACTTCAGTGATTGGTAAAATTATGGAAAAGATGATTATTCTGGGAGGTATTGAAAAACACCTGAAGGACAAATGCCATCATTGGTCTCAGCCAGCATAGCTTTATGAGGGGAAAGTCCTACTTGTTGAACCTAATTTCCTTTTATGACAAGATAACCCTCCTAGCTGATCAAGGGAAGCCAGCTGATCTATCCTTTTTTAATTTCTCTAATGTTTTTGATAATGTCTCTCACAGAATCCTCTGGACAAAATGTCCAGCACTTACCATGATAAACACATCCTGAGATGGGTGAGCTGGGTCGTGGGTTGGGCAGAAAGGGTTGTAGTGAGTGGGGTGGCTCAGACTGGGGACCTCTAAGTAGTGGGGTTCCACAAGACTCCATCCTTGGCCCACTGCTTCCTCAACATCTTCATAAACAACCTGGATGCAGGCCTTGAAGAAAGCCTAAGTTTGGTGACGATACTAAATTGGGAGGAGCTGTTGATTCCCTTGAGGGCAGAGAGGACCTGCAGAGAGACCTCGAAAAATTAGAGAGATGAGCAATCAGGAACTGTATGAATTTTAACTAGGGCAAGTGCCAGATTGTTCACTTGGGACAGGGCAACTCTGGTAGTGTGTACAAAACAGGGAATGAGAGGCTGGAGAGCAGCTTTGTGGAAAGGGCTCCCCAAGGAAGTGTTCCAGCACCAAACCTGACAGAGTTCAAGAAGTATTTGGACAAAGCTCTCTGACATGTGGTGTGAGTCTTGGTGTGTCTTGTGCAGGGCCATTAGTTGGACTTGATGATCTTGATGGGTGCCTTCCAGTTCAGCATATTCTATGGCTCTTTGATTTCAAAGAGGATAGCTAGGTCACAGAGGTGTCAATTGGTGAACTCCAGCTGAAACTGGATATGGCAAGAGCCTGAATATATTTGAAACCTTGGTGTGTAAAGACTTGTGTACCAGATGCCTGCAAAATAATACAGGTGCTCAACCTGTGTGTCCCAAGAGACACTCAAAAGTAATTGATTTCTCTTTTACTCCTGCTAGTAACAGTAGAAAATAGTAGAAAATTGTGCTTAGTAAGGTCAGTTTTCAAACTGCTTGCTTGACTAAAATTAATTAGATATCACAGCATCCTCAGAATAACTTACAGAATAACTGTTTATTAGCTAGTAAACTGAAAGGAGGGACTGAAATTACTTTGCCGAAGCCACACATCAAGTCAAGATTAGAACTTGTATTTCCACATTCTCAATTTTGTGCTGTAACAGCCTGATTATACTGCCAGCAGTTTATCACCTCGCCAGTGCAGTACTGCTCCCCTAGGTCTCCTTCTTCCTAATAGTGGTTAACTTTCAGACCCTGTTAAATGCTCACTGGAAATGTGCATCAGGGGGATTGGCCAAAACTGTTACCCTGACTTTTTTTTACAGAGTTTTTGAAGCTAACTTAAATTTTTTATTCTGTGGACACCTGGAGCTACATTATATGTGCAAATGAAGGTAGACCTGATTTCTTCAGTTGTTAACTACCATAATGCTTTATTGAATCAGTAGGTGTATTTATTGTTGGTGAGCATCCCTGAAAACCAATAAACTTTTATTTGGCTGTCTGAAGGCAGGCACTTAAGTCTAAAACTCAAGACCTGATTTTTAAGTGATAAGATTCATTATGAGGTGAGAAAATACTTCTCTGTACAGGATGTTTCAGAGTAGCGCTGGAAGAATTTATTTTTTTAAAGAAGAAAAGACAAATTTCCAATATGTAGTGTCATATTCTTAAATCAATGAACTAAGAATAAATGTGAAGGGGTTTTTTAGATGAATTTAGTTTGTCCCTAGACTTGGCAGGCAATGCAGAATGCCTGTTCTTATGAGAACAAGGAATATGTATGAGATATATTCTTTTAGATGTAATGAGGCCATTTGTTAACACTTTTCCAGAAAAGTTCTAATCTTTATCAGTTTTGAGGACTGGTTTTCCCTGTATTAGGCTGACCCACTCCTAGTACAGCAGTTCAGTAGAAAGAAATAAACCACATGAATGCAATGGAAGTTCAAACTCAGACTTACAGCCTTATAGACCTATAGCCTTATAGACTATGTGTTAATGAAGAAAAAAGATAATGCTAAATAAAAAAACCCAATTATTTGGTTTCTGTCCTGTACCTGCTTAGGAAAGCTAAGAGCTAGCAATCCAAAGCTTTAATGCAGAAGCACTTCTAGAATAAGTGGGCCCTCAGCTCTGATGGACTGATAAGGAAGGAGTAAGCACACTTGGAGTCATTAAAGAAAATTCTGTTAAAACTCTCACACACCTTAGGTCTGTGGCATGACAGTATTAAATGTCATCCCTCTGCCTCCTGCCATCAGATGTCCAGTTAAGGACCTGACAGATTGCCTTCCACAAAACAACAGGTTAAGTATGTGTGTTTTACTTGAGTTGAAGTTCTTTTTAAGAGGCAGTTATCAACAAAGAAGTTTTTTACATGTTTATCTGTCCCAACCACACCAGGCACTATTGCTGAAAAAAACATGAAATAGTAAAAAATGATTACAGACATGGTCATGTCCAGTAGGAAACTAGTTATGAAGAAACCAGGACCAGCACCCAGAAGCAACCACACCACAGCTGCTGGTACAAGTGGCACCAGTGGAGAACAGCCATGGGACTCAGACCTGATGAAAGGATGGGTCACCAGGACCCAGCCCAGGGCTCAGGCAGCTGTAGTGCAAGAGAGCAAGGCAGCAGGAGGAGGAGAGACTTGTGCCCACAAATGCAGTGCCAGGCTTTGCAAGAATGAAAAAGAATTTATGTCATGTTGTTCTTTGTTGTGTATTACTCTCCCCCTGTTTACAGGACCATCTGAAGTGTCTGTGCTGTCAAGTCTTCCTCTGGGCTATGTAAGGGCAGCTCTGTTTAAGAGAGATTAAAGCAATGGTCAGACCTCTCCGTTGTGCCTCAGCTGCAGTGAATTTCCCCACTGGCAGTGCTGGCAGCCCAGTAACATGGCAGCAGCCCCCATCAGCCCGTGCCCCAGGGACTGCTCTGTGTGTGGAAGCAGCAGGAAGCCTGAACAGCAGCCCTGCTCACTGATCTGAACCCAGGGACAGCAGCTGCCAGGCCAGTTTCACCATGTCAGAATGGGATTTTTTCAAAGACTGTGAATTTGGGATGAAACCTTCTCCACTTCTCTGTGATACCTGACCTAAGGCAGCCAAGCAGAGTACACGGGCTTGCTGCATTTACTAGAGCAGGTAACATTCCACTGTCACACCCTTGGCATAGGTGCAAGTAGGGGAGATCTGACCACCACAAGCCAGCTTTTCCTGTTACCCTCTTGCAAGCAGCATTACAATATAAACACAGCTTAGGAGAGCATATAAGGAGAGCATATAAAGCAGCCATGTAATTACAATGACTTAGTGGGCATATAATTAACTGTTGGCACACAGTAGCACATCCCCACTGCCTGCAAAGTGAGGCAGAAGATTGTGACACAGCCTATGGCTGCCCCAAGGACACTTACTGCTGTCTATTTCTAAAGCTCCTGCCTTCCCAGGATGATGACTAGTGAGCTCTTTATGCCCTCCATTATAGGAATGACTTATTTCTCAGCATTACTGAAATAAAGGAAAATCTAATTATCCAGCAGTTCCTTCCTCTGCCCTGTGTTTTAAATAATCTTGCACATAGGAATTTTACCTGTTTCCCAAACACTTGTTAAGACAGTCTGATTTAATTTGAAAGCAGAAAATTCAGTGATTAGATATACCAGTATTTTACATGAAATCACATCCCTATCTGTGCATCCCTCTTAGGCTTACTTACCATCATACCTAAATAAACATGCCTGAATATTGCAGACAAATGAACATCCATATAATGCTTTACATCCAAGATCTCATTCCAAAGGGTCTGCTTATTCAATGAGGCATTTCAATTAGATACTTGACTTGTCATGGCCTATCAAAATGTGTCAGGATAAATTCTGAGCTAACCTAAATCAGCACAGTTCCATGTTACCTGTGGACCATGGACCAAAGCTGACTTCAACAGGGGAGAATCTGTCTCACTGCTATTTCAAGCCTTGCAATATGTTGCTTATGAAAGAGCTCCTAGCCAAGAATTATTCATAGGAATTGGAAAATAACTTCAAACATAAAATAAATCAGACAGAATAGAAATCTCTCTGCATTCACTCTGTGAACACAACTCAGAATTCATAATTTCTGGGAGAAGTTTGCATTAGGCAGAAGTGTCTGCCAGAGCACTATCTCTGCTGGGTAGCAATATCACTGCCCCAGCCCAATGACTTAATGGTCAGGGCATTCCTCCAGGTGCTGGGAAATGTAGGTTCAATTTCAAAAACACTGGGGACCACAGTGACACAGTGTCACAGTCTCCTTGTGACACAGCCAACAGTTGGACAGGTTCCCATGTGTTCCCTCAGTAATACAGTGGCTTGGTTTCGGTGTGCTGTGTTAAGATCTCTAGCTGTGTGCTGGTTGACTTACAGCAAAAATGGGAACCTATACTCTTCTACTGAGATGCTGGGGCATTTTACAAAAAAGTCAGAATTGTCCCTTTGTTTGTCAGGACATTTGGCAACTCTGCTTGTAGCAGCTGCCTCACAGGCTTTGGTCCCAAAAGGACTATCCAGAGACGCCCAACTCCTGTTAAATCTAGGTCATCCATTATTGCCACTGGCTTCTTCTGTCCAAACTGCCCTTCAAGGCCTTTGTAGCATTATTTCCAGGTTATCATGACTTAAAAAAATTGAAGTCTACTTTTCTTAAAATTGCTATAAATCCTTCTGTTGGTTTAGAATAACTTCACCAAGGGACCAGGACTGAAACAATTTGAATAAGCAGGTTGCTCATTTGCAAACGAACCTCTATTTCATCTGACTACCACTTTGCTGGAGTAAGTTGATGGCTTTTGACTTCCACCAATACAAATAATCCTTTTTTATTTTTATCCAAACACATTTATTATGTCTATTTATACACCAAGCACACATTTATCTGAAGCCAATGACACTTTCTCCTTATTGTGAATTCTAGTGTGCAGAGAAAATGAAAGAGACTGATCTCAAGCTTAGAAAATCCAAACTCTGAGGAAAAAAATTCTTTCATGGTGGGCCATCTGATATCTCAAGAAATAAATTCTGTGTCGCTTCATTCTGCTTTTGTGCCCATGTCTAGTCACATGTACAGTGAACTTTCTACTTCTGTATGACTAGGCTGCTTCTTTATTCCTTTTTTTTTCTGATGTCTTATTGTGAGGTGCCATTTAAAATTCTCTTAAAAATCAGAAATTCATACCATGCGTGACCTTTATTTTCCATAACAAAGATCCCTGCCGTTTGACCTTGTCATCTAGACATTTGTCGCTGTCAGCTTGGGATTCCAGAAAGGTTTTCATTTTCTTTGAAACACTGTCCTTCTCACTTTGGCAGTGAACCAGTTCTTGAGGGGTCAGTGTGGGCTCTTGATACTTGCACTCACAACAGACCAAAATTGTAAATATTTTTGCAATTCAAATACTGCATCAAATACTGCAGCTGTCTCATCATGTTCTGCCTCCAAGGGAAAATATCTACTATTCTTTCAAAAAGTAGAGAGCCAAATCAAGTGAATCAAGAGATCTATCAGCTCAGCAAGAGTTGCTATATGTAATTTTCTGGCCTGCATTATGTAGGAAGGTCTAGGATAGACTAGGATGGTCTAATAGGTTTTTTCACCTTAAAACTTATGCCCTTATGCCTCTGTCAGCCATTACATTGGAATCACCTGAAATTGCATCAGTTGACATTCTGACCCATTTCTTTCTTTTGTCCTTCTTTTTTTTTTTTTTTTTTTTTTTTGGGGAAGGAAAAATTTTTTTTTTCTAGGGAAGGAATAATTTCTATGCCTGTAACTCCATTTAGTAACTTTGAATTTTTTCTTTCTAAGAGGAAAAAGTAAATTTTCCCATACTCTGATACACTAAGATTAATTATTCTCCAAAGATCAGTAAAGTTTTTGAAAGAGGAAAGGAACAGATAAACAGAAAGGTCATGGATTTATCCTGTATTGCCTCTCATGAAGTGCACAGTGTGCCTAACACCTTCTGGAAACTCTCATTGTGTACTCAGTTGGTATGTTACACACATTCTGTCTCAGCATTTCTTTTGTTCAGATTATCGTAGTATTCTGTTCTCAGTTACAAAACTGTGATCTTGAAATAGTTTATAATGGGATACTTAGATTTATTTTTAACACGCTTAAATATTTCAAGTGCACTAAGAATTCTAAATCAAGCACTAGCTAGACTAGCACAGTTATTCACAAGGCATTTTAAAATAAATTCTTCACTCTGTAGACTTCCAGAAACAAACACATGCACACAAATACATATCTTACATACTGTAAAAATAATGGATTAAAATTGAAGTCATCATTTAAAAATAAAATCTAAGATGAGAAAAAATGTTAGTGCTATTGTCCTCTAAACAAATTGCAAAAATTCTGTAGTCAGAGTTAAAGTTAAATGTAGAAGAAAGGTATGGAAATGTACAGTTAAGGCATGCAGACAATCTTAATGTGTGCCAATGTAATAAGAAAAAAATCCATTAAAATCAATCTACTTGGGATTTTGCCTCAATTTGTATTAATTTGAATTAGCAGACATTTTTCCTGTTATTTTTCTTTTTATGATGTCATTCAAAGGTAGAATTGAGGTTATTTTACTATCTTATCTGCATGGAGTCTGGTTCAGCATGTTTATTTCCTTTTTTTTTTCTTTTTTTTTTTTCTTCAGAGTGAAATAATTCATCAAGCCTAAAGAGCAGATAAGAAGTCACTCAAAGGAGAAAAAATTATATGGAGCAAAATGCTGAGAATGGGAATGAATACGTGATACTATGCACTGATCTGCTTTCCCTTGTTTTCTCTTCCCATGATAACAGAATCAAACCACTTGATGGACTATGACCAGATATCATCTAAATATCTAAAGATATTTGAGTTGGGGTTGATAGCATTAACCCATATTCTCTAAAGAGGGCTTGCTTATAAGAGAGCAGGAGAGAGACTTCTTATAGGGATGTGTACAGACAGGAAAATGTAATGGCTTCAAACTGAAAGGGAATAGGTTTTGATTAGATATTTTCAAGAAATTCTTTACTGTGAGGGTGGCAAGGCACTGGAACAGGTTGTCCAGATACAATCTGGCTGCCCATGCCTGGAAGTGTTTGAGGCCAGGATGGGTGGGCCTGTGAGCTACCTGGGCTAGTGAGAGATGTCCCTGCCCATGGCAGGGGGGTGATTTTCATAATCACCAAGGAATGGTGGCACTAATTCTGAACATACAAGGTATGTATAAAATGACTATTCAATCAAATTTTTAAAATTAGGTATAGAATAGTGGGTTGTAATTGATACATTTTGCAATTTCTGAATCAAAGTAAATAATTAAATATTACATTATTCTTCTGGGAAACATTACCTACATTGTAAGTAGAAAGAGAAAAAGTGTGAATATATTAATGAGGAGGTGCAAAGATTTATGCCTTCACTAAAAGAAACAGTAAACATTGCCATGATCAGATAAATCATTTTTATCTAGAACCATAGGACATATGCATCCATTATATCTAAATTTTTAATAAATCTTGGCATATGCATGCAAATATCTTGTCACCTTCTTGCTGCATTGTAAACTTCAAGATGGGTTTTTTAGCCAGTAGTCACCTGTTGAGCATCAACACAAGCCATTTATTTGGACTATATTATAAAAAAATACTACAGTTTAGCTCACGGGTAAGTTAGAATTATGTTAAACAAATCATTTGTGCTTCCCTGGTTGCTTTTGCGTCAGTGATTCAACAGCAATTTGCTCTTTTACTAGCTAAACAAAATTTTTGTCACCAGGTGCAATCTTTTGTGTTTAGACTCATAAATAATAAGTTTCTGCACTGTAATATATATGTATATATATGTTTTTCCCAGTTAGTGAGGTCATTATTTTTTAAAGTAAGTTTTGGACTTAAGTTGGTACCACAAACCTTATCTGAGTAAATTCTGTGAGTTTATAGACGGCTGTTCAGACTTCAGTATTAGGATAAATGGGGCTTCATTTTTCCAGGGGTAAAACCAAAGCATAAACATTTGCATCATAAATCTCAGCACTGTAGATGCAAACTTATTTTGTCCTTAAATCATAAGAATGTGCAGGCTGTCACATCTTAGTCTAATTGTATTTCAGTTTTTTGACTGTGTTGAGTATTTCATCCTTGTGAGTTAAGCAACTATACAATAACTTAATTCTTATTAGTGATCAACTGTGTTGCTTGTTTAGTTGCAACAACAGCAACTACCCAAAAAAGGGGAAGCTTAAACCATAATTCTCTTTTTGTTCTTGTTTTTCTTTCATTTCTTCACTCAGTTTCTAGTTTTTTCTTATGAAATATATACCCCCTGGCCTGAAAACCTTTTCTCCATGGTTTGAATATTGCAGGTGCTCTAAAAATAAATTAGCATAAGGGAAAATAACAAAAAACCCCCAAACAATTCCAAAATCATTGATAGCATAGTCGAGCATCTCTCGCTATTTTACCTCAGAAGCCCTTTTTAATATTTAATAAGCTTACTGCTGTTCCTGGTCTTTTGGACTACAGTGCCATTAGTAAAGAAAACTGCCATTTGACATTAAAGGAATGTAAGGAATAACCAAACAAAGAAATAAAATGGCCTTTTATGAAAAAACTGTGAGCTTTCCAGAATAACAATGGAAAATAATTTGCAAAACCATTTTTCTTGTTCCTCGAGGAACCTAAGAAGGTTCTGAATGTATATAGACATTTTTTGTGTTTAACTCTTCGTTTGCATCTTGTCTCCATGTTACAATACTAAAATACTATTTAATTCTAGATAGGTAGCACTGGAAAAAAGAATCTCTCTTGTCTTAGGTACAACTCAAGTGGAAACATCTGTAATGACTAATGACCATGATCTAGGGCTCCTCATGATGTGAATGAACAGTTTTGCTATTAATATTAAAATGATTAACTTATGGATTCTTCTTTACATCCCTGATGATCCACTACAACATCAGTAAATACAAGCTTGCAGTTTGTAGTGGTTTAGGTTCGCCAATTTGAAATTTTCCAGCCAATGCACCAAATAGTGTGGTGGTTTCAGTGCTGGCCAATTACAGGTGCACTCACTAGGGTGTACTTACTCATTTCTTGCTGTGAGATGGGATTAGGAGGAAGGCAAAACAGGCTCAAAACTTTAAAAGGATATAAAGAAAGGTTTATTGACAGTAACTAAAAGAAAGAAAAATGAGAAAAATCAAAACAAACCCTTCAGAACCTTCCCGTCCCCCTACAACCTTTTCTTTCCTACTGACAATGTAAAGAAACAAAACTCAATGTTTCAGTTTACCACCTTTAGAATAGTGTTTCATCAGTTCACTTGGGGAGAGAAGTCCTTCTTGCAAATGTCATGGAGACTTTTCCACAAGAAAACAGTTCTCTCGTGGTTTCCAACTCTCACGAGTAACAGCCACCCAGGGAAACCTGCAATCGTGAAGTCCCTCCCATTTTATACAGCCCTCCCACAGCTGTGCATATGGGCCATGTCAGGTATGGGGTACCAGTTTAAAGGTGAACTATTCCAAAGCAAAGGTTCTCTGCATCTATTTTTAAGATCATCTTCATCACGGGGAGCAGAAGTCATCTCCTTTGTCTGTGGGAGCACAGAATCCTCATCACTCTTCTCTTTCGCTGTCTTTCTCTGTTCAAACTTCTCACAGAATCATGTAGAGGCCTTTGCTAAGCAATTCATCTCCCCACACTTCTTTCATGTGTTACAGAGAAAAAAAAGTCTTTCTCCATAGCCTCATAAGAGGATTTCAGCCTGAAGATCAAGGCATCTCCTCGTCCCTCCCTTCTGGGACTCAGCTTCTTTGTCACTGACCTCAGTATCTCATGTTGTTTCTTTACACACTGGCATTTTGTTCTTTTCTCTCACTCGAGGGAGGATTGAAGAGTTAACATCTTGTCCAGGGCCTACAGATGGCCATGTGACCCTGGCAGGCTCGGTGCTTGCGTGGGCTGCAGGCTGGGGGAAGAACCGGGATCTCTGCAGATCGGCCCCACAGCAGGAGCACAGCCGGGGCCGATGGCTTCCCCCTGCCAGTGGGCGCTGGCCAGTCTCTGAGGGGTGGTGAAATCTTGGCCCAGCCGGCCAGGGCTGGGCCTCCGCCGGGCCACATGGGCCTGTAGCTGTTCTCGCCTCGGCTCTGCAGCCTCCCGCCTCCCCTGGCCGGCAGCCATGCGGGGAGGGGGCCTGGCCTGCGGCAGGGCTGCCCGGCCCGGTCTCTCTCTCTCCGCGGCCCCCTTGCCCTTCCCAGCAACTGATGTGGGGAGGGGGCCTGTTACCTCTCTGCTGGCCAGAAAAAGAAAGAAAGTTTTCCTGGGATTTTCATCTTTAACATGGGTGTTCACAGAGGCCTATGAAGTTTCTCAGTGGTATAACAAAGTGTCAATTCTCAAAGCTAATTACTGATTGGTTGTTTTTGTCAGACACTGAGGAAACTGCCAACAGCTTCCCGTGCACCACTTCCAGACGTGCCCCATGTGCAAAACCACCCCAAGTTTCACACATGGTTAATACCAAAATATGGGTGCATAATTCTGCATATCAGCCAAAAAGAAATATATTTAAGAATGCAGAAAAGAGCACATTTGTTCTCTCACCTAGTGATAGTTCCTAGGCATCCCTGTTGTGATCGAGTGTTTGACCATGATGTGCAAATGAAAAAAAATATGTTTTTTATAACAAAACTCTTACAATCAAAGGATAACCCACCCCAGCCTTAGCTTAATTCCCTTTGGAAGGGAAAAATTTACTCCCGAGACATGTATAGCTTGATATAAAAGGTGATATATTGTCTTCCTCTGTTAATTCTAGGAGATATAAACATGCTGTCTAAAAACCATTATTTTATTAATTGTTATCATCATTTAAGTCCAGGTATTGGAAAACCTTTTTTCTTCTTGATGTAATTATCTTCCTTCTGAATATCTGATTTATCTAATGCATTCCTGCTTCTGGCAACACTGAGGGACTTAAGCTAAAGGATATTTAGATATGAGATATAACTTAAGTTAGGAACTTCAGTTCTGACACAGAAATAACCTTGGAAAGTCACCTTACTTATCAAGTTTTCTCACCTTTCTTTGGAGAGGAAGGGTTTTGGTTTCTTAGCAGTGAGGATGATGTGTGAAACTGGTAGGTAAAACTGGTTAGTGCAACCTCTGTCTTAGGTTGGATCAAAAGTATCCATTATCATTCCACTTATTACCACTATCACATTCAGTGAAAACCCTGTGTGTCAATAAATACAGAGGCCAATACTTCCTGAGTAGTCTTGACATTATAGCAACAGCAGCTTAACAGCAACCCAGAAGCCAGGCATATCTAGAACTTTGAGGCATCTTGATGTTCAAGTGCCATCTTCTGCACTTCATTGTCACTCAAATCTAAATCATGTTTTATTTCTTACATTGCTTCCCTTTGGTCTGTTAAAAAACCTGCTGCATCTGAAAATACACAGTATGTGGCAGAGGTAGTAGAGAACTTGGATCCATCTAATACATTTCTGAAGGGCTCTGGGTTTGCCAGCCCAAGTGCCGACAGTATTTCACTGGAAGCCTTGAATGTGGACATCATGCTTTTGTCATTAATTTGGTCTGTTGTGTGGATTTGTGTGGCATTGGGGTCCCTGGGTGGGCAAGGATAGGTTGGATTTAAATCTACACAGGGACTTCACGTATCACGTCCCGTCCTGGGCTGCAGATATCTCACTAGTCAGGAGCTGGGCTGTGTGGGATCAGACCAATCAGCAGCTGAGATCTGGGAGTTTTGAACTCCCTATATAAGAAGGCTCTCAACAATAAAACACGGTGCTTCTCGCCCGGAGCTTTGGTGTGTGTGCTGTCCCTGTCTCCGACCACCGACCCCACGGAACATGTGGTCCTAAACGTAATAGGTTTGGTACCCACAACAGCCATTTCCTCACCCTTGGTATCTTGTGATCTGCAAATTCTACTTCCCTGGTGATCACTGACAGCACCTTTCTTTGTCTGTTAAAGCCTCCTGTGTTCGGATATCAGTTTTTCTCTTTTGTTGTCGAAACATGCTTAGCTCCCACCTCCCTCACATAACCACGTGAAGAGGCACATCTGCTTTTGTTTATTTTGCCATTCATGTCAGCTGTGTTTCGCTGTACATTTTCTTGCCTTGGCTACATCCCAGCCTTTGTGTTCACAAAAGAGAGTTGAAGGGAACCTGATATGCACTGAGCCAATTACAGCCCTTCTTGGGGACTCAGCTGGCAGTTCAGCTGCAGTACATGGAGCACGGTATAACCCTGAGAAATGTCACCCATTTCTTCTCCAGGGCAGAAGAAATTGCCAGTACAATGAGAAAATGTCTTAGCAGACACCAGGATATTCTGAAGTAATTTTCTTGACTGACTTTTCCCAGTTCCTGTCATGAAGATTAAAAAGTTAAATTACTATAAAAATCATTCAAGCCACCCCAGGTGGCTGTCAGTGGGATCAGCTCAGCACCTGTCCAAAGCAGGAACATGTTAATTTTGCACTGGGGTATTTTAAAGGTCCACAGGAAGCAAACATCAGTGCTACATCCCTTGGGATCATATTTGCTCTTTTAACTTGGTCACCACACAGTGGTCTTTCAATTTACTCATGATGCAGGTAAAAGGTATCCTACTCCACAATACCTTCACCTGTCCCTGCTGCTAAACATCATGCAGAATCAAGCCTGGTTTGCACACAAGTGTCCCTCTGCAGAGAAAATGATGGTAATGACTCCCTGCATTCTGCTTTTGGTGCCTACACAGTGTGTCATGGTCAAATGTGAACTCAGGTGAGAGCAGATATTATCCAGCACAAGGAAGAAGTGCCAGACTCCCTCCCCATGGCACACCTGTGGCACCAGCCTGTGACATCTCCCTGGCATGTGAGAGGGCTGGCCATGATGGTCCCACTGCCTGGGTACAGCACCAAGCCTGGAAACATCACAGACAAGTCGTGTCACAGTTTTAATGTACTCACCCAAAACCTGCTTATTTCAGGTAAATGGGGATGAGACTTGATTGCATTTTAGAAAAATCATATTGCATGCTGTTTTTTGCTGCAGGAAAGGGAGAGTGGTACTGGACACCGGGCTGACCCTCAAGCAGAGGGGTCCAAAGACATTTTCCAGGAATGAGCTTGTGTAATGCTACCAGGTCAAAGCATGCTTGGTGCTTAAATGGTCTAGATATATAAATTAAAAACATTAAAACCCAGGTTTCAAATAATGCAAGGAAAATTTAATCTGGTCACTGTTTATATTGCAAGTGTATTTAAAATAATCTACTAACTGCTTCATAGGGGTTAGCAGCCTTTTGCAGATGTGAACAAGTAAAATTATACTTGGAGGATAAAATATGGAAAGCCTTAACTTCTGATTACAGCTGTAATGAGCTGGATCTGTACAAGTATGAAACCCCTGCATCCTCATTTCACACCAGCAGTTCATAGGAGCCATATATGAATTGATTTGACCATGTGCTGTCTGTATCTGTCTTTGAAAACTGGAAATGTCTTCTTATAGCCGTTGCTCACACCACAGCCAGGGAGGTTTCTGGGTTATCCCTCTGCCTGCAAATACATCCTGTTCTTCAGTTGTGCCAACAATAAATATGTGGAGCTCACACCAGGGATCTGATTGACTAAGATGAGAACTTCACATAAACTCAGACTATTTTAGATTTCAGGTAGCTTGAATGTCATACTTATTGTAAAAAGAAAACAAATCATATTCTAACGCTACGTGGTCCACAGTCTTATAAGTGTCTTCTTACCAGAACTGTTTGAACTTTCTGTGGCTATTCTTAAAATCGTAATATCTTTTTAAAAACAAGTGTCCAGATATCAAAGATTTTAACATCAGACAATTCCATGTCACCTAACTCTCTACTCATAACACCTTCCTGTCCTTAGGTCTTGTAAGCCACAGAAGGAACTTCATGGGTCTCCCCATGGTCTCCAGAAACTCAGCAGAGTAGACATGGTAAGGTACAAACAGAAAATATATGCAGATGCACTCCAGAGATGCAGTGGCTCAGAGCTGGGTACCAACAATAACCAGCATTAGAAAGTTTCACACAAAGTCCAAGAAGTTCAGCAAATTTGGCAGTACAGAAGAGAGGAGAAAAAACCCTGATGCACGTGATTCCATTCCAGACAGCGACTGTAATTATAATAATGTATAAGCCCGAGGTAAATGCCTAACATCTCCCCAAGTACTTAGAGACAATTCTGGGCCAGGGATTTCTGATTAGAACTAAAAAATGCAAGTACAAGTAATAAAGAATTTTTTTTTTCAGAAGGAATGCTATTTCCTGTTAGGTACTTACAGCATCTCCACACCATTAATCCCAGACTATTGACAGGGTCCACTCTACATTAAAATCAGCAGCTTGGCAATTAGAAAAAAAATGCTGTGTTGGCTTGCAAAGGAAACGTGATTTGTGAAGCTCTCAAGGTTTCAGTCCAGGGATTTTGTTCTAAATGTGCTGCCTCCAACATTTTGAATACTCAGATGAAAACAAAGTGCTGCTCTAATGTGACATGTCATTTTGCATAGTGTTTTTTTGGGTCCATTGCTCTGATTATTGTCTTTCTAGGAATAATACCGGTGCCTGCTTGAGATCTGGAAGATTAGCATTAACAGGATAGAAAAGAAGAGGGCAGCTGTTTCATGATGGCATTTAGACAGATGATCTGTCTGCTGCCTAATCCACATATCATCTACATATCCAGTCAGCACAATGCAAACTGCTAAAAAAGTTCATGTGAGAAAACACTCCAAATGTAGGTGTGTTTGCTTATTATGCTGCCTCTCCCACAGACAGAGAAAGATTTCTGTTTTGTAATTTCACTAGCCAGCCTGCTTCAGCTCTTGATGTAGGATAAAGTTTGGCTCTAAAAAGACAACATCTACGCATGTGTTTATTAAATTCTGTAATACTGAATTCTCAGGCTTCTGAGGCAGAGAAAAGGCCTTTCTGGTTGAGCTTTCACACTTTGGGGTACTTATTTCTAATGACTCATAGAGTCTTGTGAAATTCTCTTGTTGTGATAGGCATAGTCACAATTGTTGTGATACCAAATTCTGAAGGCTGTAAAAGGCTCCCTAGCAATCAGGAGCTCAAGTACGATTTAATTGCAGTGGGGTCTGTAAATCTCAGGAACTCTGTGTAATCTCAGTTTACCGTGAAATCTGCTGTCTCTTGCTTACCACTATTTCCAGGTGTGATCATGTTCTCCAAATGAAAACCATCTTGTGATTGAGTAAAACTCACATTTTGTTGTGGTTGTGGTTTGTTTTGTTTTGTTGTTTTTTGTTTGTCTTAACAAAACCATGTCAATAGAAAACTTGACATAACCATAAGGAAAAACATAACCAGGTAAACAAGATTATTTAGGGCAAAGTAAATGTCAGTAAAAGAATGGAACAATAGGAGTTTTCACTTAAGTGGAAAACTCTTAATTATACAG
Source organism: Promerops cafer (assembly GCA_013398275.1). Classification (NCBI taxonomy): domain Eukaryota; kingdom Metazoa; phylum Chordata; class Aves; order Passeriformes; family Nectariniidae; genus Promerops; species Promerops cafer. The sequence goes on from VZSE01014922.1 coordinate 6,558,423, forward strand.
CATATTTCCAGGAAAGGAGACTGGAAGCTATTATAATTTACCTGCATTCAGTGCTTTGGGTTCTGTACCAGCTGACATTGCCATGCTTTATATCTTTTCAGAATATAGAATTTTGCCTGCTGAGAAAGCGTGTAACCTGGATTGACTAAAGTGTGGAGCTGCACACAGACATCACTGATTCCTTCTTAACTCCTTGCAGCCTTTTTGAGAATTGCTGAGAATTGCTGCACTTCAAAAGCCTGTGTACCTCTCTAAAAATCCCCAACCCTCTTCCTTTTTACTGCTTAATCAAGGTGAACGAATACACTAATGAATAAGAATTGGGAGCCTAATGAGTAAGAATTGTGTTTTCCTTTCTGTAATGATTCGTTTACTTGCAGCGTTATACAAAGGGCTCCTGGCACGAAAAAAACCCCTGGTAAACAAGGCAGACAAAACCAGGCTTCATGCTGTGAGGAAACCAGGTTGTTTATGTTGGTATCCTTAGTAGATATTTTCTTTAAAGCATACCTTTGGTTTAACGACATTTAAAATTCTGTGTATTATGATATTCTCCTCTTGTTCCTTGTGCTTTTGTTAAATTTTAAGAAGTTGCCTGAATAATGCATGATATCATATGAAGCACAGAGTAAATCTGTTAATCTATGAGTATGAAATCAGAGTTGAAAACAAGATAAAAGCACCTTTTCAGTTATGTACTCCATATCCCTGTCAGAAGGTGTTTTTTTTTTCCCCTCTGTAATCATCATCACTTTGTCCCATTTCATTGTCAGTATAGTAAGAACTGGGAATTTCATCATTGCATTTGTGGGAATGAACTGGAATTTATTCTTTGTGCAGAACCAGCATTTTGCCATGCTTTTTGTACAGTATTTAAATTCGATCTCTTGAATATACTTCCAACAAATGATATTTTGTATGGCTTAATTCTATAGAAAAGGGTCGACTCTTCCACTGGCATTAAATTTCTTCAAATGCAATCTCAATCTGCTATTTATGGTTCAGAAGTCTGTGCGAATTTTGCGTCTACACAGTGAGAAACTCTAAATAATTAAAACTTAAAATGCTTTTCAGAGAAGCCTTTTGGAATCACATCTGTTGCTTCATGTAGGAATTTTCCCTCGCAGATGTTTCTTTTTTTTCCTTATTTCTTTTAGGGTGCTAATGGCATTACAAGCTTGTCCTATACCATTAATAAAGTAAATCTTCATTATAAGCTTGTCTAGTCATAGGAGGACAACTGTGACAATAGACAGGATGTGACAGATGGTCTGCCTCATCTTCCCCCAGTGGGCACCATCTTTCTCCAGGTGCTTTTTTGCTGCTCTGGCATTGGCTGGATGACATAATTTAAACACATAGAATAATGTGGGTTGGAAAGAACCTTAAAATCACCCAGTTCCCAATCCCCTTTCATGAACAGGGACACCTTCCATTTGACCAAGTTGCTCTGATCTCAGAGTAACCTCTGTTTGCCTGTTTCCTTTGGATCAGGAATTGCTCAAATATAAATATATATACTTTTATGTATATTTATATACACAGAGGCAACACCATCTGTGAATATAGAAAATCAGAACAAAATGCTGTCTCCAGAAACATGTGCTGTATGAAGACAATGAGATAAAGCATTCCCAAGAAAGGCCACCCAAACCAGAAAAAACAGGCAATATGTCTGTGAATTGAAAACTGTATTTTAAGGAGTTTTGTGCAAGTAGTGGGGAACTGCCCTTGGCACTGCTCTGGCAGAGCATATTGCTGCCTGTAAGGCACTTGTTGGGGCTGGTGCTCTGTCAGTTTCCTTGCCTTAATGCTGATGATCTTACAGAGAGTTCCATGAGCTCTGGATGAATGACCAAGGAGGGAGAAGGTAGAAGTGTGCTGTGGCATGTCCTTGTCCAGACCTGCTCTAGTCGAAGAAGGAAGAACTTATAGTATAGAAGGAAAAGTGGAATAGATAGTAGAGGGAAAAAGAGGCTGCAGAAGCCTGACCAGGGTTTTGACATCACTCACACTCTGTGACCATTCTGTGGCAAATGTGTCCCTGAGTTCTCTTCCTCCCCACACTGCTGGGGCACCACCTCCTCATACAGCCCGTCCACCTATGGCACATCCTGTGTCTTCCTAAGATTACTGTGGTCCTACCTGGCTGCCCCAGGGAGCCCTACACTGACCAAAGCCAGGCCCCTTCCCCGGGCAAAACTCTGATCCCAGACAGTCTGGTCCTGACCTTCAGCCTCCACCAGAGGCACCAATCTGGGGTGGGCTCCTGGGGGGAAGCAGGAGGGACTCAGTGGTTATTTTGAAACCAGCCTGAGAGAAGAAGCTGCAGTTTCAGGCTTTACTGCAGATTTCTTTCATGTCTTCTGAGTGTCCTTCTGGTTCCAATGACATCCTGTGTGTGAGGGGAGCCCTGGCTGGTGTGCTCTTTTTATGAGTGTCTGTTTAGAACACCTATTCCCCCAGCATACACACTACCTGTAAGTATTTGTGTGTGAAAAGCAGGTGTCTCACTCCGGCCTCTGTTATCCCTGGGCTCACTCTTTTGTGAGAGGCCAGTTTACTTGGTAAAAGCTCCTTGCACCTGGTAGCAGAACTGTATGGGTCCCTTCTGCCACTGATTTTTTCCTGTTCTCTTATTTACAGGCCATCTATCTTTCACCCACCACTTGGGTACTTGCACAGGGTTGACACTGGAGAGACCACCAGCCTTTGGTGGTAGTTTCTGGAATTTTTGCCAGACTTCAACATTAAGCTCAGTCGAAGTAATTTTGCAACACAGCACTAATCCACAGGTTTTGTAGGAAGCACAGGGCAGTCACTAAATTACAACCTATAACACCTTTACTAATAACAGCTTCTTGTGGGAATAAGTGTCCCAGGGAGAAAATCCTTCCTTAACCTCACAGCTAGGGCTGCAGTGCAAGGATTACTGCCAAAAGACTAATATCCTTTTTGAGTTAGGCAGAAAAGGGAACAATTTCATAGTGGCTTATGTTTGAAGAAGGGTGTTTTCATGAAAAGCTTTATTTCAGAAAGAATATACTTAAACATCCTTCTGTATCTCAGATATTTCCATATCCATTTCCTCCTGTAAGTATTTTTTCTCTCTAGAAGTTCTCACTACAGTCATGTCAAGCTACAGAAACCACCCAGTACATATGGATGGCACATATTCTTTCACCCAGCTATTCTCCTTTTTGACTTGACTCTGACCTTGCAGCAATTTTCACTGTTCTTCTTGCCTCCTTCCCCTTCCCTGAGCTGCCACTTAAACAATAATCCTCTTCTAACTCTCTGTCCCTACAAAGAAAGGATGCTCTTCTTTACTTACTGACCAGGTAAAGAAAAGCAAATACAACACAACAGTTAAATGTAACAAAGATGTGAGAGCTTGTTTGCAGTGCCACATTTCTACCATTGTAAGATGCCTTTGGCAATCAGAATGTACTCATTTGGGCTTATATGAGTCCAAATGACACCTCCATTACCCAGCATGTTTTGGAGAGCTTTTTGAAATATGTGGATATGCACACTATGGCAAATGTGGAAAACAGAACAATCAAATGTGTCTTTAGGCTGCTTTCTGCCAATCCCTTTCATGTGTGCTTTTCAGACAAGGACAGGGACCAGCTCCTGAGTTGGTTAATATTTCCTTCCAGCCTGCCCCCTCTTGTCTTTCTGCCTCTTGCATGGGCAAGAGCATGTTTGCATGACCAGGGTGTGTAGGAATTACGTCTGTGCATGTCTAACCACAATGACAAATGTTTGCATGGCCCATCGCCTGGCCAGCTGATATCTGCATGTCTAGGAACTCCTGAGGCACCTAAGTATCAGTGACAGAGAGACGTAGCACAGAGGAAATTGCTTTAGTGAAAAACAAAGAGAGCTTTAAAATATTTATGTAAGTTTCCTTAATGCTACAGATTGGGATTTTTTGGTGGTTTTTTTTTTTTTTTGTGGGTGTTTTTTTTTTTTTTTTGTTTGTTTTGTTTTTTTTTTTAAATTTTAATTGTGAATATCTACTGTTTAATTGGGAGGGTGAAAATATTTCTCAAGGTAATATCTGTAATACCCATTGTGCAGTTACAAGCACATCACTTTCTAAAAGCACTTTTGTGTGTCTGCATTGAATTGCAAAGAAGGTACCTTGTAGAATTAGGATAGCCCTTACATGTTTATTAAGATAAGCTTCCTGCTAAAAAATTACCTCCTAGTGAATAATAATGCAGCACTGGGAAGTAAATTGAGAAGCTATTCAAATTTTTAATCTCCAAGGTGACTATGGCACAAGATACCAGCTATTTTTGAAGAGTAAGTGGAAGCTTTTTTAACCTGCTGGGATGCACTGAAAATGCTGAAGGAAGTGGTGGGTGAAGGAGAATGGATGAGTATAATAAAATTGAGAACAAAAGACTCTGCTGAAGGTCTTCACAGGAGACTATTAGGAAACTTTGGTGGTCAGAGGTTAGATCCTGCCATGGCTTAAAAGTGGTTAAAAGATAGACAATGAAGTCAAAATAAATAACCAATTTTTCAGAAGAAAAGAAGGTTAATAGTGAGTTGCCCCAGAGCTGAGCACTAGGAACTACCAGTCTGTTATGAAATAGGTGTACAAATGACCTGGAGGAAGAATGAATTGGAACATTAGTTGCACAGCAATTGCACAATTATTTTAGGTAATCAGAAGAAGATGGGAGAAGTCTAGACATTTTCAAGACATGAAACACTTAGACTGGAAAACTTCAATAGATAAACCATTAAACTGTGAGTCAGAGGAGCTGGTCCCAGTGTACAGCCAGAAGAGAATCAGTAAAAGTATTTCAGTTCACATTGCCAGTATGCAGTTATGATTTTTCAAGCTGTTTGCACAGATCTGCTTATTCTGAGGCAATTTGTTTGGTAATATAATAAGATGGTTTAGCATTAGGATTTAATTTCTGTTGTAATTCAGGGACTTATGCAGACAAAAAAATAGGCTGGTGACTGAAGTGACTACCTAGTCTGTAGACATTCATTTCCTTATTTGGATTTTGCTTTGTCTTTATTTCACAAGAAGATGAAAGAGTCATCATATGACTTTTAACTTTTTTTTTTTAATTGATATTTTGTGTTGTATGTCTAATGTTGGCTACAAATTTTTTATTTTTTTCAGTAGGAAATTTTTCACAGTCTTGATATCATTATTGTGAAAAGTTGATTTTTGAAAATTTGGGAAGTCTCAACTTAGGAAATAGCAAATGTAGCCTTTGATGAGCAATTTCCAGCATTGTTTTCTTGTCTGAGTCCCAGGAAGCATCTGAAATCCTTCATTGATCTTTAGTCATCTACTTTCAAGAAATACTCATTTTTATAGCAAAAGTTTCAGAGATGGTGTTTAGCATGAATTACTGGATTAAGTCTCTGCTCTTGCAGACCATAGATTTGAGGTTTAGCTTTCACCAGGATCATTCTCCAATCTGATTCATTGAGGCTACATGAATGTATGCACACTCTGAAAATGGAGGAGGGCTGTTTACCTCTTTTAAAACCTGACACGATTTCTGCCTAATCAGAACATAATGAACACAGAGCCTTAAATCACAAGAACTTGTCTTGACTAGATCAGAAAAATAACTATTATAGTACTGCTACAAGTAAGAGTTGTCATGAGAACTAATCATATCTGACTAAATTTAGATGAGTCAGATTTGAAGACCATGGTGGAGATCAGAGAAGAGCAAGAATGTGCTGAGGATGGAGTATGGAAGAAGTCTGCAATTTCAGCAGGGACAAGTGAGGATGCTTAGAGACACTGCAGTAGGCAGCCAGCCCTGACTGCACCTGGTAGGTAATGGACAGGAGCCTTTCCTGGGAACCCTTTTCGTGGATGGGTGAAACTTCTACAAACCAGGAAAGTACTGAAAATTTCAGGAAAGAAGGAAAGCCTGATTGAGGAAGGCTGATTGAGAGGCGCTGTGTGTGAGTGTGTATGTGTACACATACACGTGTGCCTGTGAAATCTGGGCACTTTCATTTGCATCACCATAACAGATACATTTTTCTAGTTAAAGAGGAAGTGCTGGAACTTGTATTGCATTTGACCTTAAGATGAAGGCATGGAATTCCTCTGTGCTTTGAATTTCTTGGAATCTGGCCATGCCTCCACAAGATGCCTGAGGAAAATCATGCAGATTTTATTTCTGAGTGTTGTTAACAGACTGTGCAACCTGGCTTCCACACAGATAGTCTTTCCTTGAGTTTATTTTGTGTGGGACAGGATAACCATTCTTCACTGACTTGCTCTGCCAGTTCTTGTGCTTTTCTGTTTTGGATCAGCAATTTTATGACATTAGGTCTTTACAATGGATCATCTTTTACTACAGGTTTTATTTCTTGCATCAAAAATAGGTCAGTAAAGGTTTTGAGATGCCATGATAATTGAAATGATCAAAGTATGCAAAAGAACTCATTATGTCTACTGGTATGCTGTCAAAGTCAGAAAGCTAAAGCAATAAAAAAGGGAGGACATAAAATAGCCATTTAATGTAATTACGTCCATTAGTGGTATAAGATGTCCTTCGCTTGACACTCATTTGATGTTGGTCCCCGGTCCTACAAAATGGACTAAAAAGCTTGATATAAAAATGCCAAGTGGCTCAGATGAACAATACAGGTCTTCAAAATAAACAAATATGAAAGAAGTTTAACACCTATAGTGTATGGTCCTTAGTCACTACAGAGATTAGAAATATGTTGTATTCTGCTTCTTCTGGGTGACCCCATTCATTTGAATATATTTACAAGCAGATGATGTTTAAAAAAAAAAACAGTCTGAGTAGGAAAGGGTCTCATTTGGAAGGGATAGGAGAGCTTCAGACAACTGAGGGTGTAGAGACACATGCAAAGATGTGGAAAATTTTTCATTAAAATGAAGGTTGTACAGATATTTGGGAAACCACCTGTGCTTAAGCATAACCCTTTCCTTGTTGACAACCCTACCTACTTATTCTTCCCATCTCATTCTCACTGTACAGTATCAGAGGAGGCTAAAGAGCAGTGAATCTCCACTGAGCTTTACCTATTTGATGTCTGAAATCTCTTGGAGGAAAAAAGGAAATTAGCATGTCATGAAGCCCTTTCTTTGGCAGGCAGTTAATGCCTTCTTGTACTGAGAACAAAATAATATACTTTACTTTATATACTTAAGGAGTATCTGGCAGACCATTATCATGTCAAAATTTTCAAACCCTGCTGGGGAGATGGGCACCCAAGCCCCACAGAGGGACTGCCTGGAAGGGAGGGAGCAGTGTCGCAGTGTTTGATGTTGAGATGGCTGCCCTGGATTGCAGATGTGCTTCTGGGACCCTTCAAACACCCTCTGCTCTTCTGTGATTCCTCTTTTGCTCTCTGTCCACCCTGTGTGCTTTGTAATAATTCTTTTAGATATCTAAGAGTGCTCTGTTCCCTTTTTCATGCTAGTGAAGAGCAGACCTGGAGATGGGGCAGATGTTTGGCAAAATCACATTCCCCTCTAGTTTAAAGTGACTTATTCTTTTATGTTGCTGTTGATCTTGTTCCAAGTACTGAATGCAGAGAGTAAAATTCAGCTTTTACAATGGCCACTGGGAACTTAAGGGAGGCATTCCCAGAAACACAAAAAATAGAGAAACCCTCCCCTTCTTTTCCTCTAGAGATTGTTTGCAGTACACCTGAATACTCAAAGTACTCAGATACTTCAGTCAAAGACATATCTATCCAGAAAAATGTTAAGGGGACACTTTTTCTAATATTTACATAGAAACTGTGAAACTTCCTACTACAAGTTAAAAGCTTTGCAACATTTCTTAAGGGTTTGGTCATTTGGGTACTAATAGTTATCTCCAGTTCCAGAGACCTTCTAAGAAAAATGATCCTGCATTGGAATTGCAATAGATCTGAAGTGTCACTATTTTCAAAAGCTTACTTGGGAGTAAAGCTCAGTGCAGGTCAAAAGTAGCTTGGGCCTTAGCAGAGCAGAGGGTCTGCTAGCATGAGTTGTTAATTAAAAGAAGTTGTAAAAAAAGGGCTCTTCCTTTTGATTTTCAACTGTCCTAGTCTTCCCCTCTCATCTTTATTTTTCTCCTCCTTTTCCTCTTCAGCCCCAACATTTCAGTCTTTCTCTTCTTGTTCTCCTAAGATGCAAAGATTTCTGCTCCTGCAATAAGGTCTGTGCTCAATGTATTGGTTTTGCCCATGTCAAACCTTAATAGGTGAAGACACTTGCTTTATCTTCCTCTAAGTATGAAATCATCTCTGTAGGAGTAGCTGTCAAAATACAGGCTCCCTACTAAATTGGCTTCTCAGAGCATTTTTTCCTTAATGTAATTATTGCAAAGGAGATATGCACGCATGCAAAAAATTGCTGTCTATGGTGGTGATTGAACAATCCACAAGAAAGGAGGAATGGCCTCTGTCTGAGTACAACTTGTCCAAAACTTGTGCTCTCATTAGGGACACATCTCCTCTAGGTTGGTCACTTTGCTTCTGGCCCTGCCTCACAAAGAGATCGGGAGGCCTTTAGAGAGTACTAAGTTTGAGGGCTAAAATGAGGTGATAACATCTTTTCTCTCAGAAAAAGAGATGCTCTTCTTTTTCTCTTTATTAGCTTGATTTGTTAGCATAATAAAAATCTGGTTTGGATTACTAAGAATAGAAGAGAAGCTTATAAAGAATTAAGAGAGGTGAAACTTTAAATTTCTGTATAGGCAAAACTGGAAACCAAGAAGGACTGAAGAATTTGAGTGGGTCAACAGAGTGAACAGAGTGAACTATTCTGGCAAACAGAAGTCTGTGCAGCCAATTCTTTCAGTGTGTTTATTGCTGATATTTTTTATGCAGTAAAGCAGTTCCATATCACTGATGCCTAGTCATTTTTCTTTGGGAATGTATGAAACAGAATGACTTTTGCTGAACCTTTTAAATGGGTGATGGTAACAGTATTGCTAGGGGTCTGAACTGCAGTGGGGTAGTGTGAGCTGTATGGTATATTATGGTATGCAATTATAATATTATGGGCTTTCCCTCCAGCTTGGTTGCTTTTAATGAAAATAATTAAATTACAGGTGATACACTTGAAGTTGTTGAGATATTGGTAATTGATGATTTAAATGTACTGTACTAGAATAGCATATCAGTGGGTTTGTTTTTCATTTGTTTTGTGTGGGACAACTAGATACTTAACCAATCCATTATTTCTTACATTGATTGAGAATTTTGATATGGCATTTTCTTTTATCAGTCTCCTTGAGCTGATAAACAGGCTTGTTTGTAATAAAGGAAGGATTCCTGCTTTATTGTAGTGACTAATAGTCTGTCTTTGGAATTGTCAGGAACTCCTTCATGGTAGTAAATGAAGTAGACAGAAAATTCTAGAGCATCCTACAGCACGTCTACTACTGGCCACATTAAAAGTTCTGCTTCCAAAAGATGAATTTTCATCCCATTGCATAGAAATCTTGTACATGGGAGGCTTTGGTGTCTTTTCAGAAGATAACAAAAAAATACAGTGATGTAAAAAAATCTAGTTCTGAGAATTATTTTTATGGGTAATATCTGGACTGCTCCTCAGGCTTCTAAGCCTTTCCAGCACCACATCAACTTCTTTGTTCACCTCTGTGCTTCTGACTCTCTCTTCAATTGCATCTTCATTTGCTCCACAAAGCTGTTGCAGGCGGGCAGGTGGTAAGCAACAGGTACTGGTCTTTATTTTCCTTGCCTTATGATTTTTCCACTGCATTTAATCTCAGTAAATATCCCTCCCTTTCACTGTAAACCTATACAAAAGTTATCAACCTGTTGATGAGTTTGTCGTCATGTTCTTCATTTCAGTCCAACTCTCAGTCATCACTCCTGGGTCTGTGAAGAACTTTCTCATCTTTGTTCATACAGAGACATCTTGTAACAGCAGTTTCTCCTGTCCAGTAGGACGCTGTGAGTTCCTACCTGGAACAAAATTGTTCACTGATTAAGATGACGTCAGTCCCTGCCCTATGGAATGCACAGTCTAAGTTAATGCCTGGACTGAGACTGGGGGTGATTAATGTTCAGGACTAGAGAAGGGAGTTGAAATAACAGTAAATAGCCTGGGGACTAGCACACAGGGCTTATCTGTCCATCTCTTGTCATCTGGATATATCCCTTACTAGAGTTATAGAAGAAATGGGAGTTCATTGAGGGTGTAGGGCATAGGATTTGGCCTAGGGGAGGTCTGTGTTTAGGGACAATTTAAGGAAGCTTGGGAATGCTTGGGTAGCGTCACTGTAGAAATTTTGTAGATTACAGGTCTGCTTCAGTCTGTTTGTATTTATTTTAACTATAAGTGCTTCAGTCTGTTTGTATTTATTTTAATTATAAGTGAAGGTGGAACTCTGGATAACCATCTTCTTAACACATACATCTGAGTGTGAAGAAAAAACAAATCCTGCTAAGCTCTTAGATTTGGTGGTATAATGGACTGGTATTCATATAAGGTGATTGTGTATTGTGGGTGAAATATTCCTGTGTCCGAAGGGCAGGCATAGAGCCTGTGAACTCTTGGAAGTCTCAGGAAAGCTCTCAGGGTAGGGAGTGACAGCTAAAGGAGAGCCTAGGCCTTCTACAGACTTTCAGCATGGGGCAAATTTCAACACATGCAAAAAAATTGAAGTAATTTTATTATGTTGCCTTTCTTTTTAGCTGAGGATCTCCTCTTTTAATTTGGTTTGTTTTGGTAGTGTGGGGATTTTTGTTTTTATACTGAAATTGATATTTTTCTCTTTTGGCATGCATAATATTTGGTTTTTTCTAAACCAAGAAGTCCTAACCTTTCCTTTAGGCCTTGGAAATGTCTCTCTGTGTTTGTTTCTAGAAGACTTATTTTTCTCTTGCACCTTTTGCCAAGGTAGAAAGAATAGTTCTGAATAAAGTTTGCCTAGGAGAAAAACAAGCAGATACTGCAACATTCCTCTGAAACACTTGCTGCTGACCACCAGGAGATGCTGAGTACCTCAGGTATGATCCACTACGACAATTGCTGTGTTCCTATAGAGTTTTCAGACTTACAAGATTTGTTGGCTTTTCCTGTAGGCTTCAGGGATATAGTTCTAAATAGAGTTGGACAAATGAATACATATAAATCAGTTGACCTTCCCTTTCTCTTCTTTATGGATCACTTTTGATTTTAGCTCATATAAAGATTTATGGAACATCCCAGAGAGCACACAGGTTGATAGTAGATAGTGTCTTCAAAAATTTTTAATGTGCTCCTCCATCTGCAAATGCTGCTGAATCACAGTACCTTTTATATAACCCTTCATTCAACGGCCACCAAGGGATTAACACAAATAAAAGGTGGGAAAATCATGAATAAGTGTGGAAAATATAAACATGAAAAATCTTAACTAGTGCAAATATCTATGAATATTTGAGGGTTGTAGGCACTAAGGGATGCATTTATTATCTGTCTGAATTTGAATAAAGATTTGCAAGCAACTAATTTTCTCAGTGAACAGCTAGCTCAGTCCTTTAACCTTTCAGGGAAAGAGGTGAGGCAGAACAAAGGGCCTCTTGAAGCAAAGTTTTGTTACAGCTTTAGCTGACTTTCAGAAGCTTTTGAGCAGCACATGGCATTATGCAGCAAGAGGACACCAAACATGTGCTTTGGAATATATGTCTCTTATGTGAAGAGAGTTGCTCGACATCGTAAATCATATCCTGGCAGAAATTAGAATGAAGCCTAGAAATAAACAATTCCAGAAGGAAAAGAATAGTGGTTCACAAGTTAAACTTCTGTATTACTTCTTTGGTAGCCAAACTTAAAACTATTTATTGAGCAAGGACTCAGGTTTTTACCTGTAATGTGCCTTGAAAAAGCTGGAATCTTATTGAAGTAATTTCTTTAATGGAAGAAAGATGGTGCTATTATAAAATGTGACAGTTAACAATATCTTTGGGTGAGGGTGAGAAAAAGAGTCTGCAACAAAATTACTTGACTTTGCATAAGAAATTGCTGGCTCACATTATGAATTCATAAATATAAACTTGCAGGGGGGCTACCTCATTAAATAAAATAAAAGCAGTTGTGGGGGGGAAAGAAAAACACTGAGAATCACTTTCCCTACTTCAGGCCCATGGGAGAAGCAGAACCATGTGAGGTGGAACACATTCTGCATTCAAGTTTTTGCTTTCTTTATGTGTGTGTTAATAATTTAAATAATTTTGAATGCATAAAGCCAAAATTTCAGTAGTAGACAAAGTTGACAAATAATTTATCAACTGCAGAACAAATAATTGCCTTTAATTGAAAGGAATCTTTCTGCATTCTGCAACAATAACCTAATGACTGGGGCTGATAATAAAATTACCCAACTTCTTTAGGCCAGATCTCTAGAATAATGTAATATTCTAATATTTACATTATTAATTTATTTATTATTAAAATTCATTTTTATATATTTAACTGAAAGCTACATGGCTACTTTTTCTCCCTCCTTCTGAACTATTGCATTGATCTGCACCTCTGTATGTGCACATGGGCAAGGACACATGGCTGTATTCCCATATCAGGACACTTACTTCCCTGGTATGAATTGTGTTACTTTATTGCATTGGATTGTAAGCTCCTGACTGTGGGTTTCACTATGTGACCCTAACTAACACTGGCAAATGGAAATGAGACTGCCTGAGTTCACTGAGACTGCTCACCCACTTACTAATGTGCACAAATCATCACCAGATTTAGCAAAAACAACAAAAAAATAAACACGAAAGAAAGGAAGAGAGAGGAAAAATTATAGATATTTAGACATCAGTCATGCATCTGTATAAATGGTTTGTTGGAAGAAGCAGCTGATCATTGCTCATGGATATAGCTGTTCAAATTTTCAAAAATTTGAAATTCTTTCCTAACAGTAAAAATAGGATTTTGATTTTTTTTTATTACTTTATTTTTCTTTCTGCACTGGATTTCATTGTGCTGGTGGCAGGCTGCTTTTGGAAGGACAGTTTGAACTTTGCAGGAGACTGAAGACCTCTCCACCACTGAGTACTGCAGCAGTCCGGGCAGCAGCAGTCCAAGCTTTATGATTGTCCCTAGTTAACTCCGAATGGGACAGTTAATGTCTTGGTACTTGTAGCCCAGTCTGTGAGCAGTTCTATGCCGAATCTCTGTGGTGAGATTGTAAGAAGTGCTAGGATGTTCATTCTACTGATTTTTACTCTGCTACTGCTTGTTATATATGATCAATGCAATGAGAAATACCTGCAGATAGGAGCTTACATCCACTGGCATCTGGGTTGAGGCCACCAAATCCGACCATTATGACATGCTACTGATTTGCTTTCATCACTCCTATGGAGCTAAAACTTTCATTTTCCTCTAAGGCAAGAGTGAGTGGCAGTTCAGATTGATTCTTTGCATGTGAAAAGCAGGAGATATAAATGACAGAAAGGTTAATGACAGGATAGATGATCTTTTAAAGCTTTCAGCTATTAGCATTCTTTCAAACTTTCTATCATGCTTCAGATAAATGATTCAGGGTTTTTTTAGCTGCAGTCACAAGAACAGAACAGCTTTTGTGATGCTTGCTGACTCCTGTGTGAAAGCTCCAGGCATTGCTAGGGACATGTATTCCTCTTGTGTTTGTTCTCTCTAGAATGATGTTTTTCCAGCTGGGCAATAGAGGATATCAAAGGGAGCTTAGGCCCAATGTTGTGTTAGGCTGGCAGCCAGTACTGTGATGCCAGTATTTCAGTGCCTGTGAGATGGATGGCAGATTGCTGACCCTTTGCTGAAATGGCACTGGCAATAAGATGGACCAGGCACGGCTACATGTCTCTTTTACCGAACAGCAGGGCCTAAGGTGGGTGGAGCCCAAAGACACTCTTAGAGCCAGCTTGTTCTTGCCATGAGGTTGGATGCCTTTCAGAGGGAGCTTCTTTCCAGACTAAGGCTGCAGAAAACTGTGGTAGAGAAAAAGAACAAAACACAGGAACAATGTCAAAGCAAGACTGGTGTAGTGGCAGAATCTCAGCCAATTATTACGTGGTGTTTAATTCTTCAAGAAATGCTCTAAAAGATATGTAGAGGTGAGCCTTTACTTCCTCATAAGGAGGTCCCGCTGTGGCAGTGAGGGATGGTGGAAGTTAATGGCAATTACGATGCGATGTGTGAAATCCTGACTGTAGCTGTATGTTTCTGCAGTTGTGTGGGTGCTGCTGCTGGTGATGCTGTGGAAGTGAGATACAATACAGAAACTGGTCAACAGACACAAGAGAGACACATGGACACCGCCAAAGTCAACATGCAAAGCTGGCATCATAGTATTTAGCCAAACGTTTCCTTCTGTTACCCTCTTTCTCAGAATTTAATTCTTTTCTAGACACATTTCAGTCTGCAGACTTTCCCAAAATTTATATTCCTCCAAAAAATTCTTTTTTTTCTAAATGACACTATCTTTCTGTCTTGGGCCAAAAGATTGCTTGCTAGCTTACTGCTAGCAATGTGAACTGTGTATTATGTGGATTCGTTTGTAGTCTGGACATTGGGAACATAACTGTAAAGGTTAACATAGCAAAATATGAGGGTCATCTATGGCAGTTATCTGTGGTATTACAAAATCAGAGCCCAACATTTTGCTCAAAAATATGTAATATAGTTAATTACTGTTCATCTTCTGTTAGTAATTATCTAGTGGTTAATATATCAACAGTTGTAGGTCAAATAAAGTGTAGTTAAAATATATAGTTTATCTCCCCCATTTAATATTATTTTTATTTAAATAATGAGATTCCAACTTGAGCATGCTGGTTGACTCATACTTAAAATTTCAATACAAATAAAAAAATTTAAAATGACTGAGGGAATAATTCCAAACTAAACTACATAATGCCATGTGAATCTTGGGCAGAGGAATGTCTTATATCCTACAGAAATAATCCCACTACCTGTGGAATTGACTGATGAGGGTTTGGATATTGTTTCTAAACAGTGAGATAAAGTAGCCTCTGGGGCTCAGAGAAGTTTCCAAGCTGTTGAATATTCATAAGGAACTTTATTGTTCTGATGAACAGATGTAGTGGTGTAGCTCTGTAAAAGCCACTGGCTTTGGAATCCATGCTGCATGATGACGTTCATATTTTTGTGATAGTCTAAACACACATGATTCCCTAAGGCTGTGACATATGAGTGCAGATTTTACAGAGATGTAGAAAGGAAATTCTGACTGGAGTGTTTTGGGGTTTTTTCCATCAGAAATTTAAAAACTTATCAGAGACATGCAGTGAAAAATACATCTACCGTGAAGATGGCCAGGAGTACAAGGAGAAAAAACTTCATTAAGATTTGAATGTTGCAGTTATACAGGAGCACATCTGAACTTCACCGAGAAACACGAGTGACTAAGAGACCATACATGTAAAATAAGCCTTTAAATGATAATTCACACATCTAAACCTGAAGTTCACAATTAAAATGATGGTAAGATATATAGTGAAACATCATTTTGAATTCGCCAGCCTGCGTGAAAAGGAAGAGACATTTGCCTCTTCCAAGAGACAACCAAGACCTCCTCTAAAAAAACCTGTTTCATCCCACCAGAGACAGAGATTACTGATGTATCCTAATGGAGGTGTCATTTCTTTATAACTGAGAATATACTATGAGGTTTATAGAACAGCATATCTAGAGCAATATGTTAATAATACTCTACTAAATTCTCTGTTTGCACAGAGCACCTTTGAGTACAGTAAGATGCAAATGAATATGAATAAATATTAAAAGGGCTGCTCTTCAAAACTCATGTTAATTTGGCAATTGTTCTAGATCAACCTGAATCATATGCAATTAGATGAAGTTATCCTCTCTTCACAAAAGGAGCAGATGTGTTCAGTCCTGAACTATGACCTAACTCCAACCTCCTAAAATGCCAGGAGTTTTCATGTGTATTCTACTGCTCTGACTTTTTAACTGCTATAGCATATCACTAAAGCACAGAATATTAAGATGAAACAGACATTCTAAATGTTTGGTGACATAACATTAAATCATAGAATCATAGAATCGTTAAGGTTGGAAAAAACCTCCAAGATCATCAAGTCCAACTGTCAATCTAACATCAGCATCATGTTCACCACTAAACCATGTCTCTATGTGCTGTATCCACACATTTTTTTAACACTCTCAGGATGGTGACTCCAGTCACCAGACTTTCCTGGGCAGCCTGTTCCAATGCTTGACAACCCTTTCCATGAAGAAATCTTTCCTAATCCCTAATCTGAACCTCCCCTGGCAGAAGGCTGAGATTAGACATTGTTAACTAGATTCATGTTACAGGATAAACAGCTCAGTGGAAGTGCATCAATACCAATGCACACGGCATGGGCAATGGACAGGAGGGGCTGGAAGCCATTGTGCAGGAGGAAAACGGTGACACAGCTGTCATCATGGAAACATGGTGGGATGACTCACACAACTGGAGTGCTGCAATGGATGGCTATAAGCTCTTCAGCAAAGACAGGCAAAGGAGAGGCGGTGGGGTAGCCCTGTGTGTAAGGGAGTGTTTTGACTGTCTAGAGCTTGATGATGCTGGTGAAAAGGTAGAGAGTTTATGGATAAAAATCAGGAGGGAGGCCAACACACAGCTGTCATGGTGGGAGTTTGTTACAGACCACCCAAGCAGGATAAAGAAGCAGACAAAATACTCTATGAGCATCAGGCAGAATCATAGAACCATATAAAGCACTGAATTGAAAGGGACCCATCAGGATCATCGAGCCCAACTCCTGGCCCTGCACAGGAAACCCTAAGACTCACACTATGTGCCTGTGACTGTTGTCTAAATACTTCTTGAACTCTGACAGGCTAGGTCCTGTGAGCACTTCCCTGGGGAGCCTGTTCCAGTGCTTAACCACTGGGTGAAGACCTTTTCCTGATATCCCACCTAAACCTTCCCTGACTCAGCTTCATGCCATTTCCTTGGGTCCTGACACTGTTTACGAGAGTGAAGAGATCAGTGCCTTCCCCTCCACTCCCCGTTGCAAGGATGTGGAAGACACACTGAGGTCTCCCCTCAGCCTCCTCTTCTCCAGGCTCAACAGAACGAGTGACCTCAGCCACCCCTCATGCAGCTTCCCCTCCAGCTCCTTCACCATCCTCATGCAATCCTTTGGATGCTCTCTAATAACTTAACATCTTTTCCCTTGTTCTTGTGCTCTTTTCTTTTGTTCCCTTCAAGTTACCAGATGTCTGCTGCAAATACAAGACAGTGGAGAGGAAAGAAATCTGGAAATTCTTGGAGTATGTGGAAAAGAACTTCCTGAGACAACTGGTGAGGGGGTCAACTTGGGAACACATCAACTGGATCTGCTATCTGTGAACAGAGAAGGACTTTTGGATGATGTGGTTGCTGAAGGCCATCTTGGACAAAGTGATCATGAAATAATAGAGCTCTCAATTCTTTAGAAGATTGCCAGTTCTCAAAGAACCTCAGATTTCTGGGTGGCAGACTTTGTACTGTTTAGAAGATTGGTTGACAGAGTCCCCTGGGAGACAGTCCTAAAGTGCAAAGGAGTCCAGGAAGGCTGAACATTCTTCAAGAAGGAAATCCTAAAGGTGCAGGAGCAGTCTGCCCTCATGTGCCAAAAAATGAGATGGTGGGGAAGAAGACCAGCCTGACTGAACAGAGAGCTTTGACTGGAGCACAGGAAGGAGTTTTGACCTTTGGAAGAAGGGGCACGGAACTCAGGCGGACTACAAGGATGTTGTGAGTTTAATGGAGTGAGAAAATTAGAAGGGCTTTGGCCACAGAACTTAATCTACCTACTGCTGTAAAAGGCAATAAAAATGTTTATATAAATACATTAATAACCAAAAGAGACCTAAGGGGAACCTTCATAATTTATTGGATGCCTTGGAGATATAAAAACAAAAGATATGAAAAGGCTGAGATTCATGGCATCCTGCCTTGTATCAGCAACAGTGTGGCCAGCAGGACCAGAGCAGTGATTGTCCCCCTGTGCTTGGCACTGGTGAGGCCACACCTCAAATCCTGTGCCCAGTTTTGGGCCCCTCACTACAAAAAAGACATTGAGGGCCTGGAGTGTCCAGAGAAGGGCAATGGAGCTGGGAAAGGGACTAGAGCAAAAGTCCTATGAGGAGCAGCTGAGGGAGCTGGGGGTGTTTAGCCTGGAGAAAAGGAGGCTCAGGGGAGACCTTATCACTCTCTACAACCACCTGACAGGGGGTTGTAGCCAGACAAGGGTCGGTCTCTTCTCCCAGGGAGCAAACAGAGGAAATGGCCTCAAGTTTCACCAGGGAAGGTTTAGATTGGATATTAGGAAAAATTTCTTCACCAGTAGTGTTATCAAGCATCGGAACAAGGTGCCCAGGAAAGTGGTGGAGTCACCATTCCTGGAGGTGCTTGAAAGATGTGTAGAAGTGGCATTTAGGTTTAGTGGTGAACTTGGCAGTGTGGTATGAAGGGTTGGACTTGATGATCCTAAAGGCCTTCTCCAAACTAAATGATTCTATGGTTCCATGGCTAAATATAAAATGTTTGAGAAGTGATTTTTTTTTTTTTTTTTTTTGAGAATGTGCTTCAACAGTGAAAAAGCAACAGGAGACTGGAAAAAAACTAATTATATTTGCGTCACAAAAGGGAAGAGTCTGGGAAAGATGATGAAAATTAAGTTCATTAAATCCAACAACAGTACTAAGACATTTTTGAGATAATGTTCACTGAGAGTTTAAAGCTGCATTTGTAGAATGAAAATATAATAAGAAAGAATCAGCGTGGGTTTGGGAAGAAGAAATTATGACAAAAAATTCTGATTACATTTTTAAATAGAATAATGATTGGCTTACATAGAAAGAAGCCTGGTAGACATTTTACAGATGGATTTTGAGGGAAGCTCTCAACAAGGTTTCACATGATAGATTACTGCATAAAGCCTTCTAAATATGGATTAGGGGATGAATGTCTAAGGAATTGCTTAGAAGATAAAAATGGAGGAATTAAAAGTGCATTTTTGTTCACCCAAGCTGGGATCTTTCATGGTAGCCCTTTTAGCGTCTTCAGCAGGACTTATATCAGGACTGAAAGGTGAAGCAGAGGCCCACAGGGCCCTTGATGGATGGCTGTGTGCCCTCATTTTGATAATTTAGATGGTGCTGTAATACAGGAGAGAGACATTTCAAATAGCTGACATGGGCTGTTTTAGTACCATGTGGTGGAATATAATTCAAGGAAGAAATTCTGGACACACTGGTAGTTCTACATTGTTAGCACAGGACCTAGCAGGGCTCATAGGTAGAGCTTTTGAAGGCATAAGCCAGGCTTGCCAGTGATAAGCAATGAGATGGCACACCAAAACTTGAGGAACTGAGTGCTAGTACAATCCCACAGTCCGCTCCATGAAGTGTTGTCTACAATGAAACACACTTGAAATGCTTCTATACCAATGCACGCAGCATGAGAAACACACAAGAGGAGTTTGAAGCCTTGGCCTGGTCCCAGAGATTTGATATCTCTGGCGTAAGGAAAATCTGATGGGATGAGGCCTGTGAGTGGGGTGCCCTGTTGGATGGTTACAGGCTCTTCAGGAGGCAGAGGCAGGGCAGGCAAGGTGGGGGTGGTGGGGGTTGATGTTGGATATTAGGAAAAGGTTCTACACCCAGAGGATGGCTGGGCCCTGGAACAGGCTCCCTGGGGAACTGGTCACAGCACCAAGCCTGACAGAGTTCAAGAAGCATTTGGACAATGCTCCCAGGCATGTGATGTGTCTCTTGGGGTGGTCCTGGGCAGGGCTAATTGTTGGACTCTGTGATCCTTGTGGGTTCCTCCCCACTCAGCATGTTCTGTGATTCTGTGATTTTGTGATTCTGTGAAATGTAATATGAGAGAAGCAGGAATCTGAATCTGCTATAAATGATCAATTCACAGTGGGCTTGTAAGACTCTATTTTAAGAAATTTGTATTGCTGTCCATTTAAAGTTTAGGCCAGTAGGCTGTATTTCTGCTTCTTCAGTTAGATCTCTCTGGGAAAAGGTGTTCTTGGTCTGGCATGCAGAAGAAAGATGGATACTTTAAAATCTAAGACTCATCAGAATAAATCATTACCTTCCAATACAGCTAAGGGAAGTAATTCATAGAGAACTGAAACAATTTACCCCACAGATCCACTGCACAACTGGGAACAGTGTTAATGTCTTATAAGGCTGGATAAAATGCCCCATTTACTACTCTAATTAGAAAATTGTATCAGTTAAAGAATGATGAATCGTACAGTCTTGAAGATGATAAGAGAAATATGCACATTCAGCATATAGCCCTGTCTCCAGAATGAAACTGAACTTATGAGAACTGGTGTGACTTTAATTTGCAAAAAAAATTTAATTGATAACTCAATATTTTTGAACTACTAAAGAACCAGTACAAATTTTGGAAGTTTCAAAGGAAGCAGACAGAAACTAAATTATCACACTAATCTGTTCAATAGATTTTACATAGACATAGGAAGTAACTATATTTTCTCTTCTGAACTTGTATTTTGAGAAGCTGCAAAATACAAGCAAGTATGTAGGAGTGTCAAAAGTCTTTTGGTTTTGCTTATGGAGTTCTGAGCACGTTGGCATACCATAAAACTCGTGCAGGCTTTTTGAAAAGGAGTTTATTTTACTAAAAAGTGTCTCTTCATTGTCTCATCTTCTTCTTTGCCTTTTCAGTTACTTCTTTAAGGGTGTTGTGCAGTTTGGGGATAGTTTTGGTCAAAAAACATGTTTTGGTCTATTAAAATACTTCACACCTAGAGAAGAAGTTTTGGAAATCTGACATCTAATGTTTCCTAAAATATAAAACAAGGATTAGTGGGAGCAGATATTGTGGAGAATTGGTAACCATCATAAGTGTTTAGGGAAATTTAAGGATTAATTTTTCCAATGTACATTAACTTAGATCCAAAGTAGTGGCCACACGACATATATATTTCACTTTGCTGTTGATATTTTTTTGGTGTACAATTTGCTTGATTTAAAGACCAAAGACTTGAGCCTGTAAATACAAAGCTCCAGATTTTACATCCTCTTAGAAGACCTAACTGTTTAATATATAGATACAAACTCTATAAATACCTTCTAACATAAACCCTGCTTTAACTTAACCTGTACATATTTTCAAGCATTGATGATGATAGAAATATGCTTTTTGATTAGAGGAACAAGAAAATAATTCCAATGATATTCAAACTGGTCATGAGTTTAGGAAAAAAAAACAACTGTAAGAATGGTGCAGCACTGGATAAGGTGCCCAGAGAGACTGCGTAGCCTTTATCCTTAAAGAGGTTCAATACTAGTCTTGCCATGACCCTAAGCAAGACCCAGGTCTAGCTTTCAAAGTAGTCCTGCTTTGATCAAGAGATCTCCTCTGATATTAACCTTTGTGTGTTGCTGTGACACCTGGATTTTTTTTTTTTTAAATTTTTATTTTTTTTTCTTTTTAAACATATCAACCTATTTGATTCAGTTAAGAAGAAACATTTGTAGTGAAGCCTTGTGAAGGCCGACCTAGAAGAGAGGCTAGATGAAGTAAAAGAGTAAAGTAGGTATTTATTAAAAGGCCTCAATGGATACACCTTGGGCAGTACAAGAGCCCAGCCAGGGCTACACCCAGGATGAACCCAAAATGGTCACAAAATGGACAACCAGTCATGAGGTCTCTCACTTTTATAAGTCCTGGCCATTAGCATATTGGAGTTAATTGTCCAACTATAACTTTAGATTATGAAGTCCCATCCTTCTTGTTTTTCTCTCTTCATTCCACTGTTGTTTACGCTCTTGGGCCTGAAATTTGGATCATTTGTCCTTGGTCCCCAGCTAGAGAATGAATTGTTTTGTCTACCTACTCTGCAAAGAGAGCTTACTACCCCGTAAAATGAAGCTCAGAACTACACACTAAAGTAGCACAGAATCTGAAAAATATAAAAGCTAAAACCTGAGGCATCAGTAGGGTAATGCTGACAGACAAATTTCCTCAGGCTTGTAAAATTTAAAAATATTTTGAGATATTTCTTGGGGTTGTGGGACAGTAGCCATCATTAAATTGTCTTTTAGTTTGATGCTGAAGGGTTAGGAGTAAATGATCAGTAAATAGTCAAACCTACCTTTCAAAGCTTTGAGCTAGTCTAATATTTCCTCTGCATGCAAAGACTTTCAGTGGGATGATTGTAATGTCTTTGCCTTGCAGTAGTGAGCTGAGCCACAGATAGTGCTACTCCCAGCAAAAACCTGGTGATGCTGTGAATGTGAGAGCTGAACAATGAACTGGCAATGAAAACATAATAGCCCATGGCCAATGGCACGTCTCCCACAGTATGTTCCTCTGCAATGGGTAAGGCTGTACATATTTCAATTTCTACTTTAAAATGTTCATTCCTTATTTTCTCATCTTTCTCCTTCTCCAATGTCTTACCCAGTAAACTCAAAATAATTTTTTAATAAGTGCATCTATATTAAGAAAATGAAGACTGAGGACCACATAGCAAAAATGAACTTTTTCAAGTCAAATGACTGTAGAATTATCTACACAACCCCAATGTTTCAATCCCCACAGACAGGAACTTCAGCAGAATTTCTCACCAAATTGCAGTTGTGAAAAAAGTTTTAAATGATACTCAATTTTGACCAGCTAGCAATAAATATAGTGCAATACTGTGTGTTGACCTTGCAAAGGCATCTGATAGAACAGATTGTAGTCAGCTGTAGGGATTTGCTTCCAAACTAGCAAACTAGCTACAGTGGAAAAGACAGTGCTGTAACATATATTCCCCTCTCTAGATTTTGAACAGATTGAAAGGGAGTACAGTCAGCATTCAAATATTTCTTTGTTGCCAAGCATATTAAAAGCCCAGGGTAAAACTTTGCATTTTTATTCCTGACTGTGTACATAGATAGTACTATTCTCCATCCAAATGTGCAATATGAAAACTTGTCTGCATCAGTCATTTTGAAATAATTGCTTTAATTTGGGTCTGTGGCTGAAAGTGAACACAAGACTGGTGTCAGCTCCTAGCAGTCACTTTTCCCAACAGTTTCATTTTTTCCAGCTTGATGAATAACAAATGCTTGGTAATAGCTTTAAATTTAAAATTCATTGTCGACCAGCTGATAAGAGACTTATCAAATATTGGATTTCTCTATATAAATAGGCATATCCAGAAGTACAAAGAAGATTCCAATGACTTTCATTTGTTGTATTGCGTTCATTATCAAATTTTCCACCAATCAAAACCTTCGCTTCTGTCGTGTCCCTGACAGCTTTACATATCATATTTATTTATACACCTCTGTTTATCAAAGTTTTGTTTACAACATATCTCCTGTGGAGGAATGATACCCTACATACACAAATGTAGCTGATATTTGAGATTTTGACTTGCAATCTTGTGAGTTAAATAAAGGAAAATTGCCATTGTTTGTGAACGTAACAAAATGCCTTTGCTTACTCGGAGAGATTATGCACAAGGATGGCAGAGACTGTAAAGCAATGTGCTTAGAAATCCCATTTGGTGAGTGGTAGAGAGCTAAGAAGCTAACAAAGGACTTTGATTGCCCACATAGAATAGATGCTGAGTTTGCAACCAAAATTTGGCAGTTGATTTTTTAAATGACTTGGTGTCATTTGTAGGATTAACTGAATCTTTGGAATATTTGTTTCATACTTTTGTTTCTCTGAGGTCTCATCTTTTGTTCTTTCATATATCTTAGAGTGGTCTCCCTTGCCCAGTCTCAAATGTGGCTCACAGGAGAGCATTCCTTATAGTCACCAACAAAGCAAATGGGGTTTTGTGGTTTTATGGGCAATGACCCAATAATAGGCCCTTCATAAAAACAGTTGTTTCGGCAATGGAAAAAACACAATTAAAGGAAAAGCATTTAAAAGCAAAAATTGTTACACAGGTTTCTCTTGCCTTGGTTTACTTCATTCCTTAATGGAATGTCTCACTTTCCATCAGTTTTCTATATCGGCACTTGTACTTTCAAATGACAATTAGGTTCCTGAATGTAGTGAAAATAAATGAGAAACAAATGCCTTGTTTCTTTCTCCCCTTTGAAAAAGTACCTGGAAGTTCGTTAAAGTGAAAAAAATAAAAAGTTCAGAATTAATAGTTTAAATAAAATTAAAGTGTTTGCAACTACCTTCCTTGCTCAAAACTGGAAGTTCTAAACTTAAAAAATGATAATGCAGAAAGCTGGAAAATAAGAAGTGTCTGACAGGACTGACTGTTCTTTTTCAGAGTTGAAGGGTTACTCAGTTTTCTCATCTCTCTTAGGTAAAATCTCCAGTTGTAAACACAAAGAGCCTGGCACTTGAACTGGCAGATGTCTCTAATGTCTGCAAACAAGCCCTGCCTACACAGCTTGCCAAGCCTGGGTGTTGAAAGTGAATTTGATTATGAGGATGGCAAGAAGACCTTGTGGAGAAGTTCAGGCAGTTCCTACCAGAGAAGGAAGATGTGTGGCAGGGGATGTGACACTGGTAACTTGGGGTTTTAGTTGTGGTGCAGGAAACCAGCAAGGACATATGCACTGCTGGGGTAATTAATGATGATATGTATCCAAGTCACATTTTTTAAAGAAAAACAAAGTTTCTCTTTAGAAATGCAACATTCTCAGAAAGATGTTTTGGGATTTGTCCCATTGCACAGATTTAAATCTTACACTGCTCACCAAGGGGTACCAGTCTGAAGAAAGAGCAGAAGCTTTTACTCGTGAAATACATTTTTAGTAGAATTTCTGTGGTGATAAATTATTTATGTGATTAAATCTGAAAGCAACAGCAGATGTCTCATTACTTTTATGCAGAGATAGATCTGAGTCAGTGTGAAATTTTAGTGATTCTAGATCAGCCCTGACCATAAGCTGAGAAAGAGGATTCTTGTGAACAGGCATTTATGGCTACTTAGAGTAGATTCCTCAGGCAATTTCTAGCAACTGGGAGATCTGCAGATCTTAATGTGGGCTGGTATTGAATCTGAAATTCTTATTTTCATATACAATTTTGTAGAACTACAGTTCCTGGAAGACCCATTATGTGATCTGGGACTCCACGTTTTCTACTATAAGATGATGTGACTGTAGCCTAAAATATGGTATAATAATTTCAGCTGTGGAAATTGCATTTACAAGTTTACTTCATTTGTTTACACTCTTTTGGTCACTGGTTTCAATGTGTTGATGGATATTAATGGATTTTAGTAGTTGACTGTGTATTGTTTTAATTTTCCAGTACTGAGTTTAAGATGGTAGGTGTTTAATTCTAAATTTCCCTCAGATCATGAACATGCCTCTTTCAGATTTATTCTCAGAGGCAATTTTCAAGACATTTTCTTTCTCTATTAAGATCAGTCTCTAAAAATAATTTTTTTTTCATTTTTAAACGTGTCTCAAATTCATTATAATCTAAGATGAGAAATTTCCTTTATTTTTCTAGCCTTTCTATTGTTCAGTATAGCTGCTGATCAAAGAGAAATTTGAAGGAGACCTCGTTTGCAAAAAACTCTTTAGCTTTATAGTGCTTCTCTTTTGTTTTGCTACTTTATACCATCCTTTTCTGCTCATTCTAGAGGCAGTAAAAGCATAGCAAACAAATTACAGTTTATAATGCATGATAATTTCTCTTGCATGATAATTATGTTTCACAAACAAGCAAAGTGATAGGTTGATCTGCTGCAGAGGAGAGGCTAGTGAAAATCAGAGAGTGAGAAGCTCTTCATACTCCTTGATCTAACTTTTATTGTATGTGCATTCACTTAATGGGTCATTGAACTAAGAATCAGGATTTGTTCCAAATCAGAAGCCACTTTATTTTATCCAGCCATGTACAACTATTCTATAAAACAATAGAGAAAACCTAGGAAGTGCAAAACAGAAGAAACATTACTCAAAGAGTAGTGATCAGTTGTCATTTTCTAACTGTAGTTTTCCTGAGAATAACTACATTGGTACCTTTCCAGAGGCCAGTGCTGTTTAATATATTCATAACAGTGTGATTAACAGAATTAAAAACATTAACAAAATGAAACATATGCTAAAGTGTTATGGTATATGTTAAAATTACATAAGATATGGAGCTGGTAAAGGAAATTAGGGACCAGATCAGAACTGAAATTCATCTAGACAAACTGGAGGAATGGTCTCCAAAACAGGGCCCAGAGAGTGGTGGTGGATGGTGGTGCCTCCAGCTGGCAGCCAGTCAGAGTGATGTCCCCCAGGGATCAGTGTTGGACCCAGTCCTGTTTAATGTCTTTACTGATTATCTGGATGAGGGGATTGAGTCCACCATCAGAAAATTTGCAGATGACACTGTGTTGGGTGTGTGTGTCAATCTGCTGGAGGGTGTGCGGGCTCTGCAGAGGGACCTGGACAGGCTAGATGGACCAAATCCAATGATACAAGGTTTAACAAGACCAAGTGCCAGGTCCTGCACTTAGGGCACAATAACCCCCTGCAGCACTGCAGGCTGGGGACAGAGTGGCTGGACAGGCAGAGAGGGACCTGGGAGCAGTGATTGACAGGAGGCTGAACATGAGCCAGCAGTGTGCCCTGGTGGCCAAGAAGGCCAATGGCATCCCGGCCTGTGTCAGGAACAATGTGGCCAGCAGGACCAGGGAAGTCACTCTTCCCCTGTACTTGTAACCTTGAGTGCTGTGTCCAGTTTGGGGCCCCTCAATTTAGGAAGGATGTTGAGATGCTGGAGTGTGTCCAGAGAAGGGCAACAAGGCTGATGAAGGGTCTGGAATATAAATCTATAAGGGAGCTGGGGGTGTTTAGCCTGGAGAAAAGGAGACTCAGGGGGAACCCTGTAACTCCCTGCAGCTTCCTGAAAGGAGGCTGTAGCCAGGTGTGGACTGGTCTCTTCTCCCAGGAAACAGTGACAGGACAAGAGGACACAATCTTCAGCCACAGCAGGGGAGTTTTAAGTTGGACATTTGGAAGAAGTTCTTCACAGAAAGGGTGATTGGGCATTGGAATGGGCTGCCCAGGGAGGTGGTGAAGTCATCGTTCCTGAAGGCATTTAAGAAAAGACTGGATGTGGCACTCAGTGCCATGGTCTCATTGACAAGGTGGTGTTAGGCCATGGGTTGTGGACCAATGATCTCAAAGGTCTTTTCCAACCTAGTTTCTTCTAGGACTCTGTAAAATGCAACAGTTCGTGCGAAAGACATTGAACTTACACAGGGAGAACAAACTGAACAAGTACAAATCACACAGCCTGGCAACAATTCATCAAATCAGGCCCTTGGGGCAGAATGGGAGTAGAATACGGGTAGCAATGTACATATCAATACAAGGTGAATGCACAGAAAAGGGTCATGTTATTGTAAACAAGGTGAACACCGTGATGAGGTGTATAAGCAGAAGGGATAACAGCCTGCTGGAACTGTAAAGAGACCTTTTTACACTTTCCATGTTGATAAGAACATCTGGAGTAGTGTCTTCATCTTTGGTCGCTTCGGCTCAAGAAAGATACAGACCAATTTAAAGGAAGATTGCAGTAAGAACAGGCAGAGATCTAGAAAGAATGAGCTAAGACAAAAGGATGAAACAAATGGAGAAGATTAGCAAGGAGAAAATTAAGGAACAGAAGACAAGTCTTAGGAAATGCATGAATATTGCAGAGGGAGAAATTTGTTCATTTTCCATGTCCAGGATGAATGGGCAAGAAATCCTGGCTTAAACTATAAAACTTGGTAAAATCTTTCCAATAGTAAAATTAGGCAGTCACTGAGAGAGGTGGAATGAGAATCTCCATTGCTGGAAATCTTTGCAGATGGTTCAGGAGTACATCTGGCAGGATATGTGCAGACAGACTACTCTGCTGCGGAGCACAGGGTAGCCCAGACTGCCTTCCAAGTCCTTCCTTGACACAGCTTGTCATGATCTTGTGGAAAGGTAGGAGCTGGAATAGATATGCTGCTGTGAGAAGGAAATGTGAAGTCACTATGAAATCAATGACATGATTTACTCAGGTTTGCATTATGCAGGACTTTATCCTACTTTCTTTGTAAATTGATGTAAAATACAGCCACACAACAACTAGTACACCTCAAGAGTTTACCACTGGGATGACTGTGGTATGAATTATGGAGTTAAAGAGAAAACTATGAGGGGAGCAGTGACTGACTCTAGAGCTGACAGTGCCATCTGTAGAACTGCAGCAAGAAGCTCTGAATGATGACCCAGCCTAAAAGGAAACATAGACAGATCTGAGGCTGCCAAGCTGATCAGGGAAAAGTGACCACTTTGTGGATGTGGAATCTTTAAGTCAGGGAAAGAGTATTTTTTAGGTTCTTACCAAAATGTGCATCACCTTGGATACAGCTTATAGATTTGTCTTTCCTTGCCAGCTGAGCATAAATCACCTGCTCAGCCTGAGCTGGGGGGGTTGGTGCCTGGCTGTGACTGGTTTGTGCTTGCTTTTTGCAGGAAAGGCTCTGAAGTGTTTGCCAGCAGCTCTCTTGTTTTCCCAAACACTGAAGAATCTAGGTGACATGCTTGTTCTGGTCGTGCTGGAAAGTCTCAGAAATCAGATGTGAATGAAGGGCAAAGGGGAACATGACTCCTACACAACAGAAGTGTAAAAGCCTGTAGAAAGCTTGCACTTAAACGAAGGGCTTGAGAACAGAAATAACAGAATAAAGACAGAATAATAGTAAAGACAGAATAACCGTAAAGACAGAATAACAGCCACCTGTAATATTGTTCCAGGAGCCCTTTCTTTGTTGCTCCTTCACCCAACACAGATAACATAGAGTACAAAGGCTCTCATCAAACAAACCTTTCCAGATGATCAGAACCAGAACTGCCCAATCTGTTTCTGGACTTGAATTGTAACTGCTGTATTAGTTGAGCATTAGTAGAGGATTTTAGAGTGCAAGGGGATAATTTCTGCACTTCATGGCTCTGTGGCAGGGCTTCTCTAATATAGTTTGTCTGAAGCTCCCACTCCTCCTGTGCCAATGGGGGAGCAGAGATCCACTTGCAGCCCATGGAAGAGCCCATGCCAGAGCAGGTGGTTGCCTGAAGGAGAATGTGACCACATGGGAAGGCCATGCTGGAGCTGGGTCCTGGCAGGAACTGTAGCCCCATGGAAAAAGGAGCCCATGCTGGAGCAGATTTGCTGGCAGGACTTGTGACCCTACGAGGGACACACTGGAGCAGGACAAGAGTGTGAGGAGTCCTTCCCTTGAGGAGGAAGGAGCAGCAGAGATGATGTGTGAAGTGACCACAGACCCCATTCCCCTGTCCCCACATGCCACTCAGTGAGAGGAGGTAGAGAAATTGGGAGTGAAGTTGACCCCAGGAAGAAGGGAGGGATGGAGCAAAGATGTTTAGAGATTTGGATTTATTTCTTATGATCCTGCTCTACTTTGATGGGTAATAGATTAAACTAAGGTTTTTTGCCCATGACAGTGATCAGTGAGTGATCTTCCTCTGCCATTATTTCAGCCCACAAGCCTTCTGTAGTGTTTTTCTGTCTTCCTGTCCAGCTGAGATTGGGAAGTGATAGAATGGCTCTGGTGGGCATTTAGCATGTAGTCAAGCTCAACACACCACAGTCAGAGATGTGATTTGGCTGAAAACTTACCTGCAAAATTTATTCTCACCAAAAGCAAATACTGGAGTGGTTACTTGGTGTTTGGTAATTTCAAATCTGATGGTCTGGCTCCAGAGCAGCTGCCTTCTGAAGCCACATATGTTGACCTATGCATGCAGCTACCCTAGCCCCTTGAAATATCCCATATGGCTTCAATCAGACCTACTGTACTGCATAGAACAGTCATTTTATTAGCAGATCTTCTCTTAGGCTACTTCAACACAAAAAAAGCAGGGTCAAGGCACAGATGCTGGCAGTGGTCCACAATCATCTGTTCTGTTTTAACTGCAAGCACAGCCTCTTGCACGGCTTTGGCTCATGCCAAGTAGCAGTGTCCAGACAACACCCAGGCACAGCTCAGGAGACACCAGATGCCAAGGATTGTTTCCAGGCGACAATTTGGGCATGGACATCGTGTTTTGAGGATAAAGGAAGCAAGCTTGAGCATATGGAGGTGATCCATTGCCATGTATCTTGGACTCAAATCCCTGGTCAGATCAATTCAGTGCCACAGAAGTTGCTTTCCAGTCCAGTCCCTAAAGGCTGACCTTTACAAATGGGGAATCAAAAATGCCCCTTATAGCAGCAGTGGAAAATACTGCCTTGCTGGAGAATGCAGCACAGCAACATCTGAGATGTTTTCAGCTGCCTCTGGAGGAGGAGCCTTGGGGCATCTGGATCCAATCTTAGCCTCAGGCTGTCAATAATTTAAGTAACTTTGTCCCACAGGTTTTAATGATGGCAAATCATATATATTTACATCAAATTAGTTATTTACTATGAGAAATGACTAGACAAAAGATCTTAATCAGAATTATTTATTACACAGTAAAATCTAGAACTACTAATAGTGTCTAGTGTAATATAGTGCACTATATTAAAGCTAGCAAAAAGAAGCAATTATTAATTAGAGATTGATGTAACTCAACAATATCAGCACTTGTGGGCAGGTCTCTTTCTCTTAACCTCGAGGAGTATCTTTTGTGGGTGTCCCTGACACCCAAGGAAGCAGTCACCACACATTCTAAAGAGGAATAGTTAGAAGTTAGAAGAACTGAACTGTATGAAAGTGAACTGGACTTTTACAGTATAATTTGATTGACTGTCATTCATATGTCCCCAGGTCATCTGTGTCAGCTTAGCATTTTTAGATAAGGATACTTTACCATATCTGCCTCACTATCAGGGTGAGTCAGAGTGGTTTTAGCATAATTCAACACCAAAACCTGCATGACATCCCCTCTCAGTCCACCACTGATAGCCTTGCAAATAGGGCATTATTTGAGTTGCTTGACCACATTCCAGGTAGAGCATCCTGCTACACACGTGGACTCGGGCACAGCTGCCTCACCCTGGGCTGCACAATTGGCTGCAGGGGAATCTTTGCTCCGGTGCCTGGAGCACCCCCTTCTCCTTTTTCCGCACTGACCTGTGTGTCTGCAGGGCTGTTTCTCTTGCTTGATCTGACTGCTGTCTCCAGCTGCTGCCACCATCACTGATGGGCTCAGCCTTGGCCAGTGGTGGGTCCATATTGGAGCTGGCTGGCATTGGCTCCATCGGAAATGGGGAGGTTTCTGGAAGCTTCTCACAGAAGCCACACCTGTATCCCTCCACTGCCAAGACCTTGCCATGCAAACCCAGTGCAGTGACCAAGCACATGGTGTGGCTCTGTGAATGCTTGTACCGTCACAGGGCAGGCACCTGGACTGCATGACAGGGGCAAATCTGGGATGACTGCTTCCAGTGCAAACATGGATTTTGGTAACATTTTAAGGCAACCGTGATGTCATTTTCAGAAAGCTGTGTTATCTTCCCTGAAGATCTAATTTTTGCCCTGGCTCCTTAAGACACTATCCAGCTTGCAGATATTCATTCTTTCAAGTGCTTAAGCATGAAAGCAATGAGACTTGTAGGTTGAATGAAGTTAGATATGCATGCCTCATTAATAATACTTATTTTATTTTGAAAATGTGTTAATATATATATTTTATCTGTAAATAGAAAAAATGAAAAGCAGAAATATCAAAACCAGTATTCTAACACCACTTATTGCTGTGTCTTGGTTTTGAATTAATTTTCATATTTCTTATTTAAAATATCAACTCCTGAGATTGCTGAGACCTTCTGTTTTTAAGTAGAGGGCTTGGTGAACTTGTGTGGCCACTTCATTAGTGTAAGCAATTTTAAAAAATAATATGCCACTAAAATAAAGGTTAGCCAACTAATTAATGAGAAAAAAGCTTCAGTTCTTTACTTCCAATCTGTAGTTGGCATACTGGTTTTATTCACTGCTTATTTGCCTATAATGTACCCTCTGGCTTAGTTAGGCAGAGTAGCAGAAACTACTAAAATCAGCATGTGTGTTTTTTGGATTCTTTTGACTATGTGCATTTCTAAAAACTATCAGGTGACTATTTTGACATGTCACAAATCTGCTTTCTTTTACCCTGCTTTTAAATCAATTCCTGCTCTGAAGCCAATTCTGTCAATAGAATATTATTGTCTTTCAGGGAATTTGGGCTGCATCCTGAAAAATAGATAAAATATAAAAATTCCTTTAAATAACAAGAAGAAAGAGGTTGGTTTGTGATTTTGCATTTCAGCCAAGTCTGTTAGTGTACTAGTTTCCTTCATCTTTCAAAATTGTAAAACATGTAGTACATGAAGAAGAAAAGTAAGAAGGTAGCAAACATTTGTCAAAACAGTACAAAAGATCTGTTAATAATGCTTATTAATATGTTTTAAATAGAAAAATTAGGGCTGTTTGTTTAGGTTTTTTTGGTCACAAGAAAGAAGCCTAGTGCAGAATTCCATTTAGGTAATTTTCCTATTAATTTATTAAATATTATAGTGTTTAAACTGAAACAGCAACACAGAGAAGAAACCCTCTGGTCTCAAAAAGTCTAACATAAACATAACATAAGTCTAACATAAGGCAAACATAAACAGATTTCTTTTTACTATTGAATTTGAAAAGATTATCATGAAACTCAAGCTATCATGATAAACCCATGGTCCCAGTGGGTCTATCATCATAGCACAATACCTTCTGTAATTCATGGTGACAGCAGGGTGTTCAGTTTTTCTATAGACATGTCCCAGTCACAAAACCCCACTGGTACAGGTAGGTTGTGGTATAGAGGCATCTGGTGAGCAAGAGGAGGCCAGGGCTGTACAGAGGAACCAGATTCATCTGAACAAGAGGATGAGCCTGTCTCTGAAGCATTGACTGTCTAACCCAACAATAGTCAGGCCTAAAATGGCCTTAATGTCTCTTGCAGAATCTGGATGGACATGTCATCAAATGGATGCAGAGCTAAAAATAACCCTCTTTATCCGAGTCATAGCTGAGACAAGGTTTCATTCAGCAATGTATTTTGCCATTTCCCTGGATGAACATAGCAGCATTTAGATTTCATTTTCCAAATTTGTGAATCTAGCAGTTTTCATGAACCCACAGATGTAGTGAGAAGTAGAGGTGCCCTATAACTTATAACATCATCCTGAGATGGTGGGAGTATTGTATGACACAGCCTGACAAGAGACACTAAATAGAAAACCATATTTCTGACACTTCACTTTCCTTGGAGATTTGCAACTTGTACACAGTCTACGATCATGCACTGCTGACAAAGTTCTTGCTATTGCTGGCATTTCACTGAAGCTGGGGCAAAATATTGTTCTTTAATTTCACTGCTTTTCTCCAGTTAGAATCATAGGTACTTTCTTTTCAGAAAAAATTTCACCAGTTTTCATATTGATATTATACTGATAAATACCAAAGTAAATGCTACTACTATAAAATGTGAAAACTTGCATTGCCTGCTAGATTTTCAGTATTACTGTGGTGGTCCAAGAAGAGAGCACTGGTGGGTACCATCTGAGATGTGAGTTTAACTACTGATGAGCAAAACCGGCTGTGGCTTTAGCAAACTGAGACCCTACTTGCTGTAAAGAGTTTTGCAAGTAGTACAGAGAAGAAGAGCATATCTCTCTTCTGAGATATGCTTTGTAAGGTGATAAGTGGTTTGGGACATGTTTGTGAAGATTTCCTCTCAGCAGTGAGGACAAGTATAGGATTCTCCAACACACAAGTGCTCTGGTTTCAGAACGGGGATATGGGTAGCGAAGAGGGAACAGAGATTATCAGACGTGTTATGTCAAGAGAATGGTTGGCTGTCTGAGGAAGGAGGCTGATTACTCAGGCCCCCTGAAGCTACTCAGCATTGGAAGAGATTCCAGGGACAGTAACTGTGGTGGACAAGATGGTCATCATGGATAACCTGTACCTCATGTAGAGGCCATGGTGAAGGATGGGGATGAACCAGCCACCTTCCATAGAAGACAGAAGAACGTCCTTAGGACCCCGCCAGCTGGTGATGCAGAGAACTACTGAAAGCAAAACCCTACAGTGGGGTGGGGAAGGTACAAACTCAAACCTTTCTATTTATGTTGCATTAGATTTCATTGCTTTGAGTTTTGTTGACATAAAAAATATATTTTTCTAGCTTTTATTATACAGTATTTATTGTTTTTTAGTTGGATGAAACCTATTAGGGAGACAAAAGGGTATGTTTGCAGTCTAAAGCCTGCTAATCTCCTGTGGAATCTCCGTATAAGGGACAGGTTTAAGCCTATTTGTCTCATTGCTATGACTGACTTGGGCTCTCATCACACAGACATATTGAACACAGACAAGAGCTGATATGAAAAATAAAAGGTGAAGTGACAAAGATCCCTGAAACTTAATGATGTACAAGGGAATTGGGGAAGGTAGAGGTGCTGCTGTGGAGGGACGAAAATACAAGTTCATATACCAAAGCAATAAGCCAATAAAAGCAGTCTTTGTGGTAGCACTCCAAGTTTCTTTGAGGTAAGGAAAAATTGCATTCATCAAGATTAATGAAAAGTGATGGACCAGACCAGAAGTTGTGAGCTGTAAGTGTATCAAAGTTAGATAAGGGGATGTCTTACTATCAGTTGGGACAGTGAAGCACTGGAAGATTTTCCAGGGAGCCTGTGGTGTCTCTGTCACCCAGAACAGATTAGGAACACATCTGCTAAGAATAAAATAGATATATTTGATCCTGATTAAGGACTGGATAAAGCAGGGCAGACTACCTGACCTCTTACAGGTCTGATTTGTTGATTGCAGCACAGGAGGATATGAAATACGGTGCTGTTTGGATAGATAAGAAAAGCTGAAATCCAGAGATTTTCTACGCTATGAAATTTAGTTATACTGACATGTTAATGATACAGGGACTGGAATACACCTTCTGAGTTCTGACAAGGATGAGCCATTGGAAGTTTCTAGGTCCTGAGGGAGACTTGGGGGAGCCAGGCTGGGGGATTATCAAGGTTCAAGTTAGAGAAGGTTTCAAACTGTAGTAAACAAAATCAGAGGGAGAAGATGGAAAGATGCAAAAATAGCTAGAAAGAGAAATGGAGAAATTCTGTGATTGTAAATGGCAGAGAGACCAGGAAAAAGATGAACAGAGGTAATCAGGATGTTCAAAAAGGACAAATACCAAGAACTGGGAGAGTGGGCATGGGGATAACAAGAAAATACAGAGGAGTGGCTATATTGAAGTGAAAATAACCAAGTTATCAGTCCCAAATTATCAGTCCTTAATGGCAGAAGAAGAAGGAGGCAGGGTAAAGAAAGGATGTATTCCTGCAAGTGCAGTTTCTGAAGCCTGCCTTCTCATTTCAGTCTTTACTGGGGCTGCTTGGAGTTTCTCATTGAAAAAAACCACATTATCATCTGGCATGTGAAGGGCTCTGTTACTATAATGGACTGCTCAGGAAGGCAACTGCAAAAATTATTTCTTTCAAAAAGGCATAACTTGTTGGGTTGTGTTGCAGAAGTTATGCAGGCTTCTGTAAAAACAGGCCTAAAGCAGCTGCTTTTGACATCAACTACAACTGTCAAGCATGGTTTTCAGACTGATATTTTGATACTATTGGAGGAACTATCAGTCTGTTTTTTGTAGAAACCCTTTTACAATACTTTAAGTTTGAAGAAATTATATGATAATAGTTGTACTTGCATGAGGATCTTCCTTGCAGATCTGCCATGGGCTGTTAGGAGCATATTTGAATCAGGCATGTTCAAGCCCAGCATTTAAACATTGCTATAATTCTCTTGGAAATATCTCCAAAAACTTTTGTTTGTTTCTTTCCCCTAGTGAAAAGAGTTTTTGATTTAAATGTTCCCCTCACAGTATGTGCAACCAAAGATTACCACCAAATGCACAGGGAGAAGAGACAAACTTGTGAGCCTTTTGTACAAGGTAAATGAAGTTTCTGGACACAGCCAGTCACCTGCTCCCTGCCCCAGCCCCATGGTCTGACCTGCTTGGGTGGAACCCTCTGTGCAAGTAAGGCTGAAGTAAATGAGCTGTGTCAGCACAAGGTTTCCTGAAGGACAAAGTCCTGACACGGAGGAAACTAAAGCAGGTTTTTAAATCCTTCTGGCACAATAAGCAGCTTTTGCAGAGCAGGGCAGACTATGTGGGATTTTGATTTTGTTTTGTAAATGGAGGTTGTGAACTCCATAATTCTTGAAGAAAATTATTATTGTGTGGAACTGGTTTCAGCTATGCACATGCAAAATACCCTTTCTACCTGTGTTTGGAGGAACCCCATGGTTCTTCTACCTCTAAAAGCTTGGCTGAGGGTTCCACAGAAGCAGGTTAGATTGAGCAGGATAATAAACATCTTTCTCCCTGTTTAGATTCCCCAGGTACTTCTAAGAGGCGTACATGTTTTGCTGAGCACTCTCTATTTATATCTACAATGTGTAATTCAGTGGGAAACACTTCAAAAGGTCTCCTCTGGGAAACTTGGCTTTAACCTTTCATTAGGTTCAATAAGGATCTGCAAATCAGGTTTACACTCTTCAGATAATCACTCATGTTAAAAATATGGGAAACAGAATACCCTGAAAATTTGAAGGAACCTCTTTTATGAAACAGTTCAGTATGAATTTCACTGTTCAAGGAGCAAAAACGTTTATTAGAAAAGAGATGAAATTTGGAGTGGAATAAGAATCCTTAGACAGTCCTAGCTAAAATTTGCCCAGTTCAGAACTCTGCTGGGAAGCTGTATCAGTGTGCTACGAGTCCAGTGGCACCCTCCCACTGTACAGCCCAGGGCACATCAATAGCACACTGGCTATGTGAAGGAAAGTGGCCTTGAACACTGAACCCCAGCTACGTCACCTCTTGTCTCAGTTTGGGAGTTATTCCAACCATCTCCAGGGTAAAGGCTCCTCTAGGTCTGCACCCCCATGGGCATGGGGTAGCCTTGCTGTCCTGCCTCAGTACACCCATCCGGTGGAGAACTGGTGGCCTCTCATAAAAGTCATTTGGGACATTTGTAATGGAAAAAAGCATCCAATATATTAGCTGTCTCTTAGTGTGAGAGGGGCACCACAGACTCAGAGGAGAAGGAGGACCAAAGGCACTGCAGTGAAGATCTGCCCTCTGTTCTCGAGAGAGGCTTTTTCTCAGTCCTCTTGAAGCAGACAATTTGCTGATCAGTCCTTTAGGAACAAGCCTTGGCTGGGGCTGTTAGCATGGGCACAACATTGCACTGTCAGATTGTAATGCCTTTTACTTGGGAATTGCCTCAGATCTGCCCTCAGAATTTCTGCAGAGAAATTCTGTCTGTGGGTATCCCTACATCTGAGTTATCATAAACAGTACTAGAGTATCACTTAGTGTTTTGTTCCCTAACACTTCCTTTCATGAGACTGTTATTTTAATTGCAGATAGCTTGGCCAGGTTTTTTAGGATTGTGTTTTACATGACAGTATCCTGAAGATTTTAGCCAATGTGGTTTCATTGTGTTGTCCATTTTCCAAAATCTGGCGTTATTGGAATGATAATGTTCGTATTCTTTTTGTAAATGGGAAACTAGGGGAGGTGGTGTGTGTGAGTGAAATAGAAAGAGTTGTATTTTTTTTTTTTTTTTTAATAGCAGTAAAAGAACAATGTTTAAGAGGGAATGAATGTAAATGGAAACCTTCTGGTTGAAAATCAGAGAATTTTTGACCATTTCAGATGGGGTCATAAGTTAAATTGTTCCATGTTTATAGAAATCATTATTTATACAAATAATTACAGTTTAAATGATTATAATTATGCAGAGAACTGTTACATGATTGCTTGTAATATGAGACTTGATTTATCAGACCAGGACAGCCCTTCTATGAGTTTGTATTTTCAAGTCCTTCATTCTGTGTTAATGTAGTTCACCTTCGTAACAGTACAATTTCATCCATTCTTGGGTCTTGCCTAGTTCAATTATTCTGGTAGTATTCTAGTCCCCAAGACAAAAGGTTTTCTTATTTATTTCCAGTGGTAGATCTGACTGGAAAATTCTATTCTATTCTTTTCTAGTAATTTCTGTGTAAATAGGGGAGAGAGAACATTGGGTTTGCTTTTATGTTTTTCTACATTTTTTAAATTAAACCACAACTCTGCATTCCATTGTGTGAATATCAGCAAACACCATGTGTTTTC
This sequence comes from Promerops cafer, assembly GCA_013398275.1. NCBI lineage: Eukaryota > Metazoa > Chordata > Aves > Passeriformes > Nectariniidae > Promerops > Promerops cafer. The sequence continues at coordinate 6,596,602 of VZSE01014922.1, forward strand.
TTTGCAGCTGGCATTTTGAAAGGATATTAACTTGTTGTGGGACTGCTGCTTGAGAAATAGACTTCCAGCAAAATAATGATGTATGCTGTTTAATGAACTAAAAGGAGCTCTGAATTGCAGATCCAAACCTCTCTGGATAAGAAGAAAACCAGTAAAAATTGTCTCAATCAATCCAGTGTCTTGCATTTATACTAAAGAAAAACAAAATGATGAACCTTTCCCCACTCGGTCTCCAAGAGTACCTGTAATGCAGCTCTATGGGACAACTCTTTTTATCTATTAGACACTGTTTTGAAGAGATGAATTGGGGGAGATCAAAGATGTATTTTAGGGTCAGCTAAATGGTGTTTTTCTTTGCTTGTCCTCTTGGCCTTTAGGCTTATCGGACTTGGGCAAGGTGGATTCCGTCACTGGGATCTCTGTTCCAGGGATGAACTGGTCCTGCTGTATGCTGCACCTTTATGCATTCCAAAGCTGATGCTGATACTGCCACTTCAAAGGCTCCATTTTGCTTCAGGGGATTCTATCTTTAAAGCACTCAACATCAGTGGGAGGATTTTCACATCATGTCACATCCCACTTTTGAAGTTTCTTGTTAATAGGGGTCGCCTTTGAAGACTTCCCACTCCTGAGAGGTTCTTCTCCCAGTTCTTCTTGTTGCAGGGATGTCTCTCACAAGATCTTTTTAGCATCCCTCCTGAGGATTTTCTATCTTTAGGAACATCCCTTAAGAGCTTCTTAATGTTTTGGCCTGAGTCTTCAGAAGAGTTTTGATATCCTTTAACAAGTTCCTGCTTATGAGAAGGGCCATGCAGTCTCTACTCAGTGTGGAGTTCACTGTAATCCACTCACCTGAGTAAAATGAACATGACCTGGACAAAACTCTTCTTTATGAGCAGATTTCATCCTTCTCCCATTATTCAATTATATTTAAAAATTGAATATCTATTATAAAAATGAAGACATATGGATTGTGATAATTGTGGTTTTAATTAATGATGGACAATTGCATTTTTATCAAATCAGCTAACTCATGCTCAAATCCTTCACCTTTTTGGAGTAAAGACATTTTTATTTTGTTTTCTTGTGTTCACTTTCCTCTTGGTGTTGTATTTTTTTTGTCCAGGCTGGAAAATACCACTCCATTTAGTATTACAGGCCTTATTACAAACAAAAGGCACCAGAAAACTTATTTCAAAGTCTCTTATGAGATTCTCAAACCCCAGAAGTCTACATAGAAAACTAAACTATTGAGCATGCATGTGAGGCAAGTTTTGACTTTCTGAGTTTATTACATGACTTAGTATGAGTGTTAGAGGAATAATTTCAGAATGCTGGTGCATGATTTGAGAATCTACTGTAATTTTTGTGGAAAGTTCTGTAAGTTAAAGGAAAAGGCAAACATGGATTTTTAAAAGTTTAAAATTATATGTAAATTGCATACATTTTTTACAAGTTCAGTAAATTCTCATCATCCCAGTTTTCATTCCAATGAATTGGGAATGTGCTTTTGGAATTCTTCACTGTCAGATGTCTTTCTTGTTGTGTTTATTTATTTATTTATTTATTTATTTATTAAGTTGACCTCCCTGGAACTGTGACCTTGGAATATGTGAGAAAGGTGGAAGAGAAGCTCCCTTGGAGTCACAAAGAGGAAAGATTTTACAGCAACATTATGCAAGTAATAAACACTTTTGGAAAGCATTTAATGGAGAAGAAAATAGTTACATGAGCATGGGAATACAGACAATCTGGTGTTCAGTGTGCTTGTACCCTCTGACTGATTCACATGTTAGCCAGGAGAAAGGACAGCAGATGCATTGTGGAGACCATGGGGACCTTGACCAAGACCTGGATCAGTTCTGGACCTTTCACTCTTGAGATGATCTAGGGAGAGAACTTACTGGAGCAGGGAGGAATGGGGAGATTGGCTGAGATGTGTTTTGAACTACTTGAAAGAAGAGAGAAAGCAAAGTAGCAGCTCTAGGAGCTGCAAAGCAAAGCTGTGTGGAGCTACTTCAGAACAAAGAGCTCAGATGTAGCTAAATGCCAAAAACCTTGCTAGGGAATTATTTAGTCCCTTGAACAAAAAACCAACAACAACAACAACAACAACAACAACAACAACAAAACCAAAACCAAACCAAAACAAAACAAAAAAAACCAAACACCAAAAAAACCATTGAGACAACAGGCAAGAGGAAATACTTAAAATACTTAAATCAATGAGGAAAGAAGGTTATGTAAATGAGACTATCTCTGGGCCAATCATCTTCACTTTCAGACAGGAATTATTTTCCTTTGGAAGCTCAGAGATGATAACTTGATGTGAAAGTTTGTTTTTATTCTAAAATTCTGCATTATTGGCACGCCATAAAGTGGATTATGTGTAATAACTTCTATTATAAAATTAACAGTACTTTCTTTTGAATAGGCATTCATTTTAAAATGCATTCTACTTTTTACAGAGAACAATGTTTGTGCTTATTGAAGAGAGGATAAAGCAAGATTTTGTGCTACAACTTATACATCTACTGACATGTCAAGGAGGTCTTTTTTTTCTTCTTAAGATATTAAAAGTTTTGTGAAGAGCTATTTTAGTAGAAGGTTCCATGGTGTTTCAAGAAACATAAGATGCTTTGAAGAAGAAAATAGAAGGAGATGTTTTACTTGGTAGTATAGCATGAGCTGGTTGTAATATCCTAGAAAAAATTTTTCCAGGCAAAGAATGGCAAAGAGAAAACCCTAACTTCTTGTATATCAATTGGATAAAAGTAACATAAGTGTATTGATTACTATATCATGATATAGGTTGAAATAAATACATGCTTAAAGAAAATACTTGTTTTCAGAAAACTAAATTGTTTTTCTCTGGAAAATTGTTTCTTCAGGCATTCCAGCATTGTCTAGTCATGCCTCCTTCCCAAGGCCAAAAAAAGCCCTTAGGCTGTTTACAATAAGGTTTTTACTCTGACCAATACTTGTGCTGTCTCAGCCTCTGATAGTCAGGCTTATGTTGAAGTATGTGTTTCCATTATAATCAGTTTTGTTTGATATCTCTCACTTAAATTCTCAAACACAATTTTCTAGTTCTCCTTTTAGAGATACTAATGTTTTCATCAGTAATGTCAAGTTCTAATTAAAAATCAATAAGATTTTTTTCTTGTCTTCTTCTGAAATCAAGACTCTTCCAATCTCAAATTATTCACATTCATACTGTGTGCAATAAATTTTCTGCTCATAATGAGAGATTATTGTGATAAATATCAAACATGACTTTGAATGAAATGTAGAGCCATGCAGTCCATACTGAGTAAGAGATACCATCTTGAATAAGGTCAGAATAATTTTTGAAGCTAAGAAAGAAAAGATAATTTGGCAGAGAAATAGCTAGTTAGGAAAAAAACCAACCCTTGCCAAACAAGAAAAACCCCAAGAATGGCTCCTCTCAGTGTTATCTCAAACACTAAAATCTGCTTGTTTAAGGACCTATTAATCATGGTGTGAAATGCTGCCCAATTTACATAACTGAGCAACAGAAAATAAAATTTGACAGAGAAAAGAGAGCATTAATTAGGCAGCTCTTGTAAGTGACAATGAGCTTCCCTGTTCTCCCCGAATTCTTTAGTACATACCCGGTAATTTCACACAGAATTTGGAGTGTCTTCCGGAGTTAGCTGGCACTTGTGTCTTTGTTTCGTATCTCTGATATGCCCTTAATATTGCATGTTGCAGGGGACACAGCTGATCTTTGCCAGGCCCTGCAGGTGAGCACTGGGAAGCTCTTCTCCCTTCGAAGCTGGAGGCTGCAGCTGTGTGAAGCCTGGATCGCGCCTGTGCTGGTTCCAAGCCCCCGTTTGCAGCAGCGAGGCTGGCAGTGCCGGGCCCTGCGGGACTGGCCCCGCTCCCGGGCGCTTCCAGCGCTGCCTGCGCCTGGCACGGGGATGGGAGCACAGGGCTCGTTACTCTCCCGCCGCCTGCTTAGACTGTGTTTGCTGCATTTCATTTCAAACAGCACGATAAAAAGTCTCCTGACATTGCAACGGTGCTGTACATGCCACAGCCACCTGGCACCTCAAGGTAGCAGCACTTGATCTGTGCCCTCCACAAGGACTCAGTCCCAGCCATGGCAGTGACTGGGAACACTGTGACACTGGTAAAGGAAATTTGCGCAGATATTAGTTCATATTTTCATTATGTTTTGTCTTTAATTAGGGCAATTCATCTTCAGAATTCTCTTAAGTTGCATAGTAACATATTTTCATTGTATTTCCTTTGAAGACATTGGAATTAGTGTATCCAGTTACCAAAGGGATGATTAGGAGCAAATAATGGCTCACAGTTTAGCTTCTGGCTGAGGCAAACCTGCCTGCATTGTCCACAGTTGCTGTTCAAAAGGTTATCTTGGCAATCAAAAAGGTGGAAGATTGTTCTCTTTTGTTGTGAAATGAAGGGTTTAGAGTCTTGGATATTGTATTACTGATAATGTGGCAGAAAAAATATTACTTTTTAACAGAAAAATAACATGCTGCCAATTTGCTTTAGGTGAGCACAAATAATTTGTTTCCACCACTACCAATATAAATATTAACGCAAGGTCTGGAACTTGAGTTTTTCCTGACAATTTCTGGCTCTTTTAGACTGATTTTTTAAGATAATCTTTAGCTTTCACGATAGTTTTACCACCATCAGTAGGAAACTACTCTAAAAACAGTAATTCTGGGTTACAAATTGCTCAGCTAGAAAGACAGAATGTTAATATTTTTCCTAAAGATTAATAATTGCTTTTGTATGAGAGAAAAGACCCCAAAACTATTTCTCTTCACTGGTAGCTGGATTATATTATTATATTAGGAAAGGAATATTGTAAATGTTAGAAATAATTGTAAACATTTGCCTTCCATATATGATTCTGTGTCTAATACTTGGATTTTAGCTTTACATTAAAATACACTGTCTAGAAATTGATCCTCTCTGTCAGGAACTGGTAACATTTTTTGGGGAAACTAATAATTTAAAGTTTTGAATTGTTTCTAAAAATGTCAGTAACTGATGTTCTGTCCCCAGAGTTATAGTATTTACATCAAGGCCACACCATACCCCTTGCTTGGGCAGATGTAGTGACATGAGAGATATTTTATTAATCAACCATTTACTTAAAGTAAACCCTTTCTTACAACCTTTTTTTATGACCCTTTGAAAGAAATCTATGACCCTTTGAACGAAATCTAGAGAACAATATGAATCACAGATTGTTGTGTGACATTGATAGAGAACTTGAAGGCTCCCTAAATCGAAATCCTGTGCAGGCATATGATAAACCTTCAGCATGAAGGTTTCTGGATAAAGTATCTATATCATTTTGAACAACATAAATATTTTGCATAAATATTAATTTACGTTTTACTGCTTTTGTATCACCAGTGTAACAGGTGCTTCCAAATGCTCTGGGAGCAAATGATGAAGCAGATATTAAATGGGGTATGTGGAAATATTCTCTCTCAGTAAGTTGTCCCAAACAACTGGTAAGGCGAATATGGATTAAAACACAATAGCAAGGAGCAGATGCAAACTGCTAGGAATGCAGATGTTTGTACATATCTGAAAAAGGTTTGATTTCTGCCAGAATTCTCTTTACTGCTTATTCATTGCCCAGAACTGTCTTCTTTGTTGTACAGAGCGAGGAAAGCAAAATAAAATCCTGAAAAAAATTACAGTCTTACAGTAGAAGGGGAAAGAAAAAGGTGTGAAAAAATGAGCCAGCTGGTTGAGGTCCCCCAAAACTGGTTCCATGTTTATGACATAGTCAATTGTTTATCTGTAGTTGGACTGTAAATCAGTGAAAGATGTCTAAATAAATGCTGGGACAAATTTACCTCCCCCTGTCTCCTTCATTTTCTCTCTTTCTGTGGCAATAAACCATAAGATCTAAGTATATTTCTGATACCTGTAATTAGCACTATAATTTTTTCTTAAGAGAGAACCACTACCACTGCCCCAACCTCCCCCAAACTGTTGATTTTTGTATGCAAATTCTCATTTATCCCAGAAAAACATCCTTGCAGATAAATCTAATGGAAGTTCACTGTCCTGCCAACTGGCAGTACTTGAGGAATCTGCCTTTGGAGTGGATAGTAACAAATCCTATGTAAAAATCATATCACACTTGTATGTTTCAAAGCTATTCAACACTGAGCATCACTAACAGTGACTACCCCAGGCAGGAAAGTGCACAGTGGGTATTAACTATTAAGAGAGTGTTCATCATCTCTTATGCAGAGAGACTGCAGGAGCTTGGCCTGTTTAGTTTAGAGAAGACTGAGAGGGGGCCTCATTTATGCATATAAATTTCTCAAAAGCAGGTGCCAAGAGGATGGTGGCAGACTCTTTGCAGTGGTGCCCAGCAACAGGACAAGGGGCAATGGCTATAAACTAAAGCACAAGAAGTTTCGCTTCTACATGAGGAGGATCTTCTTTATATTGAGGGTGGCAGAGCCCTGGAACAGTCTGCCCAGAGAGGTCATGGAATCTCCCTCTCTGGAGTCATTCCACATGCCTCTGGCTGCATTCCTATATCATCTGCTCTTAGGGATCCTGCCATGGCAGGGGGGTTGGACTGGTTGATCTGCAGAGGTCCCTTCCAACCCTAAACATTCTCTGATTCTGTGATCAAGTGTCTGCTCACTGCTGGATGAAATACAATACATGGACAAGGTGGGGAGGTCTTGCTGTCTCAGAGGTCTAAGATGTCTTTCAATAGCCAGGGAACATATCTTGTGTACACGGTGTTTCAAGATGGTACAAGCAATATAAAAAGTAAGTTAGTTTTTTAGGCCAAGTTATTTTTTGTTTGGTTTTGATATAGGGAGGCCATAGAGCATTGCAGGCAGAGTCTCTGTGGATCTCTGTTGTTGTTACAGTGTGGAGCTTTAAGCTGTGTACTTGACCTGTGTAGTTCTTCCTTCACACTTTGTATCTGGTTAATAAGTGAAGCATCATTTCTGTTTTGCACTGGACAGAGCCTGTGCCTCTCCCAGCAGCAGGTGTGGGAGCAGTGGGGAGCTGAAGAGGGCATAGGGGCCATCAGCTGCAGAAACACCTGTCAGTAAAGCAGAACACATCAGCCTTTCTGCTGGGATGCCAACAGGTTTCATGGCTACATCCTGAGTCCTCAAGAACCATCCCCAGGGTGAAGCTGTAGGAACCTGTCTGCCAGGTGCCATTCTGGCTCTGCTCAGATGGATACCCCTTCCAACACACACACAATTTCCTGGAAAGCTGGGAAAAGAAAGGGGCCAGAAGGAAATTTTTAAGAGGGCCAGCTTTTGTCTCTCTTGGTGTATAAGAGAAATGATGAACATGTTTTGTTAGCATATATCAGAAAGGGGACAATAAGATATATTTGAGAGGAGTGTAAGGAAGAGTTTACACATGTGATACCTCACCAGTTTGGAAGCCTTCCAGGGATGGATATTGCCTCTTGACCAGCTGCTGATCTTTCCCTTCTCCCCTCCAAATGCCTTCACAGTTTTGACCTCTATAAATCAATGGAACAGATAAGTTCTTCAGTTGACATTTGAATCATGCTAACATCAGTTAAAATTTATTCTCAGATACTTTTACCACACAACCAAGACTGAACCTTTCCCATACCATTCATGGTTTTCTACCATTTCCTTTCTACCACTTCTTTCTTTCAGCACATTTCAGCCCCAGAATCATCCCTGCTACCCTTCTTTGTATCTTTGCTGTCTGAAGATGTGCAGGGCTACATGCCATATCCAGGAAATGTCACACTGTGAATTTATCCAGGGACCCAAGGAAAGAACACTCTCTCTGTGTCTTTCCTAATAATTCTAAATGCTTCATTTGCCTCTTTGAGTGCTGCAGGGCATTGAACTGACATTTTTAAAAATTCTGTCCTCAATGACTTTAAGAACTCTTTCTGAGTATATAAAACAAAGCAAGTTTTAACAATAGAGAAAAGAAGACAGAAACAGTTTATTAAAAACATCACAACTGTGAGTGACCAGTAGAAGCATGCAAAGAAGCTAAATGTGTTCCCACAGTATTTGCATCTGCAGCTATTTGCAGTTTTGCCACAGAATATCTCCTGACCAAAATTTTTTTTTCTTTTGAATGCTTTTTTCCCTTTTGTTTTTTTTACTACCATTGGTGGACAGCTTGTTCCCACTGGCTGATGAAACCACTGGAAGAAGTCTGTCTCATGCCTTTTGTCCAGTCTGGATGTTCCTTACCTGGGCAAGACTAAGAGCTGTCACCCACCCTGCCACTGAAATTCCATAATCCTATCTCTCTGTGGGTAAATGAGGGTGGCAGAGAGTCACTGTAGGACCCTTCCTTCCTTCCTTCCTTCCTTCCTTCCTTCCTTACAATCTGCCACCAAACTGCCTTTTAGTGTGAAGCAGCTGTGTTCTCTGGTGACATGGGAGTGTCACTTTGTCTGGGTTGCCTCACCCGGTGTCACCAGTAGCTGGTGTCCTCAGCCTTCTCATGTGCATACAATGTCTGTGCCTCTTGCAAAGCTTGGCTGGCATCAGAGCCATGTGCCTCTGTGAGCTGGTTTCACTCTCACTCCAGTACGAAGACTATAAAGATCCTCATGCAGAGGTATTAGAGCAGGAATTAGATCCTTCCTAGATACCTTGTCCCTTCTGTCCCAAACTGTCCCATCTTATCAGAAATAAAAGTGGCTGATGAATAAATCCTAAACTCATTGACTGTGTCTGTGGGTCTAAGCATGCATCACCCAGCATGAGCCCATGCACACAGCTCTGGGCTCCAAGGGCTACTCAGGTCATGGGAAACAAGCAGTAAGGAAGAAAAGTCTAGTTCATACCCAAGTCTTGCCCTGATATGAAGATGAGATGTGGACAGTGTGTATATCCAGGTTATAAGGTCTCCCCAAGTTCCTATAAGTCTTTTTTCATTGTCTACTAATAGTACATCATGGTTTGATTTCCTTATGTGTATCATCATCAAGTTTTTAAAAGGATTGTAACTGAAGCAGTTGTGCATCAGCATTCATAGAGCCATCTGTGCAGATGCAGCAGTTCCCACCTGTCCTCTGGTTCCTCAGGCAGCAGAAGTGCTTTCCCCCATGAGCTTCAGCATCAATATGTTGCTGTAAAAGGAACTTAGGAATAATTGCCATAATTAATAATAGTGTTTCAACTGACTTTGCAAACATGCACTGGTTCTGCCCCACAGTTCTCCAGAGGTGGATGGAGGGAGAGAAACACGTAAGCTTCTTGGTAATAAGTACCTGGGTATCTAACACAACCATAAGCCCAGGCAGTGTTAGCAGCACTTGGCATTTTTGGGTTTGGACTTTTGTTTTGATGCCTGCATTATTAAATAATGCCTCAACATAGATTGAAGGTGGCTAACATAGGAGGCACACAGTTCAAGTCTGCTGGCTGGACTCATACAGTGTTTTCCTGTGACATATGTAGGGAATCCCCACCCCAAAAGACATTATAGCCTGTCTAAGCAGTTCCTGCAAGGTGAGGAACAGATGCACAATCCTTCTCAAAAATGTGGCTACACAGGAAAGGTGACATACACTGCATTACATCCCTGAGAACAGTATGTCGTCAGAAATGCTGGGCCTTGCTTTACTGGCACAAATATGGACTTTGTGCTCTGAGACCAAACAAAGTACTTTGTGAGGCACGGGACATGCCAAAACCTGCTGTTTCTGCTGGCTTGGATGATGCTACTTAGAGCTGAACCACGTAGCCTTCCTTTTGCCTTCTCCTTTCTGCTACTGCTACCACTTAAGTGAAGATGCTGCCTGCTGGGTCTGAAACTGATTTATGCTCTCACAGAAGAGGAAGTGTACTGCAGTGCACAGAGGAAAAACCTCCAAAAAGCAGTCCGAAAAAAAAAAGTTGATTTTTGATTAACCATAACATCTTTGTCCTGAGTGCTATTAGAAACAAACATGTCCATCTTCCTAGCAGGACATGAGACACAGGCATAAGACACTGCTCAGCAACTCAGAAGTTTGGCTTTATTTAGATATTTAGATAAATGCTTCCCACTGAAACCAATGGGAATAATTTTTATAAATATCACCGAAGATCAGGGCCGTTGAGGTAAGGCAATATTAAGAAATAATCCAGTGAATCTTTAAAACCCTTTTCTATTAGAGTTAAGCTGTAACTAATGCTCCATTACAATTGCATACTGGAGTCCTTGGAGACTTCTTAAGTACCCACTTCAAGGAAGAGCTGCTTTATTTCAGTATGCAGTGAGTATTTGGGCAGTCCTTGCCTTTGTCCCTGGAATCTCAAGTGAGTCTTACGTCTCTGTTCCCACCTACAAAGTGGGAAAAAGTGCTATAGAATAAGGCACTTGGGAGTGCTCAGACATTGTGATGATTATAACAATGAGGAAGGGACATTTTAAGCATCTGGATAAATCAGAGATAGATGCTAAAGGAGGGCAAGCATGACATTTGAGCCAGGTGCTTTTTGCATAGCAGCTCTTTCCATTTACCACTCCTTCAGGGCTGAAACTTCCGTTCAGTAAGTTTTGTTGCCTTCTATTGACATTCTTTCCAAGTTTAGTGCCCTGTTTCTGAGGAAATAAATTAGACTGTAGTATAAAAATTTTAAGTCAAGGCCACTCAATGTATTGACATATTTCTTTATGCTGGGTACAAATTAACACCTCTTTCCAAAACACCTTGTATTTCCAGTTACTGCTGGGAACTCCTGTTCAGTTTATTAATTTCTGAGATTCAGTTCAGGTTGGGGGTAGAGACAGAAAGAGGGAACATATAGATTTTTAGTTGAACTGCCTTGTCTTTTAATCTAGGATGTCTGCTTACAACATTAGCTATTCTGTGCAGTACTGGGGGAAATATTATCCTGGGTCTTACCATACTTGCAGACATATTAGGAATGTTCAAATTTCACACCCCAGAGCAGAACTCACTCAGCTGATTCCCACCTCTTCCAGTGCACAAGCGGATGTGTGAGCATCATGCCTTGAGCAGAAAGACCATTAAAAGCTTTGCGTATGGACCGTGCTCCTGAATTCTGCCACTCTCCCACAGCTCCACTGGATTTCAGCTTGACCATCTCTCCGATGATCTCATCGGAGTGTCAAGTGAGGTTTGCAAAACACGGGCACAGGGAACCAAGCTGAAGGTTTCATGCTGGCTCTGCTTATGCACTGAGGCCTTTTCTGAAGTGTGCTACTGTAAAAAACAGGAATTCAAAACAAATGTTCTGAGCCATGTTCCAGCCTGCAAGCGTGGGCCTGCTGATACAGGCTGCTATTTGGCTGGGAGCACTCATCAATCAGGCTTCAGGAGTGGACAGAAAGCATTTACAGCCAGCAGTCTGAGCCATGAAATCTAAAACTCAGCAAGAGCTGCTTATAAATAGTATGAAACAAAGTAGTGAAAATTAATCTTGTGTATCTGCAGGGGTTTTTAGGTTAGATCTTTTTTCAAGATGGAAAACAAAGGTCTATTTCTGCAGCAGTCATGAGGGTTTTTCACTTTGAATTATCAAAGTTATTTCAGAGGAAAAAAAGATGAAAGGTTACAAAAAAAAAAAAAAAAATATCACTCCTGCCTTCCCTTCTTTCTCCTTGCTGTGGCCTAGGTTCAATCATGGCAGCACAAAGCGTTGATGTGACATTTGGCACAACCAATTTGATGAGGAATCTTAGAGAATCATGCAATGGCTTTTGTTGGAAGGAACATTAAAGATCATCTAGCTCCAGCCCCCTGCCATGGGCAGGGACACCTTCCATTAGACCAAGTTTCTCAGAGCCATGTCCAACCTGGCCTTCAACATCGCCAAGGATGGGGCAGCAGCAGCTTCTCTGGGCAACCTGTTCCAGCATCTCACCACCCTCACAGTAAAGAATTTATTCCTAATATCTAATATAAACCTACTTTCCTTCACCTTAAAACCATTTTTCTTTGCCCTATCCACTCCATGCCCTTGTGAAAAGTCCAGCTCTCTTGGAGTCCATTTAGGTACTGGAAAATGCTATAAAGCCTCCTGGAGCCTTCTCTTTTCTAGGCTGGACAGCCCCAGCAAGGGCAAGTGAGCACTGAGGTGGTGGTGGGTGCGTGAGATGCATCCTAAAGAAGATCAGTCACTGATGATCCAAATTCTTCTTCTGATAGTAGCTGATCCAGTTTGGTGCTCCTGCCTGTTCATCCTTCCTCCTCTGAAAAGATTGGTACCCCACCTCTGTGCTGGATGCCAACGAGCTCTTTGTGTAGCTGCCATCCAATCATGCCAGTGGAAACCTGGATGGAGAGCAGGACCTCCCGATCCAGTGTGGAAAGAGGAGCATCTTAAACCCAGAAAAGTGAGTCACCTCCTTGGTCATTAAAGTGTTGATGGACAGTTACTTGCTTCCCATGCAGCAACAATTACTGGGAGGGAGCAGCTGATGAAACTGGCCTTGCTTGCATCAGCAGGGAGTAATGTCAAGACCTGTGATCCATCCACAGGCAGTTTTACAGCTTTTCCATAGCATGTTCAAAAGCACCAAGACAGGGACATCAGCTGTGTAGGAATCTGGCCAGATAGCAGACAGACTGGTGATAACAGCACTTGGGAAACAGAGCACAGCATGGCAGCACTTGTCTGAGAACCCTCCAGGAATCTCAGCAGGATGGGTCTTTTAGGGAGTGTCAGCAAAAGGAAGATTATGTCCCTCAAAAATAATTGGTGTTTTTCTGATTTCTTCCAAGTGAATTCCAGATGCAACTCTATGCTATTATTAAACATGAAATAGGTGCTAATGCCAAGGGAGGAGGAAGCAGCTCTATGCACAGGTTCTCTGACAGCATTTTCTAACCTTTTGAAATCTTTTAGGCTCAATGCCTGATGCTAGAAGTGTCCAGGAGAGAAAGGGGGGGATGTAGAGATAATTGCTGAAATGTGTGTATTACTCTAGAAAGAAACAGCAGTCAAAGAGTAAAGGGGCACATTTGAAAGAAAATAGACTTAGCTAGCCATTCCAACCCCCTTCCTGTCCTTAGAGGATTTTGATTAGGCTTCTGCCTGACAAGCCTGAAGGAAGGACCTTAGTTGTTCATCTCAGCCTTATGGATTTGTGCCAGATTTCTGGTCACATTTATACAGACTTGTCCCCAGCAGGATAGAAGAATGTCCTATTTTTAGCAAACTCAAAGATCTAGCATATGGCCTGCAGTCTATCATCCTGAGCCCTGGATGCTACGTTGCATAAAAGAAGCAGGGTTATTTGGGATCACTGCCTGGATGGGAAGACCTCCAAGGACAATCTCAGTGGTGTCAGTGTTTCAGGAGGTGATATTCTTTCTTCTGAGTCCATGAGTCATCTTGCTTAATGTCACTAAATTCTTTCATGTGAAGCAAAAGTCATGAACCTCACTACTTTTGGCCAAGTTTCAAGTTTTACAGCATTTACAATAATTTTTCAGAAGGGTGACTCTGCCTCCCGAGATAATGGTACATTATAGCTGTCCCTCCTAAAAAGCTGTCTATGCAATTCATGTATTTCTTTTGAAAATCTGGTCTCTTACTTTGTATTTTGTTGTGAATTCTTTGGCCAGTCTGACTCTGAAGGATATGAAATGTTGTAGGAAAAACAGTGGTGTGGACCATAAAATGATCTGTTTTAACATGATCTGCCCTGGTATCTTTGCCATTCTCTCTTTTCTTGAATTTGTTACCCAGAAAATAAGGGCACTGAAAATCCATTGGTTATTATCACCATATGATTTGAACATTATCATGCAGAGACAAGGGAAAAATTTATTTTGACCTAATTGCTCATCTGTGTGGATCTAACAGAGATCTATCCATGATGTGGGTTTTAGGTAATGCCTTTAGATGGTATTGCTGTGGCCTGTTCAAGCCCTAAGTAAAGGGTGATGCATGGATAGGCTGAAGGGTTCAGCTCTGATCTAGATGCCTTCTCCTTCAACCTGGATGTTTTTGTCTGTGCAGACCAAAAAGTCCAAGATTCATCAGCTCACAATGGCTGGAGGTGAAACAAGGCCAGTAATTTCACCTAATCCGTAATCCATAGACTTTCTGGATTGCATCTGTTTGTTCAGGATAATGTCTGTTGTGTAGATGCAGCTGCAAGTTTAGTTAGTTGAGGCATCCTTCTTTAGATGGTAGGTGAGATGCTGACTCATCTCGGGTCATCTTATCCTAAAATTCACCTATTCTTAAAACAGCCATTATGTGAATTTTTCTCAAGGAGTAACCACTGATAATGAAGATAGTCTGTCATGACTAGCTTGGGTTAAAATATCTTCTAAAAAGATTTTGATGTTTTCAGTGAAAATTACGAGATTGGATGAGGTAAATATAATTTTTTTTCATATAAGTGTTTTACTTATCTTACAAACTCCGAGGTTGGAGGCATCTTGAGGTATTTATGAGCAAAATCTTCCCAAGCATTACCTAATTTGGAGAGAATGATTATAATAAATCAATATTATTAAATGTTTGTTAAGAGTTTCTTCTTTCCTAAGAGGAAGTTAGGTGAAGCAGATTACATTTTTTTCTCTTTCCTTTCTTGTAGGGAAAGAAGCATCCCTGTTTATTCCCAATAATTGTCTTAACAAAATTCTTTCAGCTGCATACTGTAATATCCCCTAACTACTGGCTGGGGTGAAATCACCTAAAAAAAAGTAACATAAAATTTCACTTTTTCCACAAGTAATGGCATTTCTTTCACCTTTTGTTTGGTTTCTCCTGCATAGAAACCTTAGGTTTCTAAAAATGCTGGGTTTTTTTGGTTGGGGTTTTGTTTTTGCTGTTTGTTTTGTTTGTTTGTTTGTTTTCATTAGAAAGGTTTTTTTAATTTCTTTGAGGGTTCTGGGAAGTTTTATACTTTGCTTCGTCATTTGGTTCACAGACATGTGCAAACCTGTTCCATCTACAATTTCCCTGCTCACACAAACTCACACAAATAGGTGAATCAGTTCAGTCCCTACCAGGTTTATTTCCACCCATTCTGAAAGGTTTCTACCTCACCTGTGTCAGTACTCTCATGACTAAAACACCTAGCACTATGTGTCAAAATAACTCTAATACAATTTTTACCCTCCTTAACATGCTGAGATGGAATTTTATGGCAATCAGGAGCTGTTATTAAAGCAGTTGTGTCACCCCTGCAACACAGATCAAGGGAAAGTCTGAAAGTGGGAAACTTAGACCTCTTTTTTCCTCCATTTTAAGCCAGAGCTCCAGGCTTATGCATTGGCTGTGTTTACACTGATAGTGAGACACTGACCTGAATCTGCCACCTGTATTTACAGTATGTACTGTGCATCCTGTTTGTGCTACAAATGCATAGCTTCAGTTGACTCCAGAAGCTCTCCAGCCCCATCTGGGAAGTTCTGCTGAGGCCTGTCTGTGCCTACATTGTGTTCAGAACATCCTTGAAAACCTTGGGCTGAGTGCAGTTGCCATTAGCAAATGCCAACCCTGCATCTCCTGCTCCTGATTTTCTTCCCTTTTTCACCTGGCATCTTGTCCCTATTTCCCGGTCTTAGAAACAAGCCCAGAAGATACAAGACCACTTCTGAGAAGGACCTGGCACAACGGAGATTATTGCAATCAAACGTTATGAAGGAGGGAAGAGTTATCACTTTGGTCTTGGGCAAGGACAATTCTCAAATTCGGTCTGAAACAGGTAAATCAATAGATCAGTAGACCTCCCTGTAAGACAATCTCCATAGGCTTTCAAATCTTAACCTCTCTATCAGAGAGGCTTCACTCTCTGCTTAACATCAGGGGTGTATACTGAGAATTGTAATCAGAAAGATATGGCATATCTTAACGATGGAGACACTCCTAAACACCTGAGTCAGCCTCAAGTGAGATGTGCCAAAATGCAGAAAGAGTTCCAGTCAAAGCACCTCACGGTGACCACCTCTGCTCTTTGTTGTTAAGGCCTCCCTGTAATCTGGAGCATTTTTAAACTTCTGCCTTGCAAACTCTACCCTCATTCTCAGTTCCCCTAGTGCCCCCATGCTTCCTTTCAGCAACAGCAAATGCTTTTTTCTTCCTTCTTTTGTCTGGGTCTTCAGCAAACTCTCATTATCCCTCCTTGCTTTTCCACAAACCTTGAAAGGCAACTGGGGGGTGAGCAGTTATTGCAGATGCCTGTCATGGGGCCTGTGGGTTCTGCCAGCTATTCCTGCACCCCTTTGATGTTGCTGAAGTCTAATTCCTCATGCAAGGGGGGGTCCACTCCCAGAGCACATTGTGCACCCCAGAGAGAACAGGCTCTGATTGTGCTGCCAGTCAAAGCACAGCAGAGTGCTGCTGGGGCTGATAATGGGAGACACAAAGGTGGCTGAGATCACACCCTAAGGAGGGGAGGGAGAGAAAGAGAAACTTTATTGGAGTTCAGTGGTTGAGAAGAATAGCCAGGCTCAATTGGAAGATGGTGGAACAAAAAAGGAATTTCCACAGAGGTGGTGGAAAAGAAAAGGGATGGTGTTTTATCAGTTCAGTAAAGGGCTAGGATTTTTCTTTGAGCATTGACAGACCTTCATGTTTTTTGAGCTGGTTCTTTGGCTTCTAGCCCAACATTTATGGTTCAAGGCAAGCTACTACTTGCAGTGCTTTTGAGGCAGAGAGAGCACGTTAAATATACTGGCTTTTTAGAATTACCAGATTATTTCAGTATGGGTAAAATCTTAAGAATTTTTCTTTCTTTTTTCCTTTCTTCCTTCACCTTCCTCCTCCTCTCTCCCTTTCTAAGCTAACCAGCTAAAAATCAAACAACCTTTTTTTCCCCCATTTTAATAATGTTTCCTGCTGGGGAATGGCCTTTGAACTGAGGCAAGGCCACCAGCCATTATAGGGAGCGAGTGGAATAAGGATTATGAAAAGGCTACTGGTTAGTGGAGGGACTTATATTTAGAAACAAAATAGGAAGAGAAATTCCTTGAAAACTAGATTTTTAAAAATAAATTTAGTAGATGTTTCCTAGTGTTTTGTTGTAATTTATTCTGTGCTGTGTATCCATTATATAATGTATTTTTGTGTAATTTTAAAGCACTAGCCAGGTGTGCTGTGAATACCTATACTGACTTTCAAGTCCATTGAATTTATCCAACAAGAAGGATATGGCAGCATACATCGTATTGTGCAATTAATAGAAATCTGAGCAGTAAAACAACATTTCAGATTTAAAACTCTTCTTTTTGGACGTGACAGGGTTTGAGATTCTGTTCTCATTAGCATTCAATAGGACTGAAAATGAGACAGTTACAATCAAGCACATATAAAGAGGATGAGAAAAATTGAGTGTAGGCCCTCTTCAATATAACAAACTTTTTTCACTAAAATGATAAAATGAAGCAGAATTTAAAGGGAAGATGATAAAGAGTTGGAGACAGGAACAACATGCAGAAAAAAAAAAGTTTCTTATTCTCAGTTCTTTCCTTAGCTATTTTCAGGATGCTCTAATGATCACCCCACAAGTCTGAATTCTCTAGGTCCTTGGGATAGCATCCATAGTCTGCCTTCCTGCCCCCTAGGTCTGAACACAAGCAGGGGAGATATCAGTGTCAATTGGCATCTCTAACAATGATGTACAGTATAGAGTTTAAAAGGATGAATAATCAATTGTATTCCAGTTTTTGGTTTATATCTTATATTCCTTTCCCTCCCTTCACAGGCTTTTCTTTGTAATATGATGGTGCCCTTGTTCTTAGGACTCACTTCAGCTCAGTGTTTAGAAATCACCTACCACAGTTAAAGGAATGGGGCAATATGAATAATGAATTTTGTAGATATGAAAGGATATGCTGAATAAATGCATGTACATTTTCTCTCTTTGCATATACTTTCTTTACACTATGTGCTACAGAATGATCAAATATTATAACAAAAATAATTGGATAACTTATTCAATAAAAAGAGAACATATTAATATATAGAATATTATTCCTTTATCATATCAATTCACTTTTTAAACTACTTTTGAATCACACTATGAATTTTGGCATTGAATTTTCTAGCATTTGCCAGATGACTAATCAGGTACAAATCTATTGCAACAAACTTGTGGGGGGATGATCTGTAATACCATGGCAGAAGTGGTTTGTGACATAAATATATGCATCTTCATTTGCATACAACATTTCAGTTTTGCCATTTGCCACCTCCTTAAATAGCAAGTTAACTCCCCTTATTCCTTTAAATATTGACCTGTGGCCTGTTCAATATTGAATAAATTTGCAGTTAGACTTCTTGACACTGTCCTCAAAAAAAAGCAGAATTCATCTTCTTTGAAATAATTCCTTTGGGATCCCTACCACCTCCTTGTTGCCTTCAAGAGTGCTTTCTTTATGATCTGGTTGTTACCAGATATTATGGTTTTAATCAGTGATATATTGGATGAAGACTGGCAGGCCCATTTGAAGAAAAAAAAAAAAAAAACAGCAAAAGAATGTATGAAAGTACATATATGTAAGAAAGTCACCAATTTTGATAATGCCCCTTTAAAGTTTTACTCTTGTACTTTCAGTGTAGTACTTCAATTTGTACCTGAACAGTGTCTGCTCTGACAGGTCAGCCCTTGTGAGTCATGGTGCACCAAATCTGAGATCGGTATGCAGTCACTTAATTCAGTGACCAGCAGTAAATATTAGCTGTGAGCTACAGATGAATTAGGGGCACTATGGAACTAATGTGAACTGGGATTTCTGATGGATATACTGTTGCACAGAGCAGTGCCACTGATAAACACATTTTCATATTTTCCTTTTCAGCAGAGCACAAGTATTTTAATTCCTTGGGCTTAGCTTGTCAAGCAAGTACTACAAAGCAGGTCTCCTCATGCTGGGGGTATACCAAAACTTCGGGAAAAAATGTTATTTACAAAAGAGTGACAATATTATGTGATTGCATGGTTCTTAGAAGAGATATAATGCAGGTGGTGGCCCCTGATTTTGCCTCCGGCAAGAGCTACCAGCCAAGAAGGCTGCATGCCCCTTTGCTTCAAGACTTGTTATTGGAAGGGCAAATTCCAGCCTAATACTCTTGGATATTGTTAGGATGGTTATTTGACCCCAACATAAAATGGTAAATCAGTTATGCATTTCTTTGACATGGATTCATGCTTTGTTCTAGTTCCAGGAGCAGCTCTTTCTATCCCTTTAACTGGTTGACTGAAAGGCTTTCTCAGATGTAGCCATCTATGTTCATACATATGCTGATTTGGGCTTGGGCAGAGTTAATTTTCTTCATAGGGGCTGGTATGGAGTGATATTTTGTATTTGAGCTGGAAATAATTTTGAATTCAAGGACGTTCTTATTGCTGTCAAGCAGGGCTTACACAGAGTCAAAGGCTTCTCTGTTCCTCACCTCACCAGTGAGGAGGCTGGGGCTGCACAAGGAGTTGGGAGGGGACACAGCCAGGACAGATGACCCCAATTGACCCAAGGGACATCCCACACCATATGGTGTAGTGGTCAGCATAAAAAACTGAGGAGAAGGAGGAAGAAGGGGGACATGTGGAGTGATAATATTTGCCTTCCAAATCAGTCTTATGGGTCATTGCAGTAGGGACGGATGCGACGACACGCATGTTCACGCGGCAACAGCCAACTTTTATTGAGTACTGTTGTCCCTATATCGTGTGGCTTTTGCTTTACCTATTAAACTGTCTTTATCTCAACCCACAAATATTCTGACTTCTGTCCTTTTGATTCTCTTCTCCATCCCACTGGGGGAGTGAGTGAGTGACTGGTGGGTGAGTTGCCAGATGAGGTTAAACCACAACAGTACGTGCAGGATGAAAGATCACTTCTAATTTTAACCATTTAATAATAACCATAAGAGATCCCACAAAACCTTTTAGAAGCAGGAGACTGCCAGCTGCCATGCCCTAGTCAGGGTCTAATATATACAACATGACTAATTGTATTTCACTTAAACAAAATTCTCCATAAAACTTCTGTTTAAAAGTTTTTCTATATTGCTCCTAAAATGTAATTGTGTTTGTGAAAGCATAATTTCCACACTTCAGCCAAAATGTACTTTAAGAGTGTGTGAGTTATCACTCACATACGCAGTTGTTAAGAAAGCACTTAGAAGACTTATGGGAAGAAAAGCACATTGTGTCACACACACACAAACATGATTGCTGGGTGAAATTATCACAGAACAAGGACAATAAACAACTACTTGGTTGTTACAGGCTATGTCAATGAGGTTAATATATCTCTGTATTATCACTGTATCTGAGCCTTTTTATGGCAGGTGGCATGCAAGCATGGTATAAACTGTGCTATGATCCCTGTGTCTGTAGAAACAAAAAGAATTCTTAATTTCTAGAGGGACTTGACTTTTTGATTTGGTCTTTACTTCAGCTCCTTGATAACAATAATGATTTGTCATTTTTTGGCCCAAGTAGTTGTCATATTCAAAGATGATCCTGTATGTTGAGAATGGAAGTTATGATCTGTGTCTCTGTCTTCCCTGTAACAGAAAATAGGAAGCTCTTCCTTCCCCTGGGTGAGAGTTGTCATGCACCAGAATCTAGAGCAAAATCCTGCCCTGACAAAGACTTGATCCCATGAGGAGGGATTATCCACACAACAGGTCTGCTGCCGTCACCTAGACCATTCAAAAAGACCATCTCCAAGGGTTAGTCTCAAGAAATATATCTTCCCACCCATAAAATTATTTCTGTTGTTTGTAGCTTCTGGGCAGAAAATAAGATCAGTAAATAAAGACTGTTTAAATGAGGGAAGAAAATTCTCTGGACTACTGCATGGCTCCCTTTCCAAGGACAAAATACGTTCATGGGAAAAAATTGTCTCCATCTTCTCTTTCTCAAGAGTTTCCAAATTTTTGGTGAGTGAAAGCAGAGGAATGAATAACTAGCAATGAATCAAGAACAATTGATGCAGAAACTATGAATATGTGAAACTCTCACACAGGCCTTTCCCTTCTGATTCTTAAGAATTCACCCTATCTTGAGAAGGAAATAAGACTTTTTAGTGTCATAGCCTGTTTTCATCTGGTCATACCTCACATGTGAAATGAAAACTCTTATCCTTTTGCTTCTCATTTCTCTCAAATGCTTTCCTCCAAATAATGATTGTCTCCTGAAATTTGGTTAATACTTTCAATTTTTACTCCTTAAGGCAATGAGCCACAAACTTCTCCCTTGAGGATCTTTGTAATTAACTGAGCTCAGGAAATAATGTTTTTTTTTTCCTGACAATATTGCTTTTGTTAACAACATCACCTTTGTTTAGTAATCCTATTAGCCTTTTGAAGATCAGTGGCTTTGTTTAGCACTGCCTTGTGATGCCTTTTGACCATGATTCAGGAGCTATTTGGGGACATGCCTGCAGCTCAGTGACCTCACAGACTCCATATGACCAGTCTCATCAGCAGTGCTTATTCATATGAATGGAAGAGTGCAGGTCTCTGTGCTTGCAATTAGGACTCTGTTGAAGGATTCAGCTGAATGGGTTCTTCAGACTAATGTAACTTGAGAAACATTGACTGACCAGCCTTGGCTATGGCTTTTCATGTTATTTTTTCTTTCTACTAAAGGTTAAGCTTGATATTAATAACTGATTGTAGGAATAAAGAACAATGTAGAGCAATGCATCAAATGAGCCAGATGGAAAGATAAACTGGTAAACTTCCAATGAATTGAGTCTTCTTTATCTGAGGTGTGATGCTGACCACAAACATGAAATACTATAGCCTAAATGGAGACATTTAAGGAAGAAACATATGCTCAGTAATCATTTAGACACTCAGGCATCTCATTACATTGCAGCAATTTTTCCTTTGTCATAATTCAGCAGAAAATTCTATTTGCAATAGAAAATTAATTTTCCTACTTATGGTCTGCTACAGACATTATCACGATTTGTTGTCAACATAAATTATCAAGAGATGTTATGTTGTACAAAATTATATAACATATGACAATACTTTAGAGAAAATACAGGATCTTCTCATATCCTTTACCTGTGTGTCCCTCTAAGGGAATTTCATTTGGTTGATTTATAGTGGCAGAGGAAAGACACTAACTTTTGTTGCTTTACCTTCAGGTTCATTAATTTGTGCCAATTAACTCCTTGAATTAAATTCTAATGCTCATTTTCATTTATTTATGCCTTGCCAGATCATGCCAGATCCTGACCACATTTAGCTCTCACCTATTTAAGGATTTAATCTGCTGACAATTTTATCTGGCAATATATTCCATTTGCTTTTCTGCTCCTAGATAATCTGTTAATAAAATATAATCCAAATACAATTACTGATAACAAAATATAATCCGAATATAATTAATGATTAAAGTTGTCATTTGAAAGGCAAAAACATTTGGTCTTAAGAAAGGTGACTATGCCAGCAATTCAGCTAAGTATTTGAATAGGTATTTAAGTACCATGAGAGACAACTTAGGAATGTGATGTGTCCCCCTTAGTGAGGGCTTTTAAGATAGATTGTTGAATAACCGTGTGGAAATGATGACATTGAAGGAGCTGATTCAAGCTGAAGGCAGAGAGCTTAACTAGATAATCATTTTGTTCAGCTGACATTCTCTGCCATTCAGTTGTCTGTGTGAGTAAACTCCAGTGCAGAAAAAACAACCAGGCAGTGTCTCAAAGAATTTGAATTAAGTCTGGCTTAGGAAAGCAAAGTGAAAAAAGTTTCCTCCCCTGTGAATGAGCATTGTTTGATGGGATGTGCTGAGTGCTGAATATGACCTCAAAATAAGGTAACACCTGAAACTATTAATCCAGCAAGTGAGATAAAAGGATATTATGAATACCTTGAATTGTTTATATTAACTAAAAAAAAAGGGGAGAGGGAAAGTGTGTCTCAGTCTTATGAGTAGTGTGTTTATTTGTTCACTAATGTCTGAAAAGTAGCAAGTCCTGAACAAATGAATGAGTGAAGGGTTCTTGTATAAAAGGTTATAAATCATATGAATTCTAATTTAATAGCAGAATAATAGGAAGCTTTAATAAGGATTGATTCTTGTTTGTTATAGCTGTTATCCAAACATAAGAGTAAGATACCATCCTCAAGGAGACATCTGGAAAATAGTATGCACCACAATGGAATATTCATGGATCATGATAACATACAGTTCTGTTTGCTATTTTTTTTATAGTGAAAGCAGTAAAGCTATTTAAAAAACAAAGTCACAGCTGATGAGTTTCAATTCTTAATTCAGTTTCTTTTAATTAAAAGCTCAGTAGACAAAAGCTTACAATAAGTTTATCTTATAGACTAACAGAGCATTTCATTTGTTAGAAGTAACACAGAGGACTGCAAAATAATAATAATTAAAAAGTTAAAAAATGAAACAAGTTTGTTTGGAGATGTTTGCATTCAGATCAACCCAAAATAATGAAGTATTTTGAATGTTTTCCACATGCCTTGAACCAAATCCCTAATCACTGCTTAAAGATAGCATCAATTTTGTTTTCATGATTTGCAGCTGATTTTGCACTTGCTGCCCTGATCATGAAAAGCTGTGTGGCATAAATCACTATGTCCTCTCTACCACTGAAGAATATCAACTCAAAACTGCACAACTTTAACCAAGTGAGAATATGGGCCAGTGAAGAATTTCCATTCTCCGAGGCAGAGAGATTTTTTTGTCTGTCGTTTGTTATTGGTCTCATGCAGAAGGTGAGACTCACGTGACAGCCAAGAGCCACCATAAAGGACAGGGCTTAAATCTGTTAGTGACTACACAGACTCCAAACACAAAAAGTAGTCAAACCTCAGCTGAAAATTGGTGGATTCAGAGAGGACCAGACTGAGGATTTGCAAAGAATCTGTGTCCTTTGAGCACTTGTCTAGCTACATACACTGTATAACATTTGTTGTCCTCACCCATCATTTCCTTCCTCCTCATTCTTACTAGTAATACTAGTCTGGAGTTCAATAAAGTTAGAACTACTATCAGTATACAGGTCTGCAGTAGTATAAAGATTTTTTAAAACATTAATTCTGTCTCGTTTTATCTTTATGCGTCCTTCACACCCTGAAAATCCGTTATCAAGAGATAGCAGGCTTCAGAAAGGTCACAGGGCACACAGCATGACAATTTTTATTGTAAAATCAAATGTTCCAGAAGCTTATTTCTAGATTCATGAACACTTTTCATAACATCTTGGTGATTTGTGCTGACATCAGTGTCCATATTCAAAAGAAATACAAAAATGTTGCTTTCAGTTAGAGTTTTGGTTACTTTGCAAACAGATTATATAACTCACTTTACAAGCAGATTGTATAGCTATAGAAGGTAGGATTCATCATGGTATGACAGTGTCCCAAGCTGTCATACGTATATGTATTCACACAAATAATTCCCAGGGAATTGTGGTTATCAATAAAAATACATTTTTCCCCTCCAAAACAAGGGGAAATTGCACTTAATCATTAGTAAAAAAGGAAATTAAGTAAGTCTGATCTGTTTACTTCTTTTTTTTGCCTTATGGAATACATGGAGAAACCTAATTTTACTAATTTTGTAAAGTTAACTGGTAAATTTTGAAGAAAATTCATTTTTTATGGGCCAGTCATGAAGATCTCACTGTAAATATTCTCACCATGCAAAATGGTTGCAGCTGGGGCTGAGGAACGAACCTGTGTTACATTTCAAATCCTGAATTGATTCTGTTCAGGATCGTCTGCATCTCTGTCACCCAGTGATAATTTAATATCCTTCAGCAGACATTTTTCCCTGCTGCCTGTGAAGCCATCACTACTTGCCTTGTTAATTATTTTTCTACCTTTAAACAGTGAAGGGAAGAAAAATGCCCAAATGAGCTGATGCTGGTGAAATCATCTTACCTGCAGCAGACACAGTTGCTGGAATGTTTACTGAGACCCTCCATCCTTTCATGCCTGACAGGCTTAATGAGCCCAATGGGTACAGCTCTCTCTGTGGCTTGAATGTCTCAGCAGCTTTTCAGGTAATGCTGCCTCCCTCTGAGTTTCAAGACATGAAAATATTAATTACTCATTCACAATATGAACAACCTGTTTTTATTTTATTTGCTGCAAATTTAGCACCAAATCATTCTCTTTTTGTTGTCTTTTAATTTGTTGGGTTTTATTCTGGCATAGGAAATAGTGGGTAAGCTGGCAGATTTGTAGATGACTCACAGGAACCAAGGATTGTTTTCATTTTGCTTTTTCCTCTCCAACATAAATATTTTTACCCTGTTCAGAAATCTGCTTCTTGGAAACACCCCCCCTGTTTCTCAGTCAGTACTGAAGGCACATACAACACACTCCACATTACAGATAATAATAATAGAAAGAAGTCTGTGACATTTCATCTACTTATTTTAGTGTCTGTGATGTAAAACTCACTGATGACACCCAAGGTGTCTTGCAGTGATAAGGCCATACTGTTTGCTCATATTTTGATGGAAAATTTTGCTGTCTTCCATTTAAATATTTACAGTGAGTGCATTCATCAGGACAGCTGCTTTCAATAGAGAAGCACAGCCGGAACTATGTGCTTGTGTGCTGGGTAATTTATTTTACATTTTACAGGCCATAATTTAGGAACAGAATGCTAATTTCAGTTTGAATTTTCTGGGGATTATAGGCTTGCAGGGCACGTGTTGTCCTTGACCAGCATTAGGCAGATAGTGACCAGATCACTTAGTCAGAAATGCAGTTTTAGGATTTCAAACTAAAAGAAGGAAGATTTTTGCCCCTCAGATTTCCTTGAGAGAAAGTTAACTCAAGGTACCTGAATAACTTCTCTTCAAAGAATAAAGTTGTATCTCTGTTCCAGGCTATATCTGCCAAAATTAACCAGTCAGACCAGGGAGAAAGATTGGGTTAATCCCTTTCACTTTACTACAAATTAGAAAAGTATTTCTAGGATTTAAATGAACAGAGCCTCTCCAGCAAGCCATACCTCCTCCTACTGACCTTGGCTCACGCTGAAGGAAAAGATGTCTTTCCTCTCTTTCTGTCTAAAGACTTGAGCCGGTGACCATGATGAAATGTTCTGCCTCAGAAGCTCTGTGGTACTTCTTGCAAATTTTTGGGCTGCTACAGAAAGGCTGGGATGGTTCTTTAAACAAATGGGTACATGCTGGTATTGACTCTGAACTTATCAGAGAAGCTGTACAGTAAAAACAGACATGCAGGAGTGGAAGATTTGATGTTGATTTCTCCAATCCATCCAGTCCAGCCAAAAGGCATGGAGAAGACACAGATGTGCCCTAGACTTAAATATGTGGCCTGCTGGATGGGTCCTGCCAGCAGGGCCTTTGTTTTCTTGACTACAGAATGGTGGTGTAAGGAGGAAGAATGCATAAGGAAATTGGGAGTAAGTTCCCTTTGTTACTGACTTCCTAGTGAGAAAAGATATAAATGAGACTGACATTGTTATAGGCCCAAAGTGTGACCCAGATGTTGATAACCAGAAAAAGGTTAAAGGAGGAAGAAAAATAATGAGTCAGTCTGCTGAACAGGTGCAAGAAGCATAGGGAATAAACAGGAGAATCTTGGAATCTTAATTGTAATATACTGAACTCAGCTGGCAAACCAGAAAGTTGGAGGATGCGAGTGCAAATATCTGAACTATCATCTGCAGATGGTTAGTGCCTTTTTCTGTAGTGGAACTGCCATTTCCAACATATTACAAGCTTCAAATTTCCCCTCAACCAACAGGTATCCTTTCACCAAATCAGGTGCTACAGAAGAGGCTTTGCACTGGGAAATACCCCTCAGGCATTTTGCTTCGAGAAACAGCAAATATTACACAGTACCCTACAGAGCAGGTTCCTGGCACTGCTATGTGTAATGCAGAACCACCACACTTTGAGGCTTACTCAAGTAAAAACTCCTAGCAACCTGACTTATATATTCATGATTTTCCTTCTTTCAGAAAGAATTTTGCACCCTACGCTGTTGGGTTTTATAGAAATTAAATATATACTAATGTTGATAGTTGAATTATCTTCATTAGATTTCAGGGTGAACAGGCTCTTGAGATGAAGAAAAGCAACTCAGATTTCACAGAATACTTCTTACCCGTTCATCAAGTCAGACTGAACAGCTTTCAGAGGTTGCATTGATATACACTTAGAAAATAACCTTTTCAACTATGAATATTAGAGATTGGTATGCAAATTTCCAAACACTGATCTTTAAGCAGTTAAATCCAAAAAGAGAGGCTGAACATTTGAGGTTTGTACTGCTCCCACCTATTTGTGTTAAATGAGTTGCCACTTCTGAAAACATGCCTTTTGTGACATGTAGACTCTGGAGTACCAAAAAAAGACATTATATTATTTTCCCAGTGTGATACGGACTTGCTTCAGCAAGTCTATCACCTCTGAATTAGCTAATCTCTTTAAAAATCTGGGAGTGGGGTACAAAAGGTAGGCAATGTTCATAGACTGATTTCTTGAGCTAGCCCAGAGATGCTGCAGTTCACGTGCATGCAATATCACTCTGAATTCAGAAACAAAAATGGCAATCATGTAAACTTGACGTAACAAACTCTAGTCTGCAGCCATCTGGAGCAGATAGCAGAAGAATAATGCTAATGGAGAAGTGAGTGTTCTTAAAGACAGCTGATAAAACACTCATTGAAGCATATATTCTTATCTGCATCACTTTCATCCTTGAAAACATATTTCCAGTTGATTGTTAGAGAATTTTTAGATGGTATCTTTGTAAAGAAAATGGTAGCTATTTTCTTCTTTCCATATCTAAGCACTTTTGCAGCTGTGTTTCTTTCTTCCCTCTTATCATTGGCACTAAGTTGACATGTGCAACACGAATCATATGTGATTGAAATATCTATCTCTATGCCATGTTATTGTTCCCTATCAATAAAGCCATATTTGTCAGGGAAATCAGTCATTCCTCCATTTTAGGTCTTTATCAACAGCCAAAGCTTCCTTTTAAATTTTTTGTGTGAAATATCCATCTGCAGCACAATATCCATCTGCAGCACACTTTTTAGTCTGGCAGATTAATAAGTTAATAAATGTCTAGATGAAATGAAGTCCAGAACTCATCTTGGCAATAGTCTCAGAATGTTTCAGCTTCAAAGAGCCCACTTGGTTGTCACATGATGTGAGGTTCACATTAAACAAATCTAATCACTTACCATTGACCTTGCTTGTGATAATACATAAAATATCAGATGCCAGTTTTACAAAGCTTTTTCAAAATCTGCCCCTTTTTGGGGCCTTCAGAGTGAAATATTTTTCAATTATATGGATACAGATAGGAACATGTGAACCAGGATTACAATAAAATGTTTACTTTTTTAGAGTTTGGTCTAGGTTAGGACTGGGGAGGAATCTGGTTTCATTATAAACATACCCTTTAGGTAGATCTGCCTCAAACTCTGGTTTTCATTCAGCCAGAAATTAAAAGTTCTGTGGAATCTTATAATGTCTTCTGAAGGAGGCATACAGTAACTTAAATAAATGCCTGTAGAACTTTACCTTATTACTCTTGTTTTGTTTTGTTGAAGTCACTATTATATTTTTAGGTCACTACAAGCATATTCTCTCAAATCTGGTGTTCATCTGTTTTTCATTTTCATTCACAATAGCCAGATAAAATATCAAATGGCTGTTTTCTATTACACAGGGCTTCAATCTGTGGGATTTTTCCCATGCGTAAAACATTCATTGTCAGAGCAGGAACAAAACAGTGAGATGAAACAATTAATAACTGTTAATTCAACTCATTATTGACCTAACCCAAATCCCAGTCATGGTAATGAAAAGATTTCCAGGGATTTGGGGTACATTAGGTATGAAACTAAGGGTTATGCAAAGCCTTTTACTGTCTTTCTGCAATAAATGCCAACGACTTGCTTGTGCTGATGTTGAAATCTCAGTGGTGAGGGGTAGAAGAGGGTACAGAGAGAACCTTTAATATAGAAAGATTTCATTTGCCACTTCAAAGCTGTCAGGACTATCCTACTCTGTCAATTCAATTTTAGATATGAAACTTCACTCAGATCACTGAATAGAAATTTACCTTACAATGAGATATCCCTATATACAAATGCTTGGAGACATTCAGTTTTGCATTGGAAAGACTCAAAGGGAAATAATACCTCTACCCCTGGGAAGGATCAGCAGAGCTTCAGGCTGAACACAAGATTATGGTAGGAGGAGATGCGAAAAAAAAAGATCAACTGTTAAGTGATATGGTAACATCTAAAATTAGACTTAGGAAAGGTTTCTGGACCACACAGAGCAAATTGCTTTTTCAGGCTGTCCCAACTATTTGGGGGAAGGCAAAATTTTTTTGAAGAAAAATTTTTCAAAATGGAAATCCAAGTTAATCAGAATGCCTATATTTATCATAGGGAGAGCATGTCTGCAGCACTGACAAATCAGTCATGTAGCTCCAAGTGTTTTGACTCTTACCTGTGCAGAAAACTCCTTTGTGATGGCTGAGTTTGATCAACTAAGGTATATGGTTTTGTTTTGGGTTACTCACAGAGGAGGCTCTGCTCCTGGATAGAGAGACTAACTACCAGGTGTGTGTATCTCTTACCCCAGCTCCTCTCTACATTACATCTTCCAGCAGTAAGGGCAGGGAAACCTTGCCCTTGGAGCCTCATGTCCCTCAAGGGGGGGTAAACCACTGAGCCAGTGTTACCCTCCTTCTCCTTTGCTGAGGATATAGTGAATCTTTTGAGGTTGTAAGTGAATATTTTGTTTGGAGTTCAGTAACTTTTGCTTTTCTGTCTGGCTTAGTCATCTGCCTCAGAACAGCATGCATTGCCACACAGTGGGCATCTGAGCTGCTGGGGGCTTCCAGCACACAGGGTGACTATTCTTTGATCAGAGGAAATGTCCAGTAATCATAGAAACTGTTATTTGATTTTATGAGCTTTTTTTCACTGAAGCAAGGGATGTGTACTCACCTCAGTTTGTAAAGCTTCAATATTATGATGAGATGTAATTTCTGTGTGCATTGAAATGTGGCATGCAATACCTTTTTTAAGAAGTAGCATTCAAAACAAAGCCCCATTTATCGGGGTCTGTAAATAATAACACGGAATGGTCAAACAGAAGGTTTTGTTTCTTTTTTGAAAAATAGTCAAGGTTACATAGAATAATTTTATAATGTTTATGATTTTCATTACATTCAAAACTGGGCATCACAGGTCTTTCAAACCGGAATTTCCCTTTTTGTCACAAAAAAATCAGCAAGGTAATGCTGAAACCATGAATTCAAACACCTATAAAAGACAAATTTTTGTATCTTTGTTTTCCCTGCTTGAAAGATAACATGTATTATTTGACTCTGTGACAAAACCATTGTTGAGATTGGATATCTGCACTCGATGATATACATCTGGCCCAGGAGGAGTCCATGCCCTCAACTGTGGTGTTCACACATCTCTCTAGGTAGCTTCAGCTGGAGTGTGGTGCACTCAGTAGTCTTTGAGGGTGCTGGTGGATCTCCAGTACTGCACTGCAGCCTCCATGACTCCCTTGATGTCATGGAAGGATCTAGATCTTCCTAACAGAAGTCGAAAAAGAAGATGTCTTCTAGGTTTAATAAATGACCCTAAGTTAGTTCATCAGTTTGTATCATGGAACTATGGTTCAGATGTCATCTATGGCCTTAACATTCAACAGAATTATTATTGACTTTCATGTTATAATTGGCAATGATTATGAGTTTTCTCAAGGTCAGCCATGGCAGCTCAGTAAATGGCCAGCTCAGTTGGTCAGAGCATAGAACTTCATTTGAAGAATTGCCTCGGTAGTATTTTCTGGCTTTCTTAAAATGAAAGGTTTGAGTGTTTTGCTTGAAGTAACTCTATTTCTTAAGCAAATCCTCCTTGCTAAACTATACTTGAGAAACTTAAGTCTTACAAAATTCTTTGAGAAAGATTTAAATGGTCTACAATTTGAATATACAAGGCAAACCCCTTACATGAGATCTCATATGTACATGCAGTTCCAGTGGCTTGAAATGGTCTCCATATGGTTGTAAGGACCTGTGTAATCAATCTAACTGTACAATTGAAACTAAATTTTATGCACAGTGTTTCACTGCTTTTGGAAGTTCATAAAAAAGTCTACTATTCATTCTTATTTGGAATATTAAAAAGAGAAATATCAAGAAGTGTGGAAGTTCTAGTTGGATAAGCCTCTTGCTGTCTCCTCCCAGGTGTATACACGTACCAAGGTACAAATCCCATGTTTGTATTGTCTCTGGTACTTGTGAAAGAAAGCACCCTGAAGTTCCTGATCCTAGAGCCCAGCACTGAGGTGGAAATCTCAGGGCCATCCAGGTCAGGTGGGCCATGTTCAAAATCCATCTCGGATAGTGGGGTTTTTTTGTTTTTTCTTACACATACTGTAGCTCTACATGTTTCAATAAAGCTCATTGAGAACACCCTTCTTTAGCTCAGCTGCCTCATGTTGAAGTTGTAATCATTGCCATGTTCTGTAGGTAGGATCTTATCCTCTTCAGATTCTCAGATTGACCACCAAATTCACTGCAGATTCATTCTGACTGTTGTGAAGGGCTTTTAGGGAGAACTGTGTTCTAGGCAAATTCAGATTCTATCAAAAAAGATAATATACATAGAATACAATGGATTCTCAGGTCCATGTTTTTTCTTAGTGAGAAATAGGTCTGATCAACCTGAGAAAATTTTCTCTCCTTTCCCTATTACCTTCCCAGTGAAGGTATTGCAACTCACCTTCCTAGAATGAATTCTGATGTCACTTGTGGGATTGCATTACCTTCCTAAATGCTAAGTGGAGGGTGGTGTTTGGCTGGTCACAGAATTGCTGAAGTGAGAGGGACTTCTGAAGCTTTAGTTCAACCCTTGCTCAAAAGAGGGCAAGGCCCAGGTAGCCCAGGGCCATGAAAGATGTTGTTTTTCAGGCAAATAAAGGACATTGTGCTGTGCAGAGTCCTTCACTGTGGATGTGAGAATGGGATAAATTGCTTCAGACTTTCTTCAACCTTTTGTCAAAAGCAATATCAATATTGCAGATAGGTTTGGAGTGGCCAGTGAGACCCAGAAATATATTTTGAGGGAGCTGCTTACCACATCCCAGTGTTTCCTGACATATATGTATACACACATGCATAAGCAAGTGTGTGTCTTAAGTATATATGTGTGTACATGCATATGCATTTATGTACATCTATGCATTTACGATTGGGTGACTGAGGCACCAAACAAAAAGGTAAAATGTTCCTTTAGGCATGCTCTGCAAGAGCTGACCTTGCCTCTAACTCCTTCCTTTATTGCTTGCAGAGCCTCACTCTCAAAGACCACTGAAACATAAACACAGTGTATTTCCTGTCTCAACTTACAAAGCTTCTCAGCACCAGAGCTGGTAATGCATCACTAAATACAATAAAATAAGGTGAACAGTAACTGACAATACTGTGTTTCAAATAACATATCTCAGTTTATTTAGTGTATTTCTACTCTCAGAGAATTAAATATGGTAAGCAGTGGACAAAAATGTGTTGCTTGATAAATGAGAAAAAAAAAATTTGTTAAACTCCCATTTTCAAATTTCCACCCATGCAGATATTTTTATAATAGATGTAGATAAACCAGTTTGATCTATAGTGTATCTGCAATAAGAAAATATAATATAGAACTAGAAGTATAAATTGACTTCCCACTTTTGAACTGGCCTTATTTGAATTTAATTTACATACGTTATATTAAAGTAAAAAACAGCATTGTGTCTTAGCACCGGATTACTTCTGACTGCACTTTGTTATAATTGAAGGTTTTAGCAGTCGAAATCCCCTTTGAGGAACTCAAGTGTTCCCCAATAAGTGCCTACAGTTGGCTGACACCAATTCTACTTAATGCTAGTAGGCAAAAAAAAATAATCTGCTTTATTTCATGCTGTCTGGTCTCTATAGTGCCCTGCTTTCAGGGCACGTACTGCTTTCACAGTGCCATTGAATGTGACTAGTGTGCCACTCACTGTGCAGGGCCGTGTCTGCCAAAGGGACTGGGTGACATACTGGGAAGGTGTACACAAGGATGGCAACCACCCCAATGAGGAGGGACAGCACAAAGCTTAATTCCTTAGGAGCGTGGCACAGTGAACATTCTAACCATCATTTAGATCCTGATTAAGGTGAACTTTAAGTTAGATTTAATTTAAGTGGCAGCTAATGCTGTGGTTTAGTCTTTCTCATCTGTTCTCATAAATACAAATTGGTGTTCAAGTGCTATTTGTTTCAAAATCATCTTATTTTCTTGCTGTGGTGAGCCACTCTTCATCAGTGAAAGGAAACAGTTCTTGGAAGCTCTTGAAGAACCTTAAGACACTTTCAGCACAAAAAAATATGAGATGCCTGTGGCCTGTGAGAAGTTCAGAGGGTAACAGAGAGGGAGAGAGTTGTTATAAAACATTCTGACTGGAAGAAGAAAAGCTGCTTCCTCAGCATTTAATCACACCTGTGTGGCACAACCCTTCCATCTTTCATCCAGAGCAATTGAAACTGTGGAGACACTCTCAGCCAGCTATCTTATAGTGATGATGAGTTTTCAGCTCATCTTTCCTCACTGTGTGGCAGATGTGCCTATTGTTCTTTTCTTTCCCTATTTTATTTGCCTTCCATTTCTTTTCCAGCTTCTCTCCCTTTATGTATCAGAGACTGAGCTCCTAATTGTCTATTCTGACTTTTCATGTAGCCCTGAACTGCTTCTGACCTCCTAGCTCTCTATTCTCTTTTTCTTAGTCCACGAATAACTGCTTGATAACATAACTGATTTTGTTTTTCACTATGCTTCTTCCTATGTATTCCACCATTTCCCTTCCCATCTTATATTTTTTTATGTACTCCCTAAAACAAATACCTATGTCCAAACTCACAGGTGTTAGGAAACCTTATGAGTAAAAATCCCATCATTGATTATTTTTTTGTCACTGACAAATTCCTGGGGAAAAAAATTACAGCTTTGGGTATTGCTTTTCCTATAAGAAAATCTCTGATACAGATATGATAGTCTCTTCAGTATCTCTCAGTTGTTGAAGGATGGAATGATGGAATGACCTCAGTCATTCCAGCAGCAGTTAAAAGTGACATGTTTTTTTTCTTTATGATGATATCCGGAAGATGTTTGCTCTCCTTTTTTCCTGTTATCTCCACAGAGAGGTCTAATCTGTTGTGCTGATGTATCATCTTGGACTGATGATAGCTGAAAACCTGCACCATACTTCACCACATAATGTATTCATACCCTATAATGGCTGTGAAGTTACAGTTGGACAAAAAATCACAAAAAAGCAAAAGGTTCATGTGGCTGCCAACACGGAAACAGGTGAGGGAAATTTGGCTTATTTCAGAAGCGAAGCCTGAGGATATAACACTGGCATCTGAACACAGGGTCCATGACAAACTCAGAGTTTTGATTTTTCTGCTTAAAGTTACAAAAACATACAAAGGTACAAGGACTTTGTTTTTGTGATAGATTGACCTTAGCTGGCTGCAATGTGGCAACTGAACTGCTCTGTCACTCCTCCTCCTCAAAAGGAGTGCGTGGGGAGGAAATATGATGAAAAAACTCAGGCACTGAGATAAGGACAGGGAGTTCACTTACCACTTAGTGTCACAGGCAAAACAGATCTGACCTGAGGAAAACATTGATGTTAATTGTTGTGAATTATTAACATAATAGGACAGCAGGGAAAAAAAACCCCAAAGCTAAAAATGAATTCTCCCCACATGCTTCTTTCTCCTAGGCTCAGCTTCATTCATGACTCTTCTTCCTCCTCCCTCCATGCAGTGCAGGGGATGGGGAATGGGGATCACAGTCAGAGATAGTACTTCACCACTGAAATTCCTTCCTCCCCTGCTCCAGCGGGGGTCCCGCCCACAGGGTGTACTCCTTCATGAGCTGGGTTCTTCCCTAGACTACAGTTTGTCAAGACCTGCTCCAGTGTGGGTCCCTTCCCAAAGGGAAAACAGGAAATTAAGCATTCTTAACCTAAATGGTCTTTTGGAAATGTTGGCCCAGTGGCTAGTATCGAATTTTGGAAAATCAGAGCCCAAATTACTATATCAGTGCTTATCTTAAAGTGACTACAATTATTTAAATTGATCAGATATGTACACGTACTATTTCTTTGATTTCTGAATGTTCCCTGTATTATCAGCAGACTGCAGCCCCAGAAAAAATGTGATTATGCATATTTGCCTTTCTTGCTGTTTCCTCTGTTTTCCTTTCCCCAAGAGCAAAGATCTTCAGTGGGTATGTAAGGAAGGTAAAATCTCTTCCTGAGCAATTAAGTCTTTCAGGAGATAATTTTGTGAGTGGAAAAGGTGCTGTAGGCCCTTCTTTCTGCCACGATGAGACCTGTAACCTGCTCATCGTCCCTGGTTCTGCCAGAAGCGCTTGCTGGGAGCTACCCAAGAGCTTGGCTGATACCAAGCCTGTGGTGTATTTGCCCTCATGTCTGGGTGCATTGGAAGAGATTTCTGGACTGGTCATTGGTGCCATGGAATTTCTATGGATGGCATTATCTGTCATCTGTGATTTTTTTTCTTCTTCAGTACAGGGAAGCTGGAGGATGCTAGTGAGGAACTGTGGGCAAAGTGTCAACACCTTTCAGAAGCTGGGTATTACTGTGGCAATGGCTTAAATCCATAGACAGATCAGAAAGTTTTGTGAAAATCTGGTATAAATGCAGAGCTGATATATGAAATTCTGCAGTGCTGAATTTTGCTGTCCTTGTTCATCCCAGGGAACAAGGGGATTAAGGCATATTGCAGCAGAAACCTTTCCTGAGATCTACCTTCCTTGGCCTAATCTGAAAGATTTTTCCTGTTATGTCATTTTCCTTTGAAAAATAAAAGCACAGCTGTTTGAATCAAAGGTAGGCTATTTTAAAAATGTGTTTTTAAGCAGTTGAATCTGGCTCCTATGCTACTGTTGATGAGATAGACTATTCTGAGTATCACAAATGTGTGTCTTATGGTTTTTTTGGTTAAGAAGAATTGATATTTGCTTGTGTGGGATGGGAGAAATAGCCTGCTACTGCAAATTCTCATGTAATTTCCATTAAGTTAAAGAGACTTGTACTGCACAGTTCAGTAAGGGTATGGGCAGGAGATATTATGTCACTCTTTAGCAGATGATGTAGCAATTTCATTTGCTGGAGAGTGTTACAACACACCACAAGTATTTAATCCTTCTTAAACTAGAGAGAGTTCATTACATATAAATCTGATACTCATTTCTTGTTTTCCACTCTATGATGGTAATAGTGCTCCATTACTATAATATCTGAGGTTTTTCCCTGTGGCTTGTGTAAGAGGTATGTCCTTTGAAGTACTGGAATTCAGTATACAAGTTTCAGCAACAAAATAAGTAGAACCAGACTAAATAAAGCAGACAAGAATTTTTTAATAGAAAACAATTGTATAAATCAATTGCTTGTGTGTTATTGCCATGAGACAAGATTAATTCATTATTTTACACACCAAATTATGACAATATAATTAAATTTCTTTTCCAAAGAGATCAGATTTGGAGACTATTCAAGTCAAGCAAGCTCTGCTGAAGGTAGTAAAGTTGATTCTATTTAAACCAGAACCAACTTAGCTGTGAATCTGTTCCTGTTTATGTGAAGAGCGTATGGGACTGTCCAGACGGCTCATTTGTCACAATTTATGTAAAAAATAATCTGTGTGAACTCCTTTTATGTGCTGGAAGGAGATTTATCTTCTCTCTCAGTTCCTTCAACTCTTCCAGTCCTTGTTAGCAATGGCCCTTAGCTTTAAAAAAGCAAACGAAACAAGTCTCTAGTTGTCTTGATCACATGGAGATACAAACTTGATAAAAAGTAAAGCATGCAGCAATTTCAGATAAAGCTGCATGTTTGAGAGCTGTTAAAAATTCACAGTTGTTAACTGAGGACACAGAGGAGGGCCTCTGATACACACCATGCTGCAGGTCAGAGCATTCATAAATTTGTGCTGAATTTCCTCAGCTCAGAAAACCAGGCTGTTACATGTGACAAATACATATCCATGATACTCAATTAATTCAAGTAAATGTTGGTACCTAATTTCCACAGGTTTCTTTTGTGAGAAGAGGATTTAGGACTCTTTAGCTTCACTGAACAAATGGTGAGGAAACTGGTAATAAACGTACTGAGAGAAATACGTATTCCAAAACCATATCAGGAAACTTAGTTTTTTTTTGCTTATCATTTTATAGTAAAGTTCTTTACAATATGTCCTGCATTTTCAGAGTTAGTTAGCATCTATTACTATTGGAAATTCTGATTTTCTGACGACCAAATGAATCAATTGGGAAGTAGAGTGAGTGTGATTAGCAAAGCAAAGCAGATTCTAGTAGCACCTCTTATAAGCTGTTCTGCAGTGTTAATTAAGAAAAGAGCCATGGATTGTTTTCCTGAGGAGGCAAGTGCTGTTTCATTTCTCATGTGCACCCACTGTCCAGGAGAGCTGCAAAAGCTCCTTGTGTAACAGTGTGTGCAGGGGTTTCTTTGTAATTGAAACACTCAGAGAAACTGTTCCTGAATGCCAATCTAACCTACTGAGTAAACAATAAAGAACAACCTAAATAAGAAGGAAAGCAAAAAGAATGCTATTATTATTATAGAATTGTGTAAACCAAAAAGGTTCTGCATTTCTTTGTCAACTCTATGTCATTGTTTTTCATAAAGTTTTTTGACCAAGATTTACCACAGGGTAGAACTAGGAATAAGCTCTGTGTGGTTGTGTCAGTTACACACCAATCTGACAGCTTTGGGCAGAGAGCAGCACTCTGTGTTGTTTATTTAGGGGGGAGACAGACTACTTCCACTCATCTCCTGATTTCAGTAGTGATGTGGTTGTTTTGGTTTGTTTTAGTGTTTGTTTTTCTAACACAGTACAGTACTTTCTAAGGGCTATTTCTTCAGCCATGACTTCCTATCAAATATAGTGAGCTGGGTTATAACAGCACTGCATGCAATGAAATTCTGCCACCATTTTGTGCATGTGCAGGGAGCTCCCCATCTCTGCTGCAAGGGCAGTGGTGATGCTTTTCCCTGAGCTTTTCCCTCCAGCATTGGGAGGGTCCCTTTCTTGGCTGATCTGCCAGGTATCTTTTCTGCTAAAAACTAATTCACTGATTAGGCTTGCATTAAAGGTAAATTGCTGAAGGTCCAGTCTTTCTGATGTTCCCCCTCATTTGTGAGTCCAGCTCTCCCCATCTAAATCCTAGTCCACCTTCAGCATTTCTTTACAGGCTCTTTTAGAGCAGCTTCTGTGAAAGCAACACACATTCTTTTTCCTCAGTTTCTGACTGGAAAATCCTTTTTTATTTTCTGTAGCTCCTTTCTTCAAGCTCCAGTAAAGTGATACCTCAAGTGCTCAGAACCTGTCCTTTGTTAACAAGTGTATTTATTGTAAACCTGCAGCGTGTGTTACCTTGTGGTAAATTCCCTTCCCAAGCTCTGGAAGTCACCAGGCAGCTCTGGCAGCGCTCAGAAGCAGCCTGCATCTATAGCAAAGGGAGGGGGAAAAGTCTCAATCAAAGAAACTGTGAAATAGCCCAAGTCATTAAAGTAAAGCTGAGAAGCATTTAAGAAGGTGACACGTCAACGCAAAATGTCTGCAGTATAAATTGTCTTTCTCTGATGTGTCTTCAGTCATGTAGCATTGAGTAGGAAAGACAGATCTTGTTATTCAGGCAAACCTTGACACAAATTAATTCTAATAATAATTTATGGTATAAGACAGTGCTTGTTATGGAAAATAGGCTGATGGTTTAATTTAGGGCAAGAGTAATCAAATGGATCTGGCTGAATTTATTTTATAAAAAATAATAAATGGAATGTGAACTGGGTAATGTGGGAAATGGTGACAATATGCTTATTTTTTGAAGTGCATTATTAACCAACCAAAGTAGCACTAAAGGACAGTTTTTTTCAAGGAACCTGACCATAAATGTTTAATGATGAGACAGAGGTTTTATCTTTCTTTCCCCAGCTCATCTGAAATTAATGTTCTAAGTGATATTGCTGTGACTGCAATCTTGGCAGTGTTGGGGACAAGTCTCTATTTCTGTTTCAAGTTTCAAACAATAAAGGCATGGGACATTGGGGAAAAGAAGAAGGTTATTATTACCAAAGCGTGTTTTGAGGCAAAATGCTATTTTCCTGCTTGTTGCCTGCTAAGCAGATTGCAGGGTCGAGTCTCCTATTGAAGTCTCTTTAAGATAATTTTTTTTAGGTGTCAAAACCTAATTAGATCAATTTGGATCGTTCCACAGGCCAATTTGCTTTCCCCAGCCCAACCAAATTTCACCTACTTTGGAAGAAATCGGAATGAATGCTTGGTCTGCAGCTCATTACATCTTGGATGTTTGAAATGGAAGGGACTTGCAGAGGTGTCCTGTCCAGCAGGTACATCCAAGATGCTGTATCCATCACCAATGACTGTAGCAGAGACAGTGTGGTGCAGCAACTGAAAAGGGAGATTAATAAAAGTCAGCAGATCAATGGTGTGCAATGTCACCCATAGCTTCATATTCAAACTTATAGGGGCTGAGAGGATGACAAGAAATACTTCTTGATTTCATGTGGAGCTGTGGGCTACTGTTTCTGACAGTTTGTCTCCTGTCTGTGTGGGTTTTTCCCCCAGCTTTTATGATTTATTGGATTCGGTGTCAGATCCTGAGAGTTCTATTTTCTAGGCATAGGCACAGTAGAATAGCAGACTTCCTTCAGAACCTTTAGGCACGAGGTCTTTCCATGAATCAGTGGAGTTTGTTTGCTGGTGTCTTGCCATTGATTTCCCCTACGTGTAATCAGCAATTTGTATGTTTAGCTTACTCAGCACTGCTACTGCTAGAGCTGACTTAAATGGCTGGCACTTGTGCTGAAAAACTCAGCTCCCCATCTGTCTGCTGGAACAGGCTGTCATGTTTTGTTTGCTGGACACAGCTGTGTAAAATACATGTTCTTGTTGATCTTCTGCAGGTTCTTATCTTGGCCTTGGCACTGCCTTATCTGGGTACTTTCTGCTATTTGCCCAAAGCAAGGGGCTAATCTGAAACCTCTGTGTGAGGCTCAGCCATCCTCTTCATTTATATGCAGCACAGGGCTTTGTTCCAGGAAATTTGCATGTTAGGAGCACGTGTGTGTGTGTGTGTGTGTGTGTGATGTGCTCTCACACTGTACTGCAGTTTTGACTAATGAGTGTTTTGCTTTTCCTTCAAAGCCCTGTCTGCGTCAAGGACTGCAGTGCACAGGGCAGGTTAGCAGGATGGAGAAGGTCAGTGCAAATCCCCAGGGAATAACATTTCCACTGTAATGAAACACCTTTTTTTCAGAAGACTGAGAAGCAATTCACACACCAAACATGAGCATTGAGATGGGCAACACAGCACTAGAAGTTGTTATGAATGGGTGTTTGAGATTGCTTAAAGAATCACCAGCAAAGGTATCAGTAAAAAACCAGATCTAATATAAAGCAACAGCATGACAAAGTTCATTGGCAAGGTTCACTCTACTGCTTACTAGATGGTTAAGGCCCACTTAGGAAAAAAGAAACAAACAAAATCCACTCA
Source organism: Promerops cafer (assembly GCA_013398275.1). Taxonomy (NCBI): domain Eukaryota; kingdom Metazoa; phylum Chordata; class Aves; order Passeriformes; family Nectariniidae; genus Promerops; species Promerops cafer. The sequence continues at coordinate 6,637,216 of VZSE01014922.1, forward strand.
ATCAATCCAAACCTAAATAAACTGAAAATTGTCTATGTGTTATGTGCATGACAAAAGGATAGAAAGGGCAAGGATAAAAAGGAATGTGGCCTAAAGTGCTTAACAGCACTGAAACTTAACAGTACTTAAACTTAACTTATAACTTAAATTAAATTTAGCAATTTAAAAAAAGAACAACACTTACCAGCATTTAACTTAAACTTTTCACTTTAGCAAAGCATTCATATGGGATTTATTATATCACAACAGTAACTTGGTTGCAGGCCTAACTTAACACTTAAACATCTATAAGAGCAGCATTTCTCCCATATTTGCCATAACATAAGTGCACAGTATGCACACAGACATAGTCAGTGCAAGGTACCTGTGAAAAATTCCCCTTCAAAGTCAGTGAAGTACTCCCTTCAGATGCCTTTGTATTTCCCCAACAGGTGAAAGGTTGAGCTTTGAGGAGTGATCAGCCCAGGATCCATCCTTGTTTAGTGATCCCCTGAGTGCAGCAAACCTGAGAGTTTGATGGCTCTGAGAAACCTCACTCGGAGGGATTCTGCTGGTCACTGCCACTGCCATCCAGGAGAGCCCAAAGGGTCTCACTTGGGACAGCTGTTTATAGGCCACAAGAGAGTTGGCTTCAGTCATAACAATGGCTCATTCTGGCCGCACTTTGAAAAGAAAGTTCACTTTGGAAGTGTGAAAAAGAGGATGTTATCCACTCAGGGAAAAAAAAAAAGTTTTCAAGGCTGGTCTTAAAAAAAAAAAAAAAAAAAAAAAAAAGGAGCTCA
>VZSE01014922.1:6638386-6705478 GCA_013398275.1 Promerops cafer
GGGGGGGGGGGGGGTGATGCACCAGCACAAAAGGGCACAAAAGCAATGGGTCATTTGCCACCAGTTAATAAATAGAGACAAACCTGTGCTTTTGGGGATGTGTGTGGCAGCAGTAGCACGACATTAATCCCCCTCAGGACACAGCAGGAGTATCAGGCTGTTGCAAGGCCTGCAGAGACATTTCCCGAGTGCTTCAGGATATGGATCCATGAGTCAGCTCTCTCCTGGTGAATTTTAGGGGAACTTGTCTGCAAATTGATGCAGAAGGTGAGAAAGAGGAAGCACCAGGGCTGTGAAGCATGTGGATAACATTGGAGGACTCTTAATGGAGAGCTGTCATAGTCACATCCTGGCTGCAAAATGAGAGGTTATTAACAGGAGTGACTCTTGAACTTGACTTGAGTGTACTACTACACTCAGACTATTCAGTTTCATGTTAAAAAGATGGGGACTAAGAATAAAACCAGGTAGGAGCCTGCATTAGTGCTTACAGAAGTGGGATAGCCTCCAAACAAAAGTCTTTGGACAGCTGGGAGATACTACAGCCAAAATGAAAATGGAACGAACAAACAGGCCAAATAAACCTAGACGTTTTGACAATAATTAGGGTTAAAATGGTTTATTTATGCCAAAGGAAATATTCATTTTGAGGCTATTTAACCTGCTTTTGTTTTCCAATGCCTTTTTGAATTTTTAACTTTAGGTTGCCCAAATGAAAAAGATTTTCAATAAAAAATCTCAGAATGTTTAAATTGGAAAAGTATTGAAGCAAAGTGTATAATTTTTTCAGAAATTAAACAGTTCATTTTCAAAATGATTAATTGAGGATAATACTTCTTAGAAGGATCTTCTGACTCCATCTGCTGTGAGAGTCAGTGCATGGGACAGAACATCTGTTTAACAATGCTGGTAGAAATGCACGTGTCTCTAATTTCCTTTCTTTTGGCTTGATTAGTATTGCTACACTAATGTGCTGTATCTTGGGCAGCTGTCTAGCATCTCTGATGGTTCTCAGTCTAGAGATAATATCTCTTTCAGATGTCATTTTTAGGATAGATGATCTTACAAGGAAGCTGTTAATCAAGAAACTTGTGTTTCAGGAGATAGTGTCAGACAAAACTGCTTCATGGAAACTCTTCAACAGAGAAAGAAAAAAGCTTTAAAAGTAGAAATAAAAGTATCAGAAAGTTTCAATGGCATGCGTCCAAGCATTAAGAAGTGCCAGATTTTAATTTTATTTGAAAATCCTAAATTCACTCCCCTTGTGCAAATAATCAAATCTTTACTAATGTATTTTAGATATTTTCCACAGAATTTAAGCTCCAGTGGGCAATGTGTGCTCTGTTAATGATCAACTAATCAATATTTTGTATGATCCCACACATTCAGTGGCTGGTCTTTTTTGAACTATTCTTTGCTGTTTAGAAATAATCCAGAGCCAAGACACCTGACAGAGGACCAAATTACAGCTGATCAGCACAATGTGAGCCTCTGCACAGGACAACAGGTTCCCACTGACTCTGGGACAGCTGCTTGAATATACATTTCCCAGCTCCTTGGCACTTGCTGGGTATCTGAATCAGACTTTGATCTGAAGATGGAATTACTAATTCATCTCTGCATCAGTGTAGTATGTGAATACTGCACAAACATTAATTACTCAGATCATTAATTTCTACAAAATACCTGCAATGTGAAGACAGATTGTTACCCTAGATTTAGAGATACAGGAAAACTTTGAATAAAATTTTCGTTAAATAGTATAATATGTTCGCTGTTAGTGTTTGCTACATGCAAGCCCTCCCAGGGGGCTGTATGTCATAACCACCCTCATAATTCAGGGTGTCTTCATGAATGATGACACCTCCCACTTCTCATTTGCATATCCCTCTTCCTCTGGCTCTTCCCCATACGTTTTCCTTGCCTTTGCACTTCATTCTCCACTTGGGGATGTCTCTGATTTCCCATACCCTGAGCCCAGTTTGTCTTACACTTTTCTGAAGACCCAATTGTCTCCAGGAAACAGAGTCAGAGACTAGAACAGATGAGACCAAAATGTATTGGATGTGGCTAAATCTATAAATCACTTTATATCAGTGCTGTGTGCACTAGAGTTTTCCAGGGTAAATGAAATACTGTCCTTGTCTTCAAAGAGGAAGATGCAACCCAAAGATGAAGTAGCACAATGAGCACAGAACAGAATAGCCTGGGTAGTAGAGACTAATATTTAACATATAGTAGCAGTTTCCTGGAGAAAGGAGGGATGAGGTAGTTCCACGGGTAGGTGTGAACAGCTTTCAGAGGATATAAAAGTAAAAGTGGAAAATGTCTTTTTTGTCAAAGAACTTGTAAGGCAAGTTCTGAATAAGAATTTGTCATCAAAGCTGGAGATAAGCTTATGAAGATGTTTATGTAGGGAAAATAGAAGTGAGGCCTTCCTGTAAGACAGTACAGAGGTCTCTTGACAAGGATGGTCATCACTAAAAGAATAAAATTGTACTGAACTACTGCTGCTGTGATAGGAAGAAAATGGGAATGACAGGAATATCGCTAATGTACCTGTAAATGGTGCGTTATTCCATAAGAATCCTTTCTTATGCATTTGTGGGTTAAATGCCATTATTTCTCTTTGTTTTGCACTGTGCAAATGTTTGTCTTCATAATTCTGCACACACAAGCAGTATTTTTTAAAAGTGCTATGTGGTAAAAATTGAGTGATTCAGAGTTAAAGATGACGGCTTATCTGTCTGCCTGGAAATGCAGGGTATGGTCCTGCAAACATTTCCATTCCTGTTTGACACTTGTGAGTCAGCCTTGAATAACTTGCCCAGGGTCACTCAATAACAATACTGCCAGACCATAAGGAATTTTTTCATGTGTATTTGTAGGATTCTCTCTGTCTAGAGTTAGCTAAATTCCACAGGAAATAACTTTCTAAACAGCATGCAGGAAAATATTCACTGTGAGAGATTTACTGTGCATCTTTAGCCTTTTTTCCTCAGGGCAAATTTCTGTTTATGTAGGAATTAAACTTAGGAAGCAGCAGTCATGGTAGCAGTTGTGTAGCAAATGGCCAGAAGCAGACTGCTATTGCTGTAACTCTGCCTGAGCTTTAAATGCACTTCAAATATTCAGAATTTTTCATAAATTTTATTTGATCATCTCTTCAAACACCAGCAGTACATAGCATGCAATGCTTTTTATTAAATAACAAATCTTTCCTTGAGCATGGGTTTCCTCCTACAGAAATATACATCATTTTGGATTTGTAAATGACCAAAGACACATGGGAGTGGAATAATGGAAGTCCTATTTTCCCATAAAGCAGGAGATAGAAATTGCTATACCTAAGCAAAATGTAACCTGAATCATTGGTCAGTGTTCAAATGTTTTAATTAAGAAGATTAATTGTCATGAAAAGTAATGTAAATTCTTGGTGCAATCTTCAAAACTCTGTAGAAATAAATAACAGCACAAAATATCCTGATTCACAAATCCTCAGGTCTGTGGATTTTCAGGGAATTCTTGGTTTAAGAAACATTGTCCTGCTTCTCAGTCCAGCTCTGGTGCTACAGCTTTCCTTCTCTGCTGCACACATCTTTCAAATCAGTATCCTAACCCAAGCTCTTGCAGCCAGGGGAATTGCCCTGGTTAGGGCTCCTCAAGCTCTGTCTGCAGTTAAATGTGTCAGGAGCAGATTCTTTGTCTGTGCCAGTTTCACTTCAGGAAAGAGTTTAATTGCTTGAATCTGAAAGATGTGCATGGCAAATTCATGAATTCCACTGAGGTCTGTGTTTGTCTGTGGGTCAGCACCCTCGAGAACAACCATTAGAATCTTTCTGCATAACTATATGGCCAGAAACAAATTTCAGCAATTGAATGAAGATAAATGACCTCATCCATCTGAACTTCTGGAGTCAGCAAGCTGGAACTGGGAAAACCATCACACTGTCACATATCTGGTTGTTACATCTACTTAGGGCAAAAAAAGTACCATGAGGACAACCCTTCATATTTTCACACTTCAGAACCTGGCAAAGTTTAGGAAAACAGAGGCAAAGGGATAAAACCCCCAAACAGTAAAAGACTAAATGTATATTCTCTCTTCTAAAGGCACTCTTAAGATTTAAATAATGGTTATCCTTCTGCAATTTATGAACATTGTTCTCTCACTTCCTGTCATCCCATCAGCTGAGAAGCCATATGAACTCTGCGATGCTGTGAAGATTTAATTGAACCTCTTTCACTTTGCACCATTATCCTCACAGTGTCACTCGGGCTGTGATGTGGTGATGAAGTGTGTCTCTCCATAAAGTGTCCTCCATTTAGGAGGATCAGAAAGTGTGGCCAAATATAATTAAGTCCTCATACAGTACAAATGCATGTTGTTGGCTCAAATTTGTGGAAATGGATGTAATTGGGTTAATTTTATTCAGCATATTTTAGGCTATATCAATTTTTTTGTCTGCACCATGCTGGATTCTGTGTTGTCTGCTTCCACAGTTTATATGGTTGCATGGCAATGCTAGATTCAGATTTAAAAAGTCAGATATTAATTATCATTATCAAAGTATTCGCTTTCATTTTATAGACCATGAAGTAAATTATATAGAGAGAGTGAAAACCTGTGCTTTGCGTTCCTGAGGTTGGAGAGCACTGGAGAGAATTCAAGCTCCTCCCCAAGTATTCTTCTCTAGTTATAATGCTTGGGTACTCGGATCATGGAGATGAGCAAATATAGGTGATAAGTGTAATTAAAATAACTTCCTAATCAATGCAGGCCACATTCAATAATTACCACCAGTTGATGTACTGGGAGTTAAGGACGCTGATCCCAGTTTATGGTTTTAAGCCATATTTTCTTATTCCATTATAAATATATCGTTCACTTCACCTGTATATCTGAGGTGCAGTATGATTACTGTTGTCACTTTTGACCTAGCAACCAAAAAAATATGCTTGGCTCTGTTAAGTCTTCTACTTTTACTACAATACTTTCTAAAATTTGCTCATCTGGGGATGTTCACTTGTGCTGGCCCAGCACAGCAGTAACAGACTAAAGCACATTAGAATAATTGTCTTGGCTGCCTTAAAAAAATGATTTTATGTTTCCATCTAGAAAAGGTCCCCTTTAAAATGTTTGTATGTTTAGCTTTAGGAGCAGAGATATTCAGTTATATCTTCTGTATCCCTGCCTGAGATATGTGACATTTCAGTCATTCGGCTTCTTTGACAGGGGTGCAAAATGACATTTTACATGCTCTGCTGCAATGTATCCTCTGCCTTTTGCAGAAGTACAGAGCTGTTTGACTCTGTGGTACCAGTACTGCCACACAGCTGCTTTAATTCAACAACATAATTGACTAGATGCTGAATGTATCATGTTATGGGGATGGTTTGTCACCAAGAAGAGCCTCTGCTTATTGACAGCTTATTTTCTTTAACAATAAGATTGAATGTTTAACAGAGAGACACTGAGATGCCAACTTAGAGTCCCAACTACTTAGTGCAATGTAGCCCCACTATTTTAGAGGAAAGGAGATTAGAGGATTACCATGTATTTGCATTGTCATTAATGACCATAAAAAGGTTTGGGGGTTAGTGTTCAGGGCAGAATTTTTGACTTTAATTTCTACTCTCCTAGTCCATCTGGAAGATATATATAAAGGCACCTGAACGCCCTACCTTTTTGCATCTTGCAATCTGCTGATCTCCATTTGTGCATTCACACATGGAAAATCAAGAAAAATGTACTGCCAGAGTTATGGAGGTTTAAAGGCACAAAGGAATCCAAATTTCTAGTAAGAAATAACATCTTCTATTAGAGACATTAATATAATTTGAACACATAAACTAGCTTTAGGGTGCAGATGCCCTTCAGGAGAGGAAATTTAGATCTGTAAGACCTGCTGATCATTATCAGTGGGATATGCTACAGAGAGCAAATGAACATTATATGCCTCTTCAGCTCTTTTCAGGCTTTTAAATACCTTTCTAAACCAGAGGTGGTAAGGGTGTCTTTCCTTAAAAATCAGAGTATGGACACATAGACAGCCTGTGGGATTCCCAAACCAAAATCCCTCCTTTATCTGAAAAAGGATTAGTACATATCCTCCTCCTTTGTGAATACCTAAACACTTCAGCTGCTTGGAGATTGTTATGCAATGGGGCTTTTATCAGTTTCTTCTTTGTATTCTTTTCCACTTCCCATAAGACAGCAAGCTCATATTGTGAAGCAGGTGTTCACTACTCACCAGTGAATACCCAGACTACTAGATGATAGAATTTTTTTCCTGTTTTTTTTCAGTTTAGGAAACACCCTCAAATGTAGGTATCAATCCTGGCTGTAATTGCTGCAATATCTATAACCAGTCTACCAGAGATTTGGTCTAGTGATGTTATGGATGTTCTGCTACTTCACATGTCTGAAATAAAGATGTATTTCTTAATATGTGGATGACACATGAAGAAATACAGTATGTAGAGTTCTACCAGAAAACACAACAAACTCTTGGTGAAGAGCTACAATTTGCTAAAGCCCAAATAAAAACTTTCTATTCTCATCCAAGACAGTCTTGTCCTTGGTGCCTGTAGCTGTCTCAGAGCATCCAGGAGCTATTCTGGAGTAATGAGGAAGGTAAATGATCTTACACTCAATTCCCCTTTTAGCTCTTTATCATCAGAAGGGGTAGGCAGATTTGACAGAGCAATTTTTGGCCCTTCTTTATAGAGAAAGAAAATGTTGTGAAGCCAGGAGTCTTGAGAACTCATGGAATTCTACTGGTTGCATGCAGGGAATTTAAAGGACAAGCAACACGGATTTTTTTCTAGAGTTTTTCTAATTTAGAACTACATTATGGAGTGCAATGCTAAGCACCCAGTTGTGGTTACAGAGCTGGAGGTAAATTGGAGTCTTGACAGAAAGAGATGGGAATGACTAATACAATTTTAAAACTGCTTACTCAGATTAGTATTTTTTCCCTGTCCTTTCCCTGCTGTTATTACCAAATCCCAGAAAGGTGTTTTTTAAGAAGAAGGACTGCAATGCATTTCCTGTATGTTAATAGAATCCCAGAGGGTAGTGAGGTGTTGCTGTGGTCCAAGTAATAAGACACATATTGGAATGAAGAGAGATGTAATTACTCTAGCAAAGAGTACAGTAGCTGTAGCATTCATCTGTCATTTAGTCCATCACGGAGCCTTATCCCCAGCCTAAGGTAAAGGTGCATATTCCTGTTTATTACAGTGCAATAATTCTGGTTCCAGCTGCCGACATGGCCTTTTACCCAAACAACTAGGCTGTCAGATGCCAGTAGAAAGGAGTATTCAATGGGAGGAAGAGCACGGAAAGTTAACAGGAACAAGTTTTACCAAATATATTTAGAATGAAAAATCATCTTTTTACTAAGTTAAGCACAAAATGCATGGATCTTGCAGCAGCTCTTAGGAATAGAGCTGTAAATCTCCTCTCTGAGTTTCAAGAAATACAGTATCTGATCAATAAACTGACCAAACACTAATTATTTGTAGTGGAAAATTGCCTCCCTGGCTACTAAAATTATGGAGCAAAGGCTCTTTTCAATTTGAGAAGGCACTTCATTATATGAGTAGTCCAAAGAAACAGATCAATCTCCTATCCCTAAAGTCAAGGAGCCTCATCTGGCCTGAAAATAGTGAGACATGCAACTAGGTCTGTCCTCTGCATTTATTTGGTCAGAATAAGAAACATTCGTTAAAGCTTGACAATCAGTTGTCTTCCCAGAAGTTGAACACAATTGAGTTCTACATGTAGGCAGAATATTCTTCTTCAATGCACAAATTCCTCTAATGATTCCCTGTCAAAAAAAAAAAAAAAAAAAAAAAAAAAAAAAAAAAAAAAAAAAAAAAAAAGGCAATATATAAAGTACTTACAGGTGTCTTAAATATGATGGTCATGATAATGGTAATGTTGATGATGGTATATTTCTTCAAGTTCATTTGCCCTGTTTCAAAGAGGAAATTGGATCTAGGATCATTCGAAGCTTCATCAAATGGAGAAGCTGTAAAATAAAAATTACTTCCTGCCACAGTTCTTATAAACCTCCCCTTCCTGCATCTCCTTCCCTCCATGTATAACATTCCCCCTCTAGGTTCATAATGATGATTTAATCTCCTTCACTCTTGCTTTATGGGAGCCAGTAGCTGAAACTCTATTTAGATTGATTGTTCTTCACTTGTTATTAACAAGTGGCAAATTAATGGAGATGAACAAAAATGAAAGAGGAGATTTAAATCCAGCTTCCTCTGCACCACAGGGTTTTGATTTCAGACAGTTTATTCTTAATTTGAAGACAATGGCAGTGAATTGATAATATTCTGGGGTGTGTTAAGATTCAGTGTGAAGGCTGATGAAGTATTTTGTGGCCTTTTTTGTTCAGATTTAGTTATCACCCAAAACAAGTCTTAATTCTTCCCTGCTGGTGCTCTGCCTGGTGTCTTTCCCCTTCACTTGGCAAACTCCACACAGGCTGGCTAGATTGCAATGAATAGTGCTATAATATTCCTTATATACTCCTTGTAACTTTTGCAATTGCTTCACAACTGGTGCTCCAGACAATTTCTCTGCTATTCTCAGTATAAACCACTGAACATATCAGTTTATAGAAAATTTTAAAATGTTTCTTTCACCTTCAGGTGAAAATTACCTCTAGCAGGTTTCTGTTGGAGAGCAGGGTCTTATGGGATCTCTGTTCTCAACCCATATTGTTGATGCAATGGAAAGAAGACAAGAAACCTGCATATTAGTATAATTATGGTTATTATCATCATCATCATTATTATTAGTATTGTTTGTACTGTCATTGTTATTTAATAATAATTATGATAACAAAAATAATCATTGCTGTAACCAAAATACTAGGCTATTTGTACAACATTTTAAAATGTGACTTCTGTCCAAAGCAACACAGTTTCAATTTTTGGCTTGACAGCCTGCTTAGAAAAAAGCTCAGTGAACAGCTGCAGGTTTCCAATTCCAAATTGCTCATGAAAGAAATACTTCAATTTTAAACATAAGGAGTTAGCAAAGTACTGCACCTTCCAAGGTGGTGGTGTACTTCAAATTGGATGCATTTCAGACTCTCATTAGGATTCATATGACTTTTCAGTGGTAATTTCCCCATTGTTCCAGTCACTTTTTTAACTCCTTGTTTTATATGGGGAAATGTTTGTGGAGACTTTTGCAATATGCACTCCACTTGTTAGTCAGCCTCTCTTGCTAAGTGTTTGATCTCAGGTGCAGGCAAAGAGGAAAAACAGCTCTTGAAATAAGGCTTTTTCAGAACTAGGAAAAGAATGTAAAAGTGATCAGAAGCAGCTTATTTCTCTCCCAGCTCACTTTAAATATAAACATGTGACTTACAAAGTCTTCCTATGGGGGCTCTAATCATGTCATGGACCGTGTTATGCTATCTGTAAACCTGTGAAAGATTTCCAACATGATTGGCCATTTCCATGGCCTTTCTAGTTCAGTAGCCATTAAATCAGTTCAGATCAAGACCATGGCAGAAAGCATTAGATGAAGAAGACAAGATCTAATTCCAGTAGAAAGCAAATAGTGCTATACTGTGTACAGCAAACAAAGGTGGGTGCACAGTAAGCAAAATGTTGGAGAATACAGAAAAATTTGGAAAACCTACAATTCAATTACTGTTGTGGGAGCAAGATACTAAGATAGAAGCTTCAAGCCAAAAATGTCCTCTGATATTTTCCAGGAGTGATTGAAATGAGTGTCTCCCCCAATTTCACTTTTCCACCTCTCACAGCTGTGAGATTATAATGGAAAATATGAGTACTCTTTAACTGGAAAGTAGGAAAACTAAATTGTTTATTGATGGAATGGAATTAACAGTAATAGTTGAAACTGAAGATGAGTGCAAGGAATTAATTAGATCCTCAAGATGCTGTCTGTGCTATAAAAGGCAGATGCACTTCAGTGCTGAGAGAGGTAAGATAAAGCACATGGGAATACACACATATACCATCATGAGCTCTTAATTGCTATTGCTATCAAGGAGACCTTGGAGTCACTTTGTATAGTTCTCTGGTGGTCAACATGCAAGCAGAAAGTCAGGAATTTTTTGAAAAGCAATAGAGAATAAAACAGGAAACTTATATCACTTCATAGCTAATCATATCACAAGTTGCTATATAACACAAAGAAAAATTATAAGGAGGTTTTATAGAATAAACAAAGTACATATGAGAGTAAGGATCACTGTGGGCTTGCACTTGCCTTAAGCTATTACTAAGTATCTGCTCATGGCTATTTCCAAAGAAAAGCTGGGTGAGGGAGTTGATCTTAAGTTAGAGACCATAATAAACCATTCTTAAATTCATTCATTTCTTGCATTCCTGCTTTTCAAGTAGGTGAGTTTCTCAATGTATCCAACAGTTATTTAACGTATGGTTTTAAGGCAATTCAGCATTACATTCTTTTAAGAATTTTGGTTACCACATAAATATAGTAGCAGGTCCTAACTAGTCTTTAAACATAATGTCCAATCATAACCTGCTTTAGCTTGATTTATTGAAAAAAACCACATAATGCCAGATGAGATTACTGCTCACATATTGTACCATGCACCTGGCTAGGAACGATGCCAGATATATGTCTCAACAGACTTCATGGTAAAATTCAATGAAAGAATGTATCAAATTCACTCTAATATAAATCCTTCTGCAATAAAAATAATAATTAAAAAAAGAGATCTTATATACAATGAAATAATATGTATACTGGGTCTTATTCCCTGTGAGACATGCTGGAGGCATTACATATATTATATGTGTACATGTATACATGTAAAAATGTATACATAAATTATATAGTATATTGTATAGATCTTTGTTCTGAACTCTGAAATTATTTGTTTGCATTCTTTGAAAATGCCATTGTTCAGCTTCATTATTTCTTTTATCTTTTTTCTTTCTTTTTCTAAAAATCCTGATTCTTTTGGTTCTGCTCTGTGGTTAGCATCTCTAGTGGACTTGATAGGACACTTTAAGAGCAATGTCTGAACTAGAAAAGTACGCTGTAATTGAATGTTAATGGGAAAAATATACCTGAGCTTTATGGCAGACCCTTCCAGGAAGCTGTGACAAGCTTTCCTGGCATCTTGATATCAGATTTTCAGTGCTTAATTAATTTTCCTTTTCTTAACATGAGACTAAGTTTTATGTATGATCAATCCAGTTCTTCTGCCAACACTGCTATGGATGACACGCACACAGCAGCAGGGAGATCATATGCTCTGCACTTGAAGCAGTGAGCACAGTGTGCTGGGGGAAAACCCTCAGCAGCAGGGATCGAGTGGTCCTTGGCAGGATTTGCTTGAGCAGAGACTCAGCCTTTGCAGGGGTCCTTGGGCAGAGCTGCACCTGCTGTCTCAGAGGCTTTAGCAGAAGGGCAGTTTCTGAAGCTTGGTGAAGCTGTGCCCCCACCCAGCACAGCTGTTTGGAAAGGGACTCTCTATCGATCTCTTTCACATCATTACCCCTTAAAAAGCACCCACTTTGCATAAGCCTATGCAAAAGAGCTTACCAAGGCCATGTTTTCAGAGGATACCCACTCTGGAGGCAAAGCCAGCTGAGGGACCTGCCCTTTCCTCCTCAGCTTTCTCCTCTGCCTGCTTATTCTTGTCCCTGGTTCCTGTCTCAGCTGAGCTAGTTCAAGTGCTTCCAGGCCTGTTCTGAAGCCCAGATAACAAAATCAGCTCAGTTTAGAAAAAATCTTTCTAGATTTAGTTCTGGAAAACACTGAATGCAATCTTTAAGTAATTGTCCCAGCATAGCTGAGGTGCCAGCCAACTGGGGAGCAAGGGGAAGACATGGATGGCTGGGGGTAGTGAAGGAAAAAGACAGGACAACTTTTAAAGCTGTTCTGCAAATAAAAGTAGTATCTGTCTGCACTGCACTTGACTGTTGCAGGAATAACCCAGCAGCAAATTACTGCTCTCTGAAGCCAGGGAGAGTCACAAAGATAATTAGACTTACAAAATGTAATCTTTCCTTGAGTGTGATTTGGCTGCTGCCATTTGTGGCATGCTCTCTTGGAGGCAGAGGCCATCCCTCATGGCTAATTTTTCTGTGGGAGCACCCTGGTAGGTTTGGTGTGTGGCCAGGCAGAGCATCACAGTGCTGCTGCCTGCATTGCCATTACCTCTGCCAGTGGCTGAGGGGACTGGCTGCTGGGACTGCTGTCACTAAGGCACAGGTCAGGATGAGTTCTGGCACGTCCTCTTCTGTGGCTTCTCAGGTCCTCCACACCAGCCCAGGATGGCAAATGTCTCCTAGACATTAACCCCAGTCCCCTTCTCCTAGCTTTTCCTCCCCATTCTCTCCATCCCTCTTTTCTTTCTCTATTGATTTTCTGCTCCCCACCTTTCCTGTAAGACCTGGGATGTGATTGTCCCACCTGGTGCAGCACTGATAGCTCCTCAGCCAGAGTGCCAGGTCAGTTATTTGGCATCTCTGCCTTGGTGCCACGTGTTTCCTTTAACCCCAGACCAGCAGTTATACCATGGGCTCCTAGCCCCATTCAGCCATCCTCTTCTACCCTCTCTGTGTGGGAGTTTAAGCCAGACACTCTTGGCCACCTCTACAGGCCAAATTTAATGACAAGGGAGAAATCACCCTGACAAAATGCATACACAGCTCCCTACACTAAATCACAGATGCTAAATCACACATGCTCATGATCAGAATTCACTTCATGAACACTCCCCTTGATTTAAATAGAAGGGTATGCCAGCTATTTTTAATTTACGAGTCCACCACACTGTTGCTACTGGTGGCCACTGTTTGTGGTATATTGCTGTGATGCACTAAGCATATACTAAAATTTCCCAACACATCCTGTCACATAAATTCTCTGTGTCTGTACTGTATCACTTTGACAGTCATCACTTGTGTGGGGTCTGAAACTTGTCATTCTTCATCTTTTCATCAGATGAAACTTCAGAAAATTTATATTTGTCTAAGAGGTTGTAATCTTAATTTATTTTTGCAGGGTAAACTGATGGCATAAACAGCATTTATGACAGAATAACTACACTAACAATTTAATCATATTCTCTCCTAAGAAAGATAGAAGGTGAGTTTCCATCTCAGACAAACATGGTGAGTTTTTTTGCCACTCCAGCTGTGTCTATATAATAGTGTCCTTAACAAACGTTTGCTTGTTAAGGACTGCATCTCAATTAACCCGAAAGGTTTTCAAATTGAAACAGAAAAAGAAATGCATGAAAAGGCCACTTATAAGCAATTCAGAGTGAATTGCTGCAATTTATTGCCAGCTTGAAACTCTGAGATGGACCAAAGGTAAATCACTGCATTCTGAAACTAAGCAACATGATCCACAAATTTTTCCCTCCCTGTTGAATTTGAAGAGAAACAAACTGGCTCCTGAATACATAAGAGTGTGTTGTTCTGCCACCACAGAACATTTTTAGCTTTTTAAAGACATGATTTTGTCCTTATGCTGATAGGTCTTCCCATCTTGAATCAAGAGCTGTCTCATCAGAGGCTCTTTATGGCATCTTAGCCATTGCTGAGCTGAGGACCCAGTAAGCTCCCTCATCAAAGCAGCAGGAGCTCCTTCTGCCACGGTGTTTTCACAGCTGCCTGGCTTCAGCGCTAGGTAAAATTCACTTCAACAGAAGAGGCCAATGTTTCTCTTGTGAGAGGAGTCTAGCCAGGGGAATCTGACACTCAAAAGAATGGTGCAAGGGGCATTAAACTGTAATAATTTGGTCCCTATAGGGTCCCTTCAAACATAACACAGAATTTATTCTGAAAGTCTTACTGTGTTTTCAGCTCTTGTCATTTGCTCTGACAAGCAGTTTCCTGTCTGTATAAAAGCCACAACTGCAGGGCAACCAGGATCATCAGAGCAGGGCAGCCCCTACTGAGAGAAAGCTGGGGGGAGAAACTGACTCAGTAGCTCCATTCCAATAGGCAAAGTGTGATCAAAACAGGCAAAAAATTTGCTGTCCTTTTTCAGTTTGAAGATGGGCATAATATTAGTACTCTATTAATGTGACTGTTGCACATCTTTCATTTTTGATAAATTAGGAGAAGCGAGGCACCTTGGAGTCAGAAATGTAAAGCTATGATGTCTCTAGTAACCAAAACTGCACTAAATATGTTAGAGATCTCAAAAGAAAATCTTTAATCTAAAAATCTTCTCATCTGGAAGACTATGAGTTTAAGTTTTTGCCTACATCCTAAACATGGGAGAACTGGATGAGTATCAAATATTTTAAAAATGTGTATAACATTCAAATGTACAGCACACTACCCTGCCTGCATGCAGTGGAGTCCTCCTAGGTAGGGTCAAACTGGAATTTCCTGGCTTTGTTAAGAAGTGCTAACCCACGAAAATTTGTTGATAACTTGTGTGCTTTGAAGAACAATTTGCTACAAAGGGAAAAATCACTTTTCTGTAATGGTAAGACAGCTTTTCTTGAACGGTAGCAGCACATTTGCTCCACAGGCTTTTCTTCGTCATAGAACCCTGCTCACTAAAGACTTCCAGTTATCAGCTGGGTAAAATCCAGCTTTGTAATCTGGGATCCTACAGAACATCATTTTTTTGTATGTCAGTTCACTGCTGTTTATTGTAAGTTATTTCCAGACTTCCTTCTTTGCTTTCCTGAAAGATCCTTGCACTGAACAGGAGCTGCCCTGCACTGCAGTCTACTCCGTGTTTACTCCACTGTGCAGGCAGAGGAGACAGTGAGGCGGCATGAGCAGGAAATGAGATAATAACAAAGATGGAATATGACTTGAGGAAATTCCAGAAGTCCTCAAGAAAACAATGAGAAAATATTAATTAAAGAATGTTTGTTTGTCTGGCTCCAGTCAGATTAGTAGATAAACCCCAAACCTTGATGTTCTGATCTAGAGAGGAGAAAGGAGAGAGTGCAGACGGCTGTTGCTAGAAATGAATGTCTGGTAATGAGAGGAACATAGGTGGAATTGAGTGGGATGGGATTTCAAAAGAACTGTGAGAGAATTTACCTATGGTGACGAGCTATTGTGTACTAAGAATATACAGTTTTTTGCTGCTGGGATTTTTCCTTTTTGTTTCTGTTTTTTGTTTTTTTGTTTTTTTGGGTTTTTTTTTTTGTTGTTGTTGTTTGGGGTTTTTTTTAAATGTTAATGGAACACTAGGCAATGACTTCATAAGTGGTTTTTAGCCCTAATCTCATCCACTGTTCAGACACTTTTGAGAACAAGTGCTTGGTAGTGATGGGAGCTGAAGAAACATTTATGCTCCCACAGCTGGAACTGTCTGCTGGGTGGCAGTGAGGGCATTTGAACCTTGGAGTTGCAATTGAGCACAGACAGAGTGATGAATGAGGCTATATTTGACACAAGGGAAATGCACTTGAATCATCCTCAAAAGTAATCCTCAGTGCTGGTTCTGAAGACCCTCCAATCATACTTCTTCCTTTGTAACTATCATGCCCTACTTTAATTTCTGTCCTCACCGTCTTTCTCTTTGATTTTAACTTGAATAAAGGAAGTGCCATCCATGGGATTTAATGCATAATCCTAAAATGCATGGCAAGGAAACAATGTTTAGGAATGTTGGACAAAACACAACCTCTCTAGGTAATCACCTATGGGCACAAGAGAAACTTGGATCATTGAGGTGGAGTTTCTGATTCTAGAACTGCTATTTCCCTGCACTCATGTTGCTGCTTTTATCAAGTCTTGAGAGACAGTTAAGCCTGATGAATTCATCTAAGTTTCTGCACAAAAAGAAAATAACTTCAACTCAAATCTTATATTTGCTGGAGCTGATCACACTGGTAATTTCTGGCCTCAGAGCAGTACTGGTATCTCTTGTAACAACCAGTGACGTATCTGTTTGTATTGTTTTCAGGTTTGGGCAAATGACTTACTGGGTGTTGTGTAACTTATGAAATTCTCTATCTGTATTTCTTCCCATTAAACATATTTTACAAGACATTGGCAAATGTGGACACAGCTATGCCTCCTGCTATGTGATGGTACATGACACGTAGCCAATTTTAATTTTTATTAAAAACTCAGTACACTGAAAAACACATAAAAGGCACTACCAAACAAGACAGAGAGGAACAGCAATCATGTTTTGGTTAAGCTTGTTTTTCATGCTCAGTGTTCTTCTCCTCTGTGTTGCACATTACTAATATTTCTAGCAGCAGTTGAAGAATTATTAGATTCCTCCTCCCACTTTACTTCCCCCTCATCTTCTTACTTTTGTCCTCTCAAATAATATATCTAGTCACCTTAAAAAACATAACTTCTTTCTATCAGTGTCTAAAGTCCAGAAACTGAGAGCTTTCTACCTTATTGCAGAAGTAAACTCTGTTACTTTTGGTGAGTGAGGCTTTGCAGCAACTGGGCTCTGGAAAGCCATGGCAGGGAGTGGATTCTTCCCTCTTTCTCAGTGTTACAAACTGGAGAGGTCCTTCACTGCTTGTGCTGAAGTGAGGGAAAAATCAACACCACATTCAATATTCTGCACGGATCATCCATTGTCCATTATGAGCTGAAAATACCATCATAGGAAGCATTAAGAAGGCACAGCTACTAGTAATGAGCATATGTGTATCTCTATTATACTGGTTTTAAGATAACAAGGTGTAGTGAATGCAAAGGGCCTCACCCAGTCTGCCAAAAAAAAAAAAAAGTAGAGAAGAAAAAGAAAACCCTGCCCTAAGTAGTTCTTTTTCTTCTTGAAGGCTGTTAATGAAAAGTGAAAAAAATAACACTTGAAATGAAAGACATTGAGGACCTGCTTGTCCTCGCGCACATTCACTGTGTGCTGAAGCCTGTAACAATGAAAGGAAATGATAGCAGAGCAGCATTGCCCTCCCTCAGACTGAGAAACTTTCACTGCAAAAGCATTTTAAAAGAATAACCCAGAGTACAGTAATTAAAGCTGATTCGGTTTCTCAAAAGACGGCTTCAAGCTTTTGTGCTGAACCTTCACAAATTCCACAGGGCTTTATTATTAATTGTGTTCCCCCCGCACACTGCTCTCTTTGGGATGTTTCTGCTGTCACAGGCTCAGTATTTCTCACAGGCTTTCTGTACATAACTGAGACTTGTCAGGAGAGGGAAATGTTTTTCCAAGCATTTTTCCCCTTTGTCCTGCCTCCCTTGTGCCTTGTTCCCTTGGTAATTTTTTGTTTGCTTGCTTTTTAATTTTCTTCAACATTTTCTTCCAGAAAGTCTCTGGTGGAAAGGAATGACATTGGGGCTGGATGCTTTTCTTTCACCACTCTGAGATCATATGTCAAACCCACCTGGGATCATTGCTTCTGAATGTCTGAGCGACTGGTGTCTTGCAGGAGCTGCTTGACTCACTGCATGGCAGGCAGCTGTGAATGCAGC
Organism: Promerops cafer; assembly: GCA_013398275.1. Taxonomy (NCBI): domain Eukaryota; kingdom Metazoa; phylum Chordata; class Aves; order Passeriformes; family Nectariniidae; genus Promerops; species Promerops cafer. The sequence continues at coordinate 6,655,817 of VZSE01014922.1, forward strand.
TGTGGGTGCAACACACACACCTGGCCTTGGATCCAGATTCACCAGATATCAGGAGAGACAGAAACAGAATTGAAAGGCTGCTGCGAGTCAAGGGAATCTAGGAAGAAATCTGTGCTAGAGGGAAGAATCAACTCTTCAGGCTGTATTTCTCTCACAGCCATTTTTTCTTATGCTTCTCTGTGTTCCATTTGATTGGTTTTGTGTTTTGTTGGTTTTTTTAATGTGGAGAAGTGAAAGGCTGAATTTTGTAGAACTTGGAATACAGGCTATGTATCCTGGAATAAAAGTGAAAGGTAGCACTCTTTATTGTAGTCAAAGGGACTATAACATGAAAGGTAGTGACCCACTGTCATTTAAAGGATACCCCTAAATATCCAAAGACACTGTTGCTTCTTTCCAGGTAAAACTCCACTGCTAATATTTATTGCTTCTTTCTATGATCACTCATAATAGATAAAAAATGTGGGAAAAATAAAACAGTTTCAAATCTGACTGGTGCTTGTGCTACTTTAACACATGATATTCATTGCTCTATGGTAGCCAGCAGATCACCTTGCAAGGCTAGACAATCTGTCCCAGCACTTCATGGATTTCAGCAAAACAGGGTAGATTGGAAGGGGACCTGAACTGCCTGTGGACTGCAGTTCTTTCCCTCTGAGGAAGAATTGTTCAAATGGAAAGAAATAGAAAGTCCCTTTGCCATCAAATATATTGTTTCATCCATCTAGCTGTCCTGACTAGAGTATGACTCTGCTGCAGGGGAAGGCTTCTGTTTGTGGGGAAAAATGAACTTTATTATCGTCACCCGCTTGTCCTTGATGGCAAAGTCAAGGATTCTTTAAGTTCTTTGGATTTATTGAGCCAGATGTAGGTGTGTACATATAGACATCCACTTCTGACCTAGTCATCTGCCTTCCTTTACAGTCAAAAGGAGAAGAAAATTCTCCTGCAACTTTCTTGATCTTAATGAAGAAAATATCAAATGAACTTGTGCTGTAGCTGTGTAATGCCCTAGAAGGGTCTGTTTGTTCCCATTAACTCCTCAGAGAGGTAGAATGATCAGATATACTAAGAAATAAATGCCACTCCCTATCTTCACTAGGGGCAAGAAGGAGGATCTGAGAAACTCTGGGCTGGTTAGCCTCACTGTGATCCCTGGGAAGGTGTTAGAACAAATAACCCTGGAAAGCATTCCCAAACCTATCAATGACAGGAAGGTTACTGGGAGTAGTCAGCATAAATTTAGGAAGGGGAAATCAAGTCTGATCAAACTGATATCCTTCTATGCCAAGATGATACTGACTCCCACAACATTAATAGATCAACTGGTGAAGTATGGACCAAATAACAGGGCAGTAAAGAAGACAGAGTCAGACTCTTCCCAGTTATGTTTATCAAAAGGGCAACAGGCAAAAGGCATGAGCTGATATGTGGGAAATTGCTTTTAAACATAACAATAATTTTTTAGTATGACATTGGTCAAACACTGAAAGTGGTTGCCCAGAGAAGTTGTTGAGCTTCAGTCCTTGGAGATACTCAAAACCTGGCTGGATGCAGTCCTGGGCAATCTGTTATGGTTTACTCCAAACGATATCAAACATATTAAAATATTGTTTGTTTTTTTTGTTTATCCAAACCCAATATGCTACCAGAGGACAAAAAATTCTGGAGTAGGTGTCCGAGTTTTTTGCCAGGTTATTTGTTTCAGCTCCACCACAGTAGAATCAAACCAATTCTCCCATTGACTGAAAGCTCCGCATCCAGGAATGACTGAAAAAAACCCCAACAAAACATTAACAAAGTGTGTGGCAATGCCTTGGAGTTGTCTTGGCTGTGAACACAAGCAATAAAATGTTGTTTCTTTTTTAAAGAGTAACTTTAAAAGAGAGAAGTATCGGGTAAAGATCACAAGATCTGGAGAGTTCATCAGCGTAATAAGTGTTCCCCAGGAAGACACAGAGACACATCAGCATCACATAGACATAACTGGGTTTGCTCATAGCATCACTGACTGGGTCCAAGAGCAGTAAAAGAGCACAAAAAGTGTGGAGGGAAAGAGAGTTTGTCCATGTCTGAAGTCAATATAAAATTTTCTCCCTTCTCTGTAGAAGAGACCACTAAGCAGGAGAGTTGAACTAGTTTTTAATTTACCAAAGTGTCTTTTTTCTTCTAAAGGCCCAGAGAAAAACCAGACTTCTGTAAAGGGAAAGGAACTTGAAGAATTTCTTCCAATCTCTAGGGAATCTGGCCTCATCTCTCATAGCCTACCTCCTTTTGAGACTGGTGGTTATAGAATACTCAGAGAGATGCACCAAGAAAAAGAATAATTCCCATTGTTCTTGGGCAGAAAATAACATGCTGTGCTCTCAGTAGCAGACCTGGCCATGTTGTCCAACCTCTGCAACCTCCAGGCTTCAGTACTGAGAGTCCCAACAGCGATGAAACGCTACCTGCCAGGGCTTCAGCTGCTACAGACTGCAGGGGCCTGTCTCGCTTTGTCTCATGGGTCACTTCCTCTACACAAGTTTCTGCCCCTTTCCCAGCTCCCCAGTGGCTGTGGGGCTCGTTTCAGTGCATCCAGAGTGGAGTTTGTGCCTGACATTCCAGCGGGGCTTGTTGCTTCTGAGCAGTCACTTAGGCTAACACAAAAATGAGTTACGAAGTGACAAGATAGCTCTAGACACGCCAGTGAACTAGAAGTAAGTGGAAAGGTCGGTAAGATATTCTTCTGCTGAATTAGAATGTGTGTTATTAAGAATACATGGAAATGGAGCAATAGTTAATGCTTTATTATTGCACAACATATTCTTTATATATATCTTATCTCATTATCACACTGAATAGCACCTTTGAGGAAGGGATGCACCCAAAAGCCCATTCTCTGCAAAAATAAAGGAAAGGAAATGTGCAAATAATAATGTCACAAGACCCAGACACAGAATTTTCTTAAAAATGCCTTTATTTCTCTTTTCTTTTAACTTCTGATCATGATCTTTAGAAGCAACATTTTTCAAATTTCCTGTGTCCTAGAAGCATTATTAATGGAACACTGAAATATTGTTTGAACATGCACCAGGTGCAAGACTTTTAAAATAAGACCATTTTCAATTACTGCTGCATTTTCCCCTTTTCTTGCTGCAGCATAGTCGTCATTTCAACAGATGATATTTTATAAACTGACCCACTTAGAGACAATGCCATGCAATGTTTGAAGCTGGTATTCTGATCTGCAAGTGTTGGTGTCTCTTCTAATAGCCCTCTACCTCTACTGAAATGCAATTGCAATGGAAATGGGTGGAAAAGGCAATGCTGTATGTGATGAAATGCTTATGAGAGCACAATACATAGCTCAGTGTACACAGCTCAATGTATTGTGCTCCATCCCTTAACACAGAAGTTAACGACAATGGTTCCATGTGCTGTGAAAGGAATTGGGAACAACAGGACCAAAATGGTTTATCAGGAAAATTTACCTAATGAGAGGGTCACTAAATCAGGACTTGGATTTACTCTCCCTTCCTTGGTAGGTCTCAAGTCTTCCTAGAGGCACTCCTTCTTTGTGTCCCACTTCCCTACATGGAACATGTGGATCCCAGTACTGTCCTACCCTCTGGAGTGATGATGGCGAAGTTTTCAAAAATGGTAGTAATTATAAGATTGGGCAAATACCTATAACAATTAGGAAGGGGTTGGGGAGAAGGATGTAGCAGGTATTTCTTCATCAGATGTTTTCAATCTTGCAGGAAGCAAGGCATTCTTTTAGGAAATCTTTGCCTGGTGGAAGCACAGCTGCTCTGATGTTCATCTGAGGGTGACATTCTGGCTAGCTCTTGTGAGAAGCTCTGCTGGTAGCTTATACAGCACTTGAGATATGGAGGATACCCAAGCACTGAATCATGGTACAATTATAACAAACTGCTGAACGGTTCCAGAAAACATCTCAGTTTCAAACCATCAGGTTTCACATATTTAGAGTAAATTTTACTCTAACGAGCTTGTTCGTCCAACAGGCTGGAAAATCTGGTAAGAACTGCCAATTTGTACACATTTGCCACTAATAGGCTTCTCAAGCACTGTGGAGGTTTCTATAGCTGTGAAACCACTCACGTGGCCTCTCAGTCACTCTCTGGGGGTGGATGTTAGATCCACCACAGCCAGCCTCAGGGTTATGATTTGTGTTACGGGTTGTAGTGGCTAGCAAAATTGTCAGTATCCAGAACTGCATTGTGCTTTGGCTGTCCAAAACCAGCCAGAAAGTCATCCCCTCTCCCAAAGCACAGCACTCTTCATGTACAGAATGAAAAGTCACCATCTGGTGTGCATCTGGCAGCAGACAGGTGGTGGAGTAACAGACTCAGAGCCCAGTCTTGGTGCATGAGTTCACCAGTGAAAGGGCAGAATGGGCACAGCCTCCAAGGCACATCACACTTGGGTGGATGAAAAGTGTTAGCAGACATAGATTATTAATTAATTTATAGGTTCCAAAGAAAGTGCAGCTCTCTTTGCATTCTCTATACTTGCAGTGTGGTTGTGTCTGTAAATGAGAATCTGTCCAGTACAGTGAGACCTTTCAGGCTATAAGGTAGCTGCAGTACACATCGTAGCTGTGTGAGCTTCCTGGGTCCTGGTGAGTTAGGGACAGTATTTCCTTCCTTGAACCCAGGGCAACCGTGTTACAAGTTAGACACAAACTTTCTTTTTCTCTGTGCAGGGTGAGTTCCTCCTTTGCTGACAGAGAACAATTTGCTCAGTGATCTAATGCTTCCTGACTATTTAGTTGCTTTGCAGACTAAATAGAATGAAGTTTTAATCTGAATTATTCCACTTAGATGCAAGGAAAAACTGCAAAACAGGAGTTTGAAAGGCAATATTCTCTCAGTTTTGATCAGTTTCTATTCCAAGCCACTGGGCCTCAGGAACAGATACCAGCTATCCCTGAAAAATACTGTCCTTCCTCTGCTGCAGATGGCAAGCAAAAATGAAGGATGTTGCTTCATTCTGCCTGCTGGCAGGGTTCTTTATCTAATTGTGCCTTCTCAATGGCAGGAAAAAGGCCAGGAGGATGAGGTCACAAGACCTTCATCATGGTAGACTGTGACTAGAAGCCCAAGGTTCACCAAGATCAGAAGGTTAACCCCAGGTCAGTAACCAGTCTATCAGTATGTAGTCACTTATTGAATGTGGGATCAATCTGATGATCCCAGAAATTACTGCACTGGGATCTAGTTTTGGTAATTTGATTAAACTTACTTAAATATGACAAGAGTGGAAATGAATAAAGCTGGTGCTCCAGAGGGCACTCTCTAGTACTGGATCAATTTTCAACACAGTAACAAAAGTGCTTGTAATCTATTCTTAAAGTCAATTAAAGCTAAATGCAAGATGTTATATTCTTTCTATGCTGTTTATTTCTCTAAACTGTTTTGATTTTTGTTTTTTTTTTTGGGGGGGTTGTTTTTTTGTTTGTTTGGGTTTTCTTGTTTTGTTTTTTTTGTTTTGTTTGGGGCTTTGTTTGTGTGTTTGGGTTTTCTCGTTTGTTTTCTTTTGGGTTTTTTGCTTTGCAACATCATGTTTTTCTGAGTTTGTTAACCAATATGGTCAAACCCCAAAGGCTAAATCATGAAATTCCTCAGGTGGATTAAAAATAATGAGAGTTTTAAATGTATCTTTTTTTTTAGTTGCTATTTGAACTGTTAGAATTTAGGATTTTGATCCTTTTAGATTCAGCAGTTTATTTTTCCCACTGTAAGCAAGGACTATCATTCTCAATAATTCTAGGAGACAGGGCTTCTGCTACCAAGCACTACATAAAGTGAGAGTACAAATGGTATCCAGACTGTGGTGGGCAAATCCTTCTACCAGTGGAGGATTCCTGTCTGTAACCTGAAAATTTCAGGCAAGAAATTTCTGGTGTCCCATGATGTAGAAAAAGAGAATTTCACAGGATTTTGACCATTCAAAAGAAGTCATTCACATATTCAGAAGTGGACTTATTCACCTTCATCACCATTATTTGCTTCATTTCTGTATGAATATGATTGCATATAGTGAAGACCTATGCCTTATGTTATATCTATGTGCTTGTATTTGAGGAGATTTAGAAATTGTAGTTGAGTGAATCTTACAGGCATTAGGCCTTAGCTCTAAAGAGATGCTCAGAAGTAGCTTAAAGCCTTACTTTATTAGGACTTTGATTTTTTTCATCAGAGCTATGCATTAAAAGCCACAGCTTTAATAGAAATTTGGGAGTAAATTGCTGTGTTGCTTCAAAGCTACTAAAGTGTAATCTCATGTAGCTGCAAGGACTGCTTTCCCAGTCTGACAGCTCTGCTTCTCACATTGCTTTCAACTTGTCCATTTTGTCTCTTGCTCAGCATCATTGCTCCCCTGACAGGCACTTGGATGTGCAGCTGCCATCGTTCTGTCACCTCTCTAGACACACAGCAAGAGGTAGCATCAGTCTCTACTGAAAGACTGATAATGTGGCATCTTCCTGTAGCTTTGAGGAGAATACTGTGTAAAGGGGTTGCCTTTCAGTATCATCTTGGTGGTTTTCTGAGTGATTTCTATGGTAGGAAAAGAGGTTTGATCCCCCTTTAGGATCTTCTAAAGTCTGATAGACTCCTGCAGCCTGTATTAAGACCATGAAACTCCACCTGGACTGGAGAATCATAGACTCATAGAATCATTTGGTTTGCAAAATTACTTTAAGGTCATTGCATCCAACCATTCACCCAGCACTGCCAACTCCAGCATGAACCATGTCCCCAGGTGCCACATCCATAGGTTTTTAAGTACCTCCAGCGATGGTTACTCCACCCCTTTCCTGGGCAGCCTGTTCCAATGCTTGATAACCCTTTCCAAGAAGAAATTTTTCCTAATACTTAATCTAAGTCTCCCCTGGAGCAACTTGAGGCCATTCCCTCTCATCCTGTCACTCATTACCTGGGAGATGAGACCAACCCTCACCTCACCACAACCTCCTTTCAGGCAGCTGTAGACAGTGATAAGGGCCCTCCTGAGCCTTCTTTTCTCCAGGCTAAACACTCCCAGCTCCCTCAGCTGCTTCTCATCAGATCTGTGCTCCAGACCCTTTGGTAGGTTCAGGGAAGCTTGGATCAGGAGAAGTGATGCAAGGAAAATCCCCAAGTCTTTTACTGATCTCCTCTTGGGAAGAACACATTCTCCAACTTATTAGCCCAGATGGAAATAACCATCTAATTTACATTACATATAATAATTTTCTTTGTATTTTTGGTTCCTGATTTCAACAGTCTGTTGTCTAGAAACATTTTTCACTACTGCATTCTGAGACAGCTTAATTTGGAAGTTTTCACACATGTATTTTTTGCCTTTGCCAAATTTCCATCACAAGCAAATACCGTGTCCTGTAAAGTCATCCAAAAAGCAATTCTTTCAATAAAGCACTTTGTAGTGTGTACTTATAAATACTGTTGGTTTAATTGCTGCTCTAACTGTTGTGACAGATTATTCCTGCAAGACATTGGAAAAACACCCCTCTGACCATCCTTCCTTAAATGACATTAACAGATCTAGTAAAAACAACAGAAGGTTGAAAACTTGGTATTTTAAAATAAGTTTTTGAACTAGATAGCTTTTTATATGGTTAATGTATATTCAAAAAAGAATTGTTGGAGAGATCCATTGGGCATGAGAGTCAGTGGGGGATATTTCTTGCCAGTTCCCTGTGCTGGTTATAATCCCACTGGAGGTTTGCACCATGAGAGGACCCATATCCTGATTTGTTCTGGTTCAAAAGAGCTAACAAAAAAATGTTGCCAAAAGACTGTCCTGTCCAGAACGAGACACTATGTCTTACTCCTTGGCAGGTCTTGCAAGGAGCTTTGAAGCAATATTAGCAAATTGGCTTGAATGTAAAGATTTTTTTTGTCAGTTTGTTATGTGTTTTCCAAAGAGAATGTTTTTCCTCTAAACAGACAGAATTTTGCCCTGCTAAGCTGAGTTATCACAGGTTCAGCGCTGCTCTTTTTCCTGAGGAGAGGTGCTGTACCAGAGCTTGAAGTAAACCCAAATAATGGCAATAAATTGTGAGACCTGGAACTGAGGGATTAATCCTAGAGGAAAATATCACTTAGGAATAATTCAGAAAAAGATCTGCAAGTCCTGCATCCTGCATGGGATCTCAGTGGGGCCAGACACTGGCCCCCTGCCCAATGTGACAGACGCAGTGGAACTCTGGATGTAGGTCCAGCACCACCCAGGGCTTCAGAGGAGCCATCTCTGCTCCAAAAAATCAAGTTTTACAAAATCAGGACTTAAGTTCGTAAGACAGCTATTACAGTCTTTATTCAAGCAAAAGATTTGAACATAAGCTGGGCTGCAAGGGTACAGTTAGTCCACCAATTTCAGTGAACTGCATATACTCCAGCTTTACCTACTAAGGAAAAGAACTTATCAAGCAATTGTATTTCCACATTGTCATTCTGTTTTCCAGTTCAGTGAGAAGCAGCACCCTCAGTTAACAGAGACTTCCCCTGAACAAGCAACTCATCAAAGCAATACAAGGATATATTATGCATGGAAAATTATATTCTTTCATGTTGTACCTTGGCTTTCGCTCTTAAATGATGATTGGTGGGGGTTTTATTGATGTTCAGCAGCTATATATCAGAGACAGCAGCTCATAAGATCAGAGAGGAATTATGATTGTGTATTAGTGGCTGGTTATTATTTAAAAACAAAGCCTGTATTGGCTACCTCTCCAACAGATAGACTCTTGTGGATATTCTTTTATGATTATTCCATTTTCTGAGTCTCACAAAACAATTTAAAGCTAAGCATAGTATAGCTTATTCTGCTTAAGATATCAAGGGAATTTACATAATGAAGAATTTAAAAGCAAACGCACAAATTAAATTAATTCTCATGTAAAGGAATATGCTTCAAAAGTTAGCACATTTTTGCTGGCTGGGATTCAGAGGATAATTAAAACCCTAAACCTGCTTCCTGATTATCAATCCAGAAAATATGTAAGTAGGTTTATAGAACAAAAGGCGAAGGCCCTGCTCTCGGTGTCCTGTCTAGACAATGAGCTGACCCTATTTAAACTGGTGCACTGGGGGGCATCTCCCAGGACTTGAAATCCATGAAAGTGAAGGAGCTAATTGATGGAGATCAAATCATAGCATCCAATAGAAAAAGTGTCCAAAATTTGTATGCACTTTGGGAATATTTTCAAAGGGAAAATAGAGCCAAAGAACCTGGGAAAGAAGGCTGCTTAAACTGCCATCTGCAATTTCTGTCTGTTGCTTGAGCCATCTTGTTCTGTGCTAAAGTGAATCTTTGCACAGTTGTGCTGTGAGCCATTTTGAGGAACTAAGCCAGCTGAATACTGAAACTAGTTTTCCTTGGTTTGTTTTCCAGACAGATCAGTTCCCCAGTGTGATTCACTCATGGACCAAAAGGTCTTGCATAGGCACAGCCTGAGGAATGATGCTAGGGCAGGAAGGAACAGCAGAGAAGCTGAAATGTGATTATACCTTTGCTGACCATTGAATGTACTAGTCACCTACTGCCATGCTGAGAAATATGTTTGTTTAGCAATTTGATGTCTTTTTTACACGGGCATATAGTGACAGGACAAAGGGGAATAGCTTCAAACTGAGAGCGAGTGGCTTTAGATTAGATATTAGAAAAAGAATCTTTTCTGTAAGGGTGGTGAGACACTGGAAGAGGTTGCTCAGAGAAGTTGTGGCTGCCCCATCTCTAGAATTGTTCAAGGCCAGCCTGGATGGGGCTCTGAGCCTGGTCTAGTGGAAGACATTTGTGACCGTGGCAGGGGGCTGGAACAAGGAGATCTTTAAAGTCCCTTCCAACCCAAACCATTCTATAATTCTGTGATCCTTGATGTTCAGACTGACAGGTAATTGTTGTAATAAACTGTGACATGGCTTATTACTCCTCCTTTCTCTTTAGCCCAAACATTAGGACCAAGATGTTCAGCATAGTACCAGGAATAGGTGAGAGACTGAAAAATTCTGTAAAAGTTATAGCATACCTCAATAGTTACCTAATGAACCTGCCTAATTTGAGGAGAGTAAAACCATGTTCAAATTGGCTATCATCTAGTTATGCTTTGTTCATTAATATTTTTATATCTTATTTGCATAGCATAACTAATTTAATGTGAATTATGGTGGTTTTTTTTAAAAAAAAGCCGTAATTGTGAGAATGTGTAAAACGATAATTTACTCTTTTTCTCAGTATTTACAGTCTGTGCTTAAAAATCAGCTATAGAATGAGACTGTAAAAAATGAAGTGTTTATCACAAGGACTTGGGCTTCTAATGGTTATCCTCTACTGGGTTTTGTGGTACAGCTAACCGTCCTGGTGAAAGCATGAATCTTAGCATGATCTTATATAGTGTCACTGAAAAGATTAAATATCAATAGCAAAAGTACTGATCAAACTTTTGACTTAAAGAAGGTCTACATGTTTTTAATCAGCACACAATTTGAAAATAAGATACATTTTAATATCCTGAAAAGTAATTTATTGCAAAATGGGAGCGCTAAAGAAGTGTATGGGTAGATATATGGATATGAAAGTACTCTCCTTATATCTGATGTCTTGTAGTTATTTCAGATTAAGTCTTGGAAAAATCTGTGTGATTGTTTTAATTAGTGTTTCTTCAGACAACAGATCTCTATGGGTTAAGTAATAAAAAGAAAATTCTGAAAACATGAAGATTTTTATTTTAGGCTACTGAGCCTTGAGTTTGTGCCATAAATTTCATTAGTGTGGGATAGTTGATAGATTTAAATTTGTGAGGAACTGCTTGTTCTAGATTTGTGAGTTTAAAATTCTTTTGGAGATGGCATCATCTGAGTTGTCATCCTCAATAATATCCTTTCTTAAAACCACTTCTTTGAAAGCCTGATCTTTAGAATCATAGATTCATTTAGGGTGGAAGAAACCCTTTAAGATCATGAAGTTCAACTGCTATCTGAGCTCTGCCAGGTCCATCACTAAACTGCCCTTACGTGCCACATTTTCAGATCTTGTAAACATCTCCAGGGATGGTGACTCAACCACTACCTTAGGCAGCCTGTTCCAGTGCTTGATAACCCCTTCCACGAAAAGTTTTTCCTATTATCCAATCCAAACTTCCTCTGGTGCAACTTCAGGCTTTCCTCTTGTCCTATCCATTGTTACTTTGGAGAATAGTTAGACCCCCACCTATCTACACCCTATTTTCAAGGGGTTGTAGAGAGTGACAAGGTCCCCCTTGAGCCTCCTTTTCTCCAGGCTAAACACTCCCAGCTCCCTCAGCTGCTCCTCACAGGATTTGTGCTCTCTTCCCCACCTCCATTGCCCTTCCCTGGACATGCTCCAGCACCTCTTTCTTGTAGTGAGGGACCCAAAACTGTATCTTTGTGGTACATTTTTCCACTTATATGGGCTTCTTACAAAGATTGCTTCCTCCATAAGCAAAGGGTATAAGGAATTAATGCCCACACTCTGAGAAGTGAGAGCAATGTCCCCAATTTCAGAGAGTTCAGTTCAATTATATGCTCTGTCACAGACAGTGGAACCTAGCCACAGTCCACCACACAAGTTCAGAAGGCTTCTCTCTGTGAGGTCCCACAGTCAGCTCCTCACAGCACAACCAGCAAACTCTAACTCCCAGCAAACTTCTACCCCTTTGACCAGCTAACCCACTCTTTTATCACACCCATCCATATTGGACATAGCTGTGACCTATTAAGGACAAGGCTGTTCTTACTCTTTGCTAATTAGTACAGCTGCAACTTTTCAGGGGTCTTCAGCACTATCTCTATTCTCTTACAATCCATCCTCCCACAGGACCTTTTCCCTCTGAGGTATTAAGGTACTTCCCTAGCCACTGAAAGGGGAATATAATAGAATTAAAAAATCCACCCAGTCCTCTGTTCAGCTTTTTGTTAGCTAATTGAATAGGAGGTAGATTTTTTTGGAATCAAAAACCAGGAAACTCACCTTTGCTTGCCTTGATATACAAACAAGGGCCTGTCAGTGACAAAACCTTTAATTTAAGCACTCTTTCTTGCAATGGGGCACAGAGCAGCAGTGACTCATGAAACCATGTCAGGTGTTTGTACCTGCTGGGATCACTGCCTCTCTTCTCCCATCTCCATTATGTCCTTTTTTCTCTGCTCTGGCTGCTGTCTTGTCAGTGCATGCTCTGGGGAAAGGTTGTTTCATACATCCTTGTATCATTTACACTGTTGCCAAACCCTTACAGTAGTTCAGGTCCTCGGGGGATCTTTGCTGCATGACACGAAACAACCAGCTGAGATGTTTAAATCGGAAAGCTTTTTCCTCTTCACTGTGTGAGCAATCAGGGGAGGAAGAGGAGCTCTTGCCTTGCATTTCCAGGCTTATTTAGGCATGTAAATTGAGTACTTGACTGAATTGCTCTCTCTCTTCATTGACCACATAGGGAGCCTCCAGAGACTTATGTCCTGCCTTAGGCATCTAACATCAGACAACTACAAATTGACTATGTGCTATCATGATTACAATTTTTTTCCTCTCTAGGTTTATTTATAGCTTTAATCATTTCAGTTATTGTTTGTGTAGTTTCTATGACCTCTTTTTTAACAGCAAGATGCAATTTTTGCTTTTTTACCTTGACCATCTAGGCTAGTTTTCTTATTCAAATAATAATTCACTTCAGAGAGCCTTCATCCACTTTTCAATCCACTTTGCAAGCTGCTCTTATTTGCATCCTCCAAAGTCCATATGAATCACCGAATCACAGAATCACTGGGGTTGAAAGAAGCCTTCAAGATAATCTTGTCAAAACTGATGCCTTGAGGAGCTAGAACAGAGGGTAGATGGAGTTAAGAGGAATAAAGTGCTACCCAGCACCATCATGACCACCCCTAACTCCAAGTGTCATATTCAGACTCCTCTTGAACACTTCCAGAGACAGGGGCTCCAGCCACCTCCCTGGGTAACTTATTCCAATGTCTGACCACTGTTTCAGTGAAAAAAAAAATCTAATATCCAGTCTGAACCTCCCCTGGGGAACTTAAGGCCATTTTCTCTTGTCCTTTCACTTGAGACATGGCAGAATAGACTGACCCCACCTGGACACAACTTCCTTTCAGAGAGTTGTAGAGGGTGGCAAGATCCTCCCAAGCCTTCTCTTGTCCAGACTAAACAACCTCAGTTCCCTCAGCCACTTCTCATAACAATTGTTTTCTAGACCCTTCACCAGCATCATTGTCCTTCTCTGGATAACCTCCAGGTGGGAAAGGAACCCATAAGACTGACACCAAGAAAATCCCACTGAAATTAACTACATCCAAGATGAAAAGCATCGCCTGTTAAATGAAAATACTGTGAATATAAAATTTCACCTAAGTTTCACCTAAGTTTAAAACATCAGTGGTATGAGAATTGGATTTTAGCTGAGATTCTTGAGAAAGTGAAGCCATAGTTAATTTGGGGGAGTAGAATTACCCATATTTGCTCATAAAAATTCTGTGGGAGCTTCACTGACTGGAGAGCCAAGATATCCCAATTCTTGATTGCTGGCTCTAAACCAAATTGTCTGCAGACAGAATTTTATATCATTTGCTGAAGCTGCCCTCGTTTCTGGTCTGCTTGACTTTTCAAACAGATACAAAAATAAACCCCCTCAAGTTTCCTAGCACACTGGAAAATTATCTAGTTTTATACACTAGCCATTTTTAATAAGTTTTGTTTTCTGGACAAAAGCCTGTGTTTATTTCCCTGGGCTAGGCAGGCAGGTTGCACACAGAGAAGCTACACTGGTGTCACGCTTTAAGCACAGCTCCCAGAATTAGTGACTGTCTATGGATACAGCCCAGTGCCAGAAAACCCAAGGAGCAGAAAATGCCTAAAATGCTTGACACCAAAAAAGTGCTTGTAACTAGAGTGATTGACTGATTTTTTATTTAGTGGGGATTGTCTTTTCCAGGAGGAACTACCTTCTGTCTTTGTGCTTGATACTTTCCTGGTAAATTAAACAAGAAAATAGTTTTGCTTGAACTCATTCATTTTACCTTCTGTGAGACTCAGGAGGAGATTTGATCTGCTAAAAGTGATATGTGTTTCATATGATTATATTCTGGATAGAATTCATTCAAATACTTTTATTTAAGGTCCAACCAAAGTAATGAGCTTCTATTTTGCACAATAAGATCCTATATCCTTTACACTTTCACTTCTTTAAACTATGCTTGCAGAACATTTTTAAAAAGTACCCACAGCTTTCAGTTTATTTGAAAAAAAGATTATCATTTTCACATATATTTGATTAAAATTTGAAGAAATTTAAATGGTGGCATGAAGCAGATTTTTGCTGGAATAGAATGTAAGAAAAAAACACCCCCTAAGATGCAGCAGAATTTTTTTATGTTCTTACTGTTCATACTTTGTCATTAATTTTCTATTATTTTTAGAAAGTGTTCTCTGGTATGTATTTTCTTATTCAGTAATTATTAGAAGTACACATCTGTTCATATAGACCTTCAAAGAAAGAAGTTAACCACCTTATTCTGATCACTGTCAGCACTGGGGACAGCACAGACCCTCCACCACAAATTGCTCTTTTGCTCAATAACCTCCAAATCCTAGATTTTTTGTATTCCATTGATTTATCATATTAAAATGCCACAGCTTGACTTCACTTTTGGTTTAAAAATTGTCTGTACTGAAATAAGAGTTAGAAATGAAACCTAAGAATGAGAGACCTGCTCTGTTTCTTCAGCATCAAATCTGTTGACTGCAATGACTACAGTAGATTTTATCTTCCTTCACATTTGGAGAATTAGTGTATCAACATGAATAAGTGATGGATCTTATTTTCTTTTTATTAATTTTATTTTTTGCTAAGTGTCACTGCCAGCATGGAGTAGCTTGTAATGACCACTAATTTCATGATCATCTGCAAAATCTTAATTTGTGATAGCAGTAGGATAGCTTTTAACAGCCAGATCTGTTTGTAGGTCCCTTGACAGATCTTCTTAAGCCCACAAATTCCTGCATTTTTTAAGAAAGAGGGTAATTTTTAAATTGTGTTCTGCTTCAAAGAGGTAGTTTAAAACTGCCAAAATGATATTTAATATTTCAATATTTAGATTTTAAATTTTTCTATGTTTTTTTTTTTCAATGGTACAGCTAATGTTTTATGGTTTTAGTATAGTGAGGGTGAAGTTGAAACAAGACATGTATGACTGAGGTTTGCAGCTGACCTTTTCTAACATCTTTGCAGAAATTCTACTATCTTGAATTTCATCACCAACATGTGATGGGAAGAAATACCAGAATTTCAACAATCAGTTACAAGATAGGAAAAACATCTAGCCTGGCAGACTGTGCATTGAGCTGGCAAGGTTAAAAGGTAAGAAAATTTGGCTGAGTGGTGGTTGCTGTTTAAATATGAAAAGACAATAAATGTGTAATATTATCATTGTGGTTTATATACTCCATTTTAAAAGAGAGCTGTAGTTTAATGAAACCTTAATTTAAACAATAAGGAATGAATTCCATGCCTTTTTCTTCCCTTCCTAAATTTACAGGAGCCAAATAAAACTAGAGCGTTTCTTTGAACATTTTAAAGATTTTACTACTTTTGGACTGCCTGGATACTTGCTTTTATTAATATTTTATCCTGCCTCTTCCCTTGAATTGCATTTTTCGTGGCAATGCTTTAATTAAAGGGTGATGAGAAGAACAATTCTTCCTCAAATCTTCAATTGAAATAAAATGGGGTTTGGTGCTGTCAACATGAGATTCAATGGCTTACAATTGAGGTTTAATTTATATCAATTATAATGACCATTCTGCAAGTATAACATGGATAAATGTTAAGGAGAATGTAACTGCTATAATTTTTCATACCCAGGACTGTGTAGTTTGCAGAGTCTTTAATGTTGTGTAGCTAAATAGGTATTAATACAGTGTGGTAACAGCCACCTATCCAACTCAGGTTGCAACATGCCATCCTCACTAGTTCCTGTATGTCCTTCTTGCAGGAGAGTAAAATGAAGGGAACATAAATATATCTGACAAAGTCATCAGGGATTAGAAAACAGAATCCAGCAATAAATATGGTAATTAGGCAATTTGAGACTTAAAGCACAGGGTTCTTTGAAAATGCAATTTTGGGACTGAGAACCAGCACTGAAATTTTTACCATTAAGGAGAATTATGATAGAACTGAAACTTTTTAATGACATTTAAACATTTTTTATTGGGAATTTAATAACTTTTCTGCTCATGCTAGGGAAATTTTAATGATGAAGCTACGTACAGAGAGCTTTCTGTGCACACCCATCCTCCCTACCCTGTCTAATCTCCAGCAGCTGAATTTAGACTCCTCCAACATTCTTTCTATTGCAGTATGATGATGGGGGACTGCTTAGCTACCAACGAGAATGTGGAGTGTCATGATTAACAGTAATTTTGGACAGATAACACTAATTTCATGTATTTGATAAGCTTAAGTAAACTTTGCCATTTTTCAGTATTATGTTCCTCATTAATGTCTACATACATTTTTGTGGTCGGTGTTTTCCATTATGATAACATGGTAACAAAGCTAATATCTTGAAGCTTTCTGAGTAGGTGATTCCTATTAAAGAAGGCTTGATGACTTTTTCAAGTGGAATTTGAATAAGCAAAGATGCCAAGTCTAAATGCATGACAACAGTAAAAGTTTCTTTACATCCATGAGATTTTTCTGCCATGTCACTCTACTCCTCCCCACTCTCCAGTCTTCTGTCAACTGCTTGACTGCTCCTCGGCCATTGGGAAATTTCTTGGTCTTTCAAGCATTGGCAAAACTCAAATAAGAGATCTGTGCATGGCACCTTTGGGGAATGTGTGATGTTAATTTGGTGTTGGTGATGAACCATAAATTCTATGTCACACTTGTGGGAACCAAACCAAGAAAATTGCAGACTTGCACTCTTTCAGTATTTCAGAGTGTGAAGGGGTGGTAGAGCCTTTTTCAACTGTATCTGCAGCAGTGTTATGTTTAATTAGGGATCATTACAGATCACTAATAAAAGCATAACGAATCAAGTCTCACTGTAACTTGCAAAATTATTAAAACTAGCCTTGAAAGATGAGGCAGATGGAGGCAGCTGAGGCAGAGGTGGATAATGATCTATGCTGGGCATCAATTGCATTTCCCCTGGGCTTGGCTCAGCAGAATGTGAGGTGATCCAGCCTGGGGAGCCCTCACTCTCAGCATGGCAGGGCAGCTGTAGTGCCAGAACAACATCTTATTTCTGCAGGAACAGTAAATGCAGGTGTGATGGCATAAAATCTGTATGTGTAGCTGAGGTGTCCTGTGCTGCTTTTGAAACTGTGCAATTAAAGATGAACACTCTGAACTGCTTCCTGGACCCTAAATCTGTGCACACAAAGTATACAGGTACTCAAACAAAAAGCTCAGGAAGTTTTGAACCCTTTTGCCAGGGGCAAGGTAACCACTATAGCTGTCACCCCAAAATATTTCTCATATGGTTGCAGTGCAGGAGACAGAATGGAGAGAATTATGTGCTGATAAAAGTTAATGAATACTTTGTGTATGCTTCAGAGAACAAGCCCCCTTGATTTTTAAATCTCTTCTGTGTCACTTCAGCTCCCCAGACTGATCAGTATCTCTCAGACAAGGCTGTGTCACTGGATTGCAGCCAAAGCACATTTTGGCATAGGCAATACTAACAATCTGCCACTCTGTGGATAAATAAACATTTGCATCATTGTGTGTTTAAAAACTAATCCTGAAAGGCATTAACTTGCATTTGCAAATGTCCTCAGTGTCAGTCTGGGTATTCCCGATGTCCTCAAGAACATTTTCCAATGAGGTCCCTTTCCTGCATTGTGCAATTTTCATCTGAGCACTGGGGGATACTCATTCTTCTTTAGCTGTTTTTTTTTCTTTTAATGTAAAAATTCCCAAACTGAGCTACATCAGTGTCACTCAGCTATCTTCGCTGTCATCACTTTTGTGCAAAGTTCACACAAAGATAACAATGATCTCAACTGGATGGCAAATCAGCCCACCTGATATTTTTGGATTGCCTTTTTACATGAGCAGTGCAGCCCAAAGCAGAGGGACCAATACAGTGACGACAGGAAATACTCTTGTTGTGTATGTATCTATTGCACCATCAGTGTCCAAAGGGGCAGACCAGGCTTTTCCATTAAAGGGGACCATTGACCTTAACACCTCAAAACATTTCAAAGCCCTAAGTAAACCCATCAATTTCTATCCTGAATTCACATATTGCCTTGAAATCATGGTGCCTTTTTTGATGTTTGATGTTTATAGGTAAATGTTTTACAGTAAGGATAACAAACCCAGAAAAAAGTGAAACAACATCAGTTGCAGAGCACATTTGGTTTCCTACAGTAAATC
Organism: Promerops cafer; assembly: GCA_013398275.1. Classification (NCBI taxonomy): domain Eukaryota; kingdom Metazoa; phylum Chordata; class Aves; order Passeriformes; family Nectariniidae; genus Promerops; species Promerops cafer. Next base: position 6,674,244 of record VZSE01014922.1, read on the forward strand.
TTTGTAAGCTGGTACACGCTGATCTTGTGCTGCATTTTGCCCCTCAGTTTTAGCAGCACTGCAGTTTGGATTGCTATATCCTACTGTCTCTGTGGGACTTCGGGTTCATAAACCAGTGAATGAATTATATTCATCCATTTGTTTAGTTTTATCGTCTGTGGCAGAAAGGATAAGGAAAATAACTTTGTGTAATACGGAATCTGTGACTGATGCTGTGTAAGTTTGAAATATATAAGTCATGGCTGGCCCTGTGTATGCAACTGAGCCCAGTTTGGTGTACAGAAATCATAGAAATGCACTGATTTGTGGCATTTCTGCAGCCTGTAACTACGGCCACACTTTAGGACTATTTCCTTCTTCTCAGTGCTTTCTAATGCTTTCCCCCTCTCTCTGATGTTGTTGGTTCCACTCATCCACACCTCTGCACCTCCTTTCTGACTGCAGAAGAGGGCAGGAGCTGCTGCAGGACCCAAGTACACGACCCCAGCCACTGTGTCTTGTCCCAGCTTTCCTGTGGGGCTGGATGCAGGTGCAAAAGCCTTTTCCATGAGCAGCTGCACTCCTCCCCCATTTGAGAAAAGGTTCTGCATGGCTTTGGAGTACAGCAGGAATGGCCATAACTGGTCCCTAGAGAGACCCTGGAGCCCAGGGAGGGCCCCATGCCATAGCAGGAGGATATGTGGCCATGAGAGTCCTGGAAGTAGCAGCTGTCCCTGAAGAGCTGCAGCCTGGGGAAGGGCTTGCACTGGAGCTCTCTTCCCTGCTGCATGCCACAGATTAATTCTGTGTGTTCAGTGCCATGGCAATAATCAGTGGTGACTGGTTACTGTAGGGACCATGATGCCTCCAGTGGGAACCCCAGTGGCATTTGGGAAAAGTCTAAGGGATATTTTGAAGTTTAAATTTGGAGCATTTTCATTCTACTTAATATTGCTTAATTACCTAATAACAGTTTTTCCATCACAGAGACCAGCTGAGCCAGAGCAATAACAGAAAATGCACAAAGGTCTCAAAGTGAGGTTGGGGTTTGGCTATGATGCATTGAGAATTCTAAGTGCATTGGAAACATTTGGACTGGCTTGTTAACACAGTTTTGACTCCCTGAATGAGATTTAAAGTGAAGACAAGGTGAGATGTTCCCACTTGACTCTAAATACTGGACCTGACAGGAAGTTGTTGATTTCTTTTTTGATTCTAATCTATACTTCCATGATTCTGTGACATTGTGCCATGACTTTGCTATTGAAGGCTGGCTCATTGCTGGAAAGTCAAACCTCAAAAACTCTAGCTCTAAAGAAGTGAAAAATGTATGTGCTAATACAATGTATTTTATAGCAATTCCTGGAATATGAGAGCTTGGAAGCACAGTAGTCTGCCTGGAGGCCAATATCCCTTTCAGTTCACATAATATAATTAATCCTGTGCATTTTGCTTGATCTCCAGGCATTACTCAAGCTATTTGTCGTGAGGAGAGTAACACAATCCCTTCTGACCAAGCCCAAATCATCCAAGATTTTATAGGCTAAGACCAAAACCTTGGTTGCTAACTGGAAGGTGAATGGCAAGCAGCAAGGACTGTGGGTTTTTAACTTCACCACGTCTCCAATGAACCACTTCATTTATGAACCAAGCAGCATCCTGCCTTTGCTCCAGTGCCCGAGCAGTCCCAGAGCAGGATCCCCTTGAAGCAAATTTCGGTAGCCTTGCTAATTTAGTTAAACTGGAGGAGGAGCTGGTCAGTTAAAATGAAAAAAAAAAACAACACCCACATTGCATATTGCTGTGTATGACTTAGATGTTAAGGATGGGACTAGAATTTGCAAGAGCTAAGACTCTTCAATGTATTTGCATATATTATGTAAATGTTCTTGAAAATATATTGACATATATTAAACTTGAACTCTGTAATTTGTGGTACAATCTCTTACACTGAGACAGTTTCTGTATGGAAACTAGTGAAGTTTAGCTTGAAATTATGCATCGTAAATGTTTATATAAGTAGCCAGACACACAATGTGTAAAGCTAATTATTTTAATTGATTAATTTCAATTGTGTAGACCAATTCTTAGAGTAATTACTTGACAAATCTTAATTGATTAGTTTATTTTTTTGAAGGCATTATTAAAGCTACTATCCCCTGTGGGGATCTTCATTTCCAAGAGAAATAGATGTCATATACAGCTAATGTCCTGGACACTGGCACATCACTTGCTGTTCAGGGAAAAAGCAGGGCCAGCCCCAGAGGTTTTCTCACCAGCCAGTATTAAAGGTGTTCAGATGAACAATGTGGAAAACAGCTGCCCCTGCAGAGAGTAATGCCCCAACATCCAAGTGCTTGTCTGAGCCTGGAAACGGCTGAGGAAAGAGCAGGAGCTGCTGCTGCAGTGGCATGTGTGCAGAGGATGTGGAAGCAAGGAAGGCAAAAGCTGTATTTTCTGCGTAGGAGCAGTCTGAGCTGCATAACTTTACTTAAAATGTAGGGTTTCAGGGAGCTTCACCAAGGAAACAACACTTTTCCCAGCAAAGTCATCAGGAAAATATTCCAACTATTTTGATGGTAGCAGCATTTTGCCTAAAACCTTTGTGTCATGGCTGCATATCTTCAAAAAACAAGGCTGTGATCTGTTTCATGGGTATTTGTGCGTGTGACTATATACTAGCTAAAGAGGTAGGATAATAAAGTTTCTGGTTTGCTTTTGCTGTGATTGTATTAGGAACAAATGTTTTATGTCTTTAAACTAATGTTTCTAAAATCACAGAGTTCAAAAGCCAGTTCAGGAACAGTTCAGTCTGTTCCTACACAGGAAGGTTCATACTTTGTTCACAGTGGTTTTATTATTAGTGAGACTAACTCATGGATTAGAAATAGTGAACCTGCTAATTTAATTCCCCCCACCACAATCTTCCTACCAAAGTGCAACACTTCTGTCCCAAATACAAAGGCCTTACAAGAAAGTAATTAACTAGGGAAATGTATTTATTNTTTTATGGTTTTTCATTCTCAGAAGTAACAGAATAATGTACTGAAAACCAGGGAGGAAAAATCAATCTGAGGCAAGAAGCAAGCATGAAATGCTGTAGCCCAAGTGGATAAAATGAGATATAAGCAACTGAAAACAGAGACTTAGCATGGGAAACGTTAAGCAACCTTATCTCTCTGTGTTGCTAGCAGCTCCATCTGTTACACACAGTAAAAATACTGAAACCAGAAAAGCAAACACAGCAATGATCAACTTTATTTATTGAAATAAAGATGCATAAAACAACACTCCTATATCAAAATGTCCTAGAGGAAGAAAACCAATCTCAACAACATGGTTTCCCAGTACTGGAAGAACTATGAAGGGAATTGCTGGAGGCAGAGAGCTGCTTTTTTGTAGGTAGTGATACACCCTGAGATACAGAGGGCAGAAGGGTTTCTAACACAACAGAGGCTTTATATAAATTTTTCCAGTTTGCATTTTCTATAGCTATATTAGAAACCCTGTCTATTCTGTTCTCTTTTTTTTTTAATTAATTGTTCTGAAAGTATACTGGTCAAAGCGATTTACCGTTTCCCTAGGAGATTATAAAGAGGGAATCTATTTTGATGGTTAATCATTAAATGGAGTCCTTTCCATTTCCAGGAACAGAACAGCTCCTAAAAGGAACAGTGACTGAAGTGAAATGCTCTGTATTCATGCAACCTTGGCTTGTAAATAAGCTGAAACTCATGCAAGCAATGGTACATGTGAGTCAGGTACTCTCTGAATAAGCAACTGGACCATTCTGTTTGCAAACAGTGAATTGGCCCAAATGGCACCTCAGGAAACAGGATGTCATCATCTGAGTGATCTAAAATATGTTTTCTGCTATGCTTGGTGAAGATGACATTTTTTGTTCTGTGCATTCCTAGATAACTTACCTAAATTGAAAATTCACTTACATGTCAATAATCATGCAAAAGTATAATTCTGTGGGTTTTTTTCTGTGAAGAAGGAGTCAACACTGTGGTTAAACAGACTGCTCCAGCTCCCTTCTCCAGCAGTGTTGAGATGAGGCTGCAGAAACTGTAATAAGCACTGATACTTCCAAGTGCAGCATCTATTGCAGATTCCCTCAATCTTCATTTAAATAAAATGAAATTTTTGCCCAAAGCAAAAATCAGTCCTACAGAGACAAATATATCATTGTATTTGATTCAGGCAACTGCCCATCTTCTGATCAAACAAAAAAATTATTTTCCTTTTAACCAGTTCCTTTCTCACACAGATGTTGTCGGTGTTAGTATAAAATACCACACATAATTATGCTAAATTTTATGGCATCTGCTTAGCTGAAGCAAATTTTGTAATTTTTTTGCGGAAATATACAGTCAAAGAAATGTATGTGACTTAAACATTTGCAGGACTAATGCTTATGTGTTGATGTATGTACCCTTTTCCAGAGAATTTTTAAACAGAGCCTCTGGAAAGGTCTCTGGATTCCAATATAACACACAAGAATATGCTGAATTACTTAGCTGCATCACCAAGCATGGCAAGTGTGTGTGGATATGTATGTGTTTGTGTAATTTCTATCAGATTAAAAACAGGAAGTAAAAGGGGCGAGGCTCTGCTACAGCAAACAGATGCCTAGCTTTGATAAGCCTGCTGACCACTTTACTGAACTTTCAGTGTAGAAGCCAGGTGCAGTCCTGCAATGAGTGTCAGCTCTCCACACATGTGGGACGTAGCTCTGAAGGCACTCCATGCTGCTTTCAGTCTTCTGGCACTGGCTCCCATTCATGCCCAAAAAGGCTCAGATACTGCGCTGCGATTGAACCCCAGCCTGGCTTCCCTGGAATGTGGTCACAGCCTGAAGGGGCTCTGAAGCTGCCTGGGTGCTCCCAGACAAAGCAGTGCCACGGCACACGGCCATGCTCTGTCCCACAGAGGCCTGTTCTGTTCCATGATGAGCTCAGTCCTTGGTGTGGAGCTGGCCCACAGCAGGGAGTCGTTGCCCACAGATTGCCCCGGCAATGGTTTGGGGCCAGCACAGAGCAGCTGTTGTGGCCTTGAACATCTTGTGCTGAGGACAGGGGCTTGGAGAGAGGGAGTTAGATATATGGATATAAAATCCATGTTATCACTTTGCTTACTAGGACCAGAAGAATGGTCTCTAGGAGGTTTTATCTAGAGATACGATCTGAAAGATATGGGCCCAGCTCTTTTTACATGCAGCTTCTGCATCATTAAACTACAAAGCCCACTTAAAAAAAGAAAGTTGGAACTTTGCTTCCATAGTATTTTCCTTTCTCAGCAGCATGAATAAATACAAATTAAGTTTTACTTTCTATTACATCATCAACACTTGGGCTGTGCTTGCTCCTGTCGTTATTCCTGCTCTGTATTTTGGAAGGAACACAGCTCATGAACGAGCTTTGTTGCCAGGGTTTCACTAATCATTTTATGCTCTAGGAAGCTTCTGGGAAATGGGCATGTGCCATGTTGCTTAGAGTCTTTATGCTCATATGCTGCTTGTGGCAAGTACTGTGGTTGGTCTCCAGCAGCAAAGATCTGTCTGAGCTTGTGTGGGTTGTGGAAGTTGCTAAAACTATTACTTTTTCTCCCCATTTCAAATATGAAGGCATATTTTTCTCATGTCTGCCCATTGTGCCTGAGCTCTACAGATAACTCTGCTTCCCTGGCTTTAAGAGTTTGTGCTATTTGTTTGATGGGGTTTTGCTTTCTTTTCCCAGCTATCAGTGATACCTGGTCACTATAGAAGTGTGAACCGATTTTTTTCCGAGATTTGTGTTCCTATAAATCTTCCAGGTATTCATTTAATAGAATGATTTACATAATTTCCTGCACTCACCTATGTACAGCCTGCTCCAGTTTTGTAGGGATTGGTTTAAACTTGCCTTGTGCATCCATACCAGAGAAAATATTCCTTCAGATGCTGATGAATCTATGGTGATAATTTAATATAAGTAGCTTTGATGTGATAGGAAGGAGGCAGGCAGAGAAGTGATGCCTGTGACTTTGACCCCTTGTTGAACCTGTGGTGCCTGGGGGGAGATATCTCCAGTGCTGAGAAGTGCACAGGATCCAGTCTGTCTGAGATGAGGTTAATCTCAACCCAAGTAAAATTTTAATGAATTTTAATGCTTTACTGCAATATTTCAGGGTATATGAACCCCACTTAGCATTTGCACAGACAGGCTCCTTCTCCTCAGTTATCACATGCACCACACTACATTTACAGAACTTTTGGCATTTACCTTCCATTTCCAGGAAAACTTCCATCTGGGGACTGCCATGCTTATCAGATTTGTGGCCTTCTACCTTTATAATTCTCAGAGAGGTGAAGGGTCTTGAGTTGCTCTATTCATGAACTTGCCAGCCTTAGTGCATGGCAAAGACTTGTAAATTGGTTTCTTTCTTTTCCACTGAGTTTGCTTTCCTGAGGACACCATTAACAGATAGGGTACAATTTTGCCTTTTCTTTTGTGGTGGGATGGATACCAATGCATTCACATGGGTTACATGTACCTGGGTAGGAACAAGCCCATCTCTATAGATGCCTGGTTCAGCCTGGTGCTGATGAGTGGAATGCAGCACCTTTAGAGCCTCCATTAGAACTAATTAGTTTCACCACTACTTTGTTGGTTGTGGTCGCTTTTATTTACAATATGGGGTACATTGACTCCTCTGCCTTTCTTTCTCAAAACAAAAAATTACCTTTTCTCCTTCCCTGTGTTATCTGAAGGTAGGGGCCACCCTCAGGGCAGATGCCAGTTGCTACCACCTAAGGTCCTGCCCTTGATGTTGATGTGATACTTGAAGATAATTCACATGTACAAGTTCATCTCAAATGAACTCTTACACAAGAGACAGAAGAACCTGGGGCATGACTCATGATCTTCAGAGCTGGTTTTATGTTTTACTTTGTTTATTGAATCACTTGGTGTGTCCCTGAATTCTGACTGATGCTTCTAGCATTACATACAGCATCTTTTGGTCAAGTTCTGTTCCCCTTTGTCACATAAAGACTTTGAAGTCTTTCATCACTAACACAATACAGCTGCACTGAAGCATGGTCTCCAAGTCATTTCAAAGTACTAATTCATGTTGATTTTTTGCTGTGGTATTAATCTTCTGTTTAACTTCCTCATCCTATTACAAAATTTGAAGATGTCCTCAATGCTGCCCAGCTTTGGGCATACAGTGCTCTGCTGAGAATTTTTACAGGTCTTGTGGACAGATGGTTCCTGGTTTTTGAGATTGCAACAAGGCACTTCATGGGGCGTTAACATTTACTGCCACAGATAGTGAGAAAATTGCTTTCTGTTTATCTTTATCTATAATCTTATTTGTGAGAAAATAGTGGCTCAACCTTTTTAACCTTCTGAACTTCTGTATGCTTTCAAACAGCTGCTATGTTTCACTGTCTTTCTTTTTTATAATCAACGTGTTCATGAAGTGTTATCTTCTGTTCCCAAACAGAATTTCATTCCTCAAACTACTGTGACTGAATTCAAAATAGATAATATTTAATCTCTGCCTGTATGAGTAACAGACAGAGTATTCATCTATCACGGGTCACTGTGAGTGCTGGATATATAACATGAAGTTTTCTTTTAAACAATGGATCCAATTTGAGGAATGTGAAATATCTGTTATTTTCTTTTCACTCTGAAGTTCTGCTTTGGCTCAGGGTAAGTAAATCATCTTTAGATTGAATGACAGAAATACTAGTAAAATGAAAAATAAAAAAAGAAAAGAAAAAGCATTGCTGCTCATATACAGAATTTATAGTAGGATAGACTTAGGCTAATCTTTTTTTAGTGTCCAGCATTTTTTTTTCTGTTTTGCCCCTCTGCCTGTTTATTAAGTTAAACCTAATAGGTTAATTAATGCTGCACCATAATATTGTGGCTTGTGTACTTCATAGTGTATCACAGACCAGATGCTCTACAGATGTAAATCAAGAGGGATTCAGTGGCATCTCCAGAGCAGTATTGGTTTATTAATCAATATATCAACTGGAGATCTGTCACTTTATATGTAGAGATACACTTATACATAAAACAACTATAGAAACTATGTTCATTGAGTTGTCAAGTTCCTGTCACTTGAAAAGGAGAGCTGATAGATGGGGTATGAGTGTCCAGGTGATTTTGTGGAACAGCACTTTTCTTTTACAATTGACAGCACAGAGAAACAAATTCAGCAAAGACTCTGCCCCAGAAGTTTAATTCTGAAAAGAAATGTGTGAATATATTATATTATGTGTGCATGCACGCAAATGTGTCTTTAGAGTGAGAATGTGACATGCATACATGTGTGCTATGCAATGTATATATAATATCAATTACAGTATCTGCTTCCCCTACAGCTGGACTGGGAACATGAACAGGAGCAGAAAATGTGTGAAAACAGCTGTCTCCAAAGAATCCCTCTCCTCTCCCGACTGCAGGTTGCCACTGTTTCCTAGAGACTGCACAAGCTACAAAGTTGTGCATTATTTAAGAGAAAGGCACATAAATCCCTCATGAGGATTCAACCCGAATGTGTTCTTTAGAGAGGTTGATGATGCTGATGCTTGATTGTACTATAAAACTGTGCACTTTTCCATGCCAGTGGAGTACGTGCACTGAGCAGTCATTCAGTGCCTCAGAAACATCTGTGGCAAGACACCTGATTCAATTTAATCCCTTACCTTGGCAGGAGTTTTGCAAGGCTTTTCATGTTGAATACAATGGGCTCTTCAGCTTCCTTCCCGAAACCTTTGGCAGCTCTACCATTCCATTGCCCATATCTACTGGAGGATACCAGCAACAACACAGAATACATGACAAAATGTACTGTAGTATTGCTGATCATCCACACTAAGCAAACAGGGACTTGCTCTCTTAGGATTTTCTGCATTTGCCATATGCAGGGATATTCATGGCACCTCCCGGGCGGCGAATGGAGTGGAGGAGGTGACACTGGGGCACAAGCTTCAGGATGCCCAGCACAGCACATTCACCACAGCCTGCTACAGGTGCAGCTCTAGCTTAGCAGCCCTCTTTTGTGTGGTGCTGTTCGACATGCTGCTGAGAAAATTGCACAGCCATTTTGAGGCTGCCAGAACCCAAACTTCACCTTGGGGGCTAAGAAGTCTCTTGGCTTACAGGGTCTGTTTGAGGCGACTGTCATTGTCGTGGGTGCAGTGACAGAGGTGTGTTCTCCCTGGCTGTTACTAAGACAGTGGTTCCGCTGACTAATCAGTGAGTTTCTGAAATGGTTGTTTTTGTACATTTTCTTCTTGGAGATTAAGTTGAGCAGAATGACAGCCCTTGATCTGCTCTCTGCTCAACATGAGGGAGGCAAATTAACACAGACGTGGGTGGAAGAATCAAGAACCGAAGTCTAAATCAAGGGGAAGGACAAGTTTTGAGATGGGCTGATAAATGATACAGCAGGTTATGAGCAGCTAGGAAAGGAGGATGAAGGAGCACAAGAAAGGCCATCTCAGAATGATTGGTGAGTGCTCACTTTTTTGGGGGGGGGGGCAGTTTTATGGCCTGTTATGACCTCCCCTCTCTGCTGCATTGCTAGGACATCTCAGAACAGATGTCCAGTTCACCCTGTCCACTTCTAGATTTGATGTACTACAGCCACTGAGCACCAATGCATGCCACATCCTGTTTATGTGCTGGACTAAATATCTCCATACTTCCTAGAAACTGATTCACCCACAGCGGGAGAAGAAAAAACATTCACCAACACTGCAAGGATTCTAATGGGCTACAAAACTAAATTAATATCAATAGAGTGAAAGTGGCTCAGGTTTGGAAAAACTGAAATACTCCAGCAATCAGTTTGAAACATTAATAAAGACAGAAGGAAACACATGAAACCATCTTTATGGAGTAAGGGAGTTAACAGAGAAGTAACTCACTAGTGACACAGGGATAAGCCACTTGCCCATCAGCTCATGATGTATTCATCAAGTCATCTCAGCTTAGATATGTTCAGTAAACCTTTATCTTCTTAGAGCTTTACCAGCTATGCAGTTTGTTTTAGCTGTTTTTTCAGCACCTCCTGATTTCTGAGGAGTTACAGAGAAGAATCCACTCCAGTCTGTGACCTGGCTGTTTATATTGTAGATAGAGGTCACCTCTATGCCTGAACAGAATCCTTAGCAAGCTAAATGCTCTTTTTTTCCTCAGGCATCAAAGTTTTGGCATGATAAGATGACCTGAGTTGAAAGTTCATATTGAGGAGGATGACATAATAGGCAGCATACAAGCAGGAAAAATAAGTTGTATATTTTTTTCCCATGACTAGAGTCCCATTTTGTTTATGGACACTGGAAGTAACCGGCTCCACTCAGTGGTTATAGTAGTGATGGCTCTTCTGACATTTAACCATAGCCACTACAGTATAAATCTAAGTTATACACACCAGGGTGAAAATTGTTGTGGTCTCTACAGATATCCATGGCAGATACAGGCTTACCCTGCAGTAAAACAAAGCAAATAATTAATAACCTAGAGCTATCTCCTTCTGTTGGAGTATATTAAAAGAATGAGAACTGCAACTACCATTAGTGGAAATAGTGTCTACCCATATTCTGATATTTACTGCTTGTTCTTTAGGTGACTCTGAATGCAGGATTGGACGTAACTTCTGAGGCCCAGCAGTCTCCTTTGCATGAGAGATGAGGGAATTGATTTTGGCCAGTGCTGCTTAAAAATCACTGGCTGCCACATGGAAACTAGAGACTACGATCAAGATGTGGAGCTGACACTCTAGGGGTATGTGTGCCATCCAAATTTTGGTGCTCTCCTTTAGCCAACCTGCTTTGAATTTTTAGCTAGAAGGTGAGGGAAGACAGGAATCACTCTAATGTAATATTAACCACTTGTACAGGGATAACATGTGCAGCTACAGAGCTTTTTACTCAAGACTCTCAGGCATCACAATTTAAGGAATTCCCTTAAATCCTGTGAGCTGCATTAGGTAACTGGACGACTATTTGCAGTAAGATAAGCCTGGCACTCCTGATGTTCGTGGTATTTCTTATGCAGACAAAGACTGCAGACACAGAGTTTACCTGTTTATCTCTGGTTATATTTAGTAATCTTAAAAGATGGTGAAACTCAATGGTAACAGTCACACTGTAAAACCATATTATTACTAAAAGGTAAAATGTTCTGTGTTTATCTGATTGAGATGGAACAGCTCCAGCCCGAGCTTGTCTGTGACTGGACTAGGATATATATTTACTTTCTGTTGTAAGCTTTGTAGTGACCTGCAAACAAGAGTCAAAATACTGTTCTCCTGCAAGTGGGAGGTTAAGCCTTCTTCCCTGAGCACTGTGCAGGGTCTGTGCAGCTCAGTAATGCTCATGAATTTTACATTGGTATCAGCAGGATTTTGTTTCTCCACCATGCTCAAAACAGAGCTGAAATGGCACCTCTGGGTCGGAGAGAACCAAGGGCACAGCCCAGGCTGCAAGGAAGGGATCTGCCTGGGCTAAGGGCATTGCAGAAGAAAACCTGCAGCAAAATGGTCCCACAGGGACATGTAGGGAAACCAAACACTGATCAAGGACTGTGACCAGTCCCTCAGCTGGTCTGTGGAGGGCTGGGGTCTTGGGCTCATTTCCCTAAGCTCAAGATGCGACTACATATCTCTCGGGTATGATATTTAGTTTGCTGAACTATGTGTTAACTACTTAACTACCAGATTCTATTTAAAACCATATAAGTATTACTGTAAGATGATCCTTTTGTGTCCCTTCCAAGTCAGAATATTCTGTGATTCCATGATTCTGTGAGGTTATCTGATAAGGTTTATTTTCAAAGCCTTTTACTAATATGACGTAAATCAGAGTAAGTCAGATGAAACTCCTCTATGCAGCATAGTCATAAAAACAGTGAAAGAGCTGAATCAGAATTTGCTCTGTCAAACTTCCATGATTGGATTTATCCAATGTAAGTGTGGGTGACAGTCTTGGATTCAGAGTGCAGCTTGCAGGGGCCTGTCAGCACATGCACACAAAAATGTGTGTGCAACACATATACTCACACAGATGTGTATATACACATATAAATCTTTCCTTGTGCGTGTGACTGTGTGTCTCTGTACACATATATACCTATACAGAGAAAAGGAAAAAGACTGAGTACATATGAGCAAAAAATTCAGTTCTCCTAAGATCCAAAATGCCCTCTGGATGTGTTTGCCTCTCTTTGCTAAGTACTGAGAAAACCTAGGGAGGCTGAAAAAAGGCTATTTTTAGTAATACATTTCCTAGCTTGTGCTACTAATTCTGAGGTAATTTACTACACTGAAAGGTGTTTGGGATTTAATTAACTTGGCTTTTAATTCTGATTGTTTGCTTTGTTCTTTCTTCCACTGTGGGCAGGGAAAAAGAACTGTGGACTTTCACCTTTATTACCAATCAGTGCCCAATCACTTCCACTTTTGCATTCTCAGACACATACACAGAGCTTCTGTGCAAGAATACAGACATTTCTCCTGAATTCAAAACTCTTTTTGTTAGCAGAAAGAAATGAATAAACAAAAATTCAGGGAACCTTGTCTGCTTTGAAAAACAATATCTTTTATACTGTCTTTGTTGCTTATGTTTCAAACTATTCCAGTTCAATTCTGCCTTTAAAACTTATTGTTTAACATATTTCTGGTCTTAGTCTGGGGGATCTGCTAGTCTGAGGTCCATGCAGAACACTTCATTATTTCTACATAAAAATGATTCTCAGTGCTCCAAGGCTGAGCCAAACAAGGGAATTCACACCACCCAAATCTCCTTTCAACTCCAGCCAGTCCAGACTCGTTTTTGCATACTTTGGCAAGCCCCAAATGCAGAAGATGGTTTGTCTTTCCACAATAGGCACAGTGACACTGAGTACACAACAGGGCACCTTCTCAATCTTCTTTCTACTTCATGAATTGTTGACATTTTAACCTCTTAATTTAAAGCCTTCATCTGACAAGACTGCTTCTTCAAGGAGGAGGAACATTTGCCCAGTTCTGCCAAAGGCTGTTGTTATTTAATATAGAAAAATTCTATTGATAAAACATTGCTTAAATCAATGGCAGTATCTACCTGGTGATAAAACTGTTGTAGTAGCACATCTTAAAAAACAGGAGAAACATAATTGCTTTTAGTGACTATTTGACACATGAAAACAAAGGTGTTTAGTTCCCCTTTTCTTAGTCTCAGGGAAGAATCAGTGACAGGAGGGCAGTGCAAGAGGCTGAAGAAAGAATTTAACTCTCTTGTTCCTTATTCATAGCACTCAGCTTGTTATTCAGAATCTGGTGTGTTGGTGAGAATACCTATTGATTATCGTTTCAGTTTTGTGGAGTTTTACCCAGGCAAATGGTGTTGAATTGTATAACTGTTCATGTTTAACTGAAAAGGTCCAATTTCTTCCAAATCTGAGTGTTGGAATCGCTCCTTGATCTCACATCAACTTTCTGTGTATGAATGGCACAAGGCTGCTCACATTATCCATGGTGACACTTCCACGCAGCCACTGGACAAGACTGACCCTTCCTCAAGCCAAAATTTTAGTTCTGTGTACAGATCTGCATTTTCTTTGCTCCCCATTCCACTTTCCAATTTGCAGACAATCCTTCTGCAAGAAACTTGAAAGAAGAAAACCTCAATTTTAAGATTGCACTGGATTTAGTTCACATCAATATAGGATCTTTGACTCAGAGAGATGAAATACTGGGCACTGCTATCAATAAATAATCATATCTTCCACATTCCCTTTCCTTGTAGAAGTAGCTTCCATTTGGCCTCTGTTAGAACATACCCCTGTCATTGGCTATGCTGTATTTTTGTTTTTCCACCAGAGATACTGAAATGTATGTTACTGCATGAACAGAAATTGCTCTCAGCATTGCTTGAAACAGGCTCTGCTTGCTAAGTAAATAGTTTGTACTAGTTATCACTAGCCTAAAATGATAACAGACTTTTGAAAACCTATCTAAAGCAAAAAAGGCTGCTTGAGATCAAAGTCCAGTTCACAAACTTCATTCATTTTGCTTTTATATACCAGGAATAATGACTCATATTCTCTGTCTGTTTCTTTACATGCACCACAGTAGGATGTCTCATTTGCAGCCAAGAAGAGAACAAAGACCAATGAATGGCAAATTAAATTCTTGAAATTCAGTTTCTCTGCCCTTTCCTCAATTTTTCAAAATATTTTTGCTAACATAACACTTCAAAATCTACAATATATATTTTGCCCCATTTGTAGGTGGGCTTCTTTATTAAGTCACAAAACACTAACTGCAGTATCCTATAATAATGGTCTTAAGTGTGGCAGTAAATTGGCAGGAAATTATTGTAATTTCCCTTCTTCAAAAAACCAGGCAAAACCATCCACAAATTCAAAACATGTTTGTGTGAAAATACCCAAACTCCTTTTTTTTTTTTTCCATTTAAGGTCTCTATTTCCCACTCTAACATCACATACCACTTGTCTGCATTACATGTCTTGTGTTTCAGAAGCTACATATAATGTTATAGTTCAAAAATATGAACCAAAAGTTTTGTACAAAATTATGAATTTCCCTCTAGAATTACATTTCCTGACAGCATGTAAGCAATCACCCTATTTTCATCTTTCAAAACAACATTCCAGCCTGCCACAACATTAGCCTGCAGGAAATTTACAGGACATCAGCAGAGCTGGCAGGCTGTTGGGACCACGTTTCCTCAGTTTGCTCAGTTTGCAGTGTTCACATTGCTTTAACCTTTGTACTTTTGCACAAGTGCGTGAGGGATTTGAAACCTCTCACACCCTCCACAACCACATACTGTCAACCCATTGAAGTCTTTGCCTCTCTGGTTACCAAGCTAATGGAAGAGGAAAGGTAGAATGAAAAGTGGGTGACTGAGCCCTCTGCTCAGATTTGAAGGAAGGGAAAAGGAAAATGCCTTGCCTTGGGAGGAGTTAATCCTGCCTTGCCCAGCCCAGCACGACTAGCTGCGTCATGGTGACTTCCCTCGCAGCACTGAAGAGTTTGACATCACTGTTTGTTTAGGGCTGTGTCAACAGCACAGTCACACCCTGTGACAGCTTTCCTTCAGTGCCAGCTCTCTGTGCAGCCCCCAGGAACCAACAGGGAGAGAATCCCCTGGTGAGGCAGAGCTGGAGCAACAGCAAACACTGAGACGAGGCTTTATCACTTAATCGTTCATTTTCAGACTCTTGATTCAGAAGCAATTTTTGGGTGTAGGCTTACAAAGAAGCAGGAACTTCCGCAGTGTGTCAGAGTGTTCTTTCAAGTGCACTTCCCTCCCTAACAGGCTTACAAGTTTCCCATCAGCCTGGGGTTTACTTAGCTCTAAAACATGTTTTGCTGTAACAAAGTGGAAAACCTGAATTTGTCAAAAATGAAGTGCTTCCAGGCCTACCCACATTTTTAAGTAAGGCCTTCTATTCTGTCATGGCTCTGCTGTTGCAATTTATCTTTATGTGCACGTTTCAGTGTTTGCAGAGACGAATTCGGTGTCTACAAGTGGCCTGTTTTTCAAAGGCATGCTGTGGAGACAAAGGTTGAAATCCAAATCACTTCACAGCAGTCTGCAAGTCTGCCTCTCTCTTCAGAAGCTGTAAATGTGTCTAAGCAAAAAGCAACAGTTCTCCCATCTGTAAATAACGGGCTTGGGTGAAATAGCTCAAATACCTGAAAAAAATCCTTGTTTAAAATAGAGAAGGAAATTCTGGTTCTGGGCAGTAGCCTGGAATACTTTGGGGCTGGATTAGTATGCAGGAAGTAAAGAAATGAAAAGGCAAAAGGTGGTTTAAAAATGTCATTGCACAAACATGCAAGCATATTCTCTCAGGCTCTGCTTGGTGGTTCAGTAATGCAGCAGGCAATGATAATGATACAATTTCATAGCTCCTCTAATCCCAGAGGATGCACAAAATGCTTGACAAACTGATGTTCTTTATAAGCAATAGTCTGGGCCTTTCCTTCTCATCTGTAGAGGAATGGAAAAGATTACAGTACAAATATAGCAAAATCTGGTAAGCTCAGAAGCAAAGGGAAGGAAAATATATTCTATTCAACGAATACACTAAAATGTGTATAAAGAAATTCAGACAACTTTGCAGTTAATTAGCAGACAGGCTAGAATTGTTCCATTTTGGTTTTGGGAAAGCATGATGGTAATAGAAAACAGAAATCACCTAGAAGACACATAGGCCATTTGTATGTATAAATCTCTGATTCACAAGAGAATATGGAGGTCTCCGATCTCATTATATGGCAGAGAGAGAAAGCTCCAGCCCTGGTAAACTTTATTTATGAACCTTGTCATTTCCCCTACTGTTGTCTTTGCTTTTTGCCATTTGCTTATGATCTTCTAAGTAGATTTTATTTAATTAAGTGACACTCTATTAGAATAATGTAAAAATTCTCCTGAGGAAGGAGTCACCACACGGGAGCAATAGGTTTCATTTGGGTGGGAAGGTGAGGTTCAGCAAATTAGGTGTTGTTTCTTGTTGAAGCCTCTAAACACAGGCTGCCTTTAAAGGTTTCTCATTTGGGTGATGGGATTAATTCTAAGAGTAGTCTGTCTTTTTTCATAGAGAACCCTGTCAGATCAGATGCATCATTTGCTTGACTGACATCAGGCTCACAAAGTGCTCTCCTGCAACACAAATAACCAAATTCTGTGAGTTTCTTGATTTGTATTAGAAAAATCTTCGTGCAACGTAAAGTTCCATTCTACCAGGCCAAAAGTAGTCTTCATAAGCTTAATACATTGATATACCACAGCTATTGGTAGACAATAAATTGTTATTTATCAGGACATCAAAATCTTTCAGAGAACTTCTTCCAATCCTTTACAGTCTGTGGAGCAAAACAGTCCAAAAGTCCAAGAAAGAACATCTTGTGCTTTGAAGATCTTGACACAGACAACACGCCTGCTTTGCAATGTTATCATCTGTTCTTTCTGTGTGGGATATTTAGGCAAGTATCTTCAAAAGGTGTTTGTAATCTCAGTGGCAATTTCTTGTGAGAAAAGAAAAAAGAACTCTTAACCTATTTTTATGGTCACCTTAACCACAGTCTATTCCAGGAATGTGAAGCAGCAGCTAAAGAGCACTGGGTATTTCACACAGGAAGAGTGCAGGGGTGGGATGCTGGCACAGATCCCCACGCCCAAGGAATGGTGTCTGTGCAGAGGAATCTGCAAGACGGTGAGGCTGAGAGTGCTCACTGAGCAGTGAGCAATATTGGTGCCTGTGCTGGGTGGTGATTCCTCACCTAGCTCTCTCCCAAAGGGAGAGCTGGTGTCCCAGGTAGAACACACACACAACAGCACAGCTCATCACTTGGTTAGGCTCACACCTTTAAGAAATCAGGCTGAATATATTCATCATGGGACCACCCGTGGCAGCTGCAATGTCATTTATTATTCAAGGTCTATCAGATGGTGAAGGGACAGATGCTGCAGGCATCCTCAGCATTGACAGACTGTTCATCAGTGTTATGAATTTATATATCTCCTACAGATTCTGCTATCAGTTGTGTTCCCAGTTAAATGTGTCAGGCAAGGAAGTACATTCCCTAAAGGAATTGCAGTCTCCTATACCTCAAAAACTTCAGTCACAGAAGAAATATCCCATTTTGATGTGGTTCAAGAAGGTGGCAGGGAGAGGAGTAGAAACTTTATAGCAAGACCAGCTTGACTCAGAAGAGGGACTGTGTGCTACATATTCAAGACTCTTTGGGGTGAAGAAACCCTAGAGAACAGAAAGGAAATGTTCTCAGTCTACATGTAGAAATTGTTAAAGGTGTATAGAGTGAGACATTCTGATAATCTCTGTATTATTTGAAGAACGATTCTTTTTATAATGCCTTTATTCCTGCAACAATGCTACTGTTCCAATAGCTCTGTCAGCGCTACTGAGTGATGAGTTAATCCTGCTGCTGCCCTGAGAGAAGTGGAAGCTGCTGAGCTAAAGCAAAGAAGGTGGATAGACCTTTTCAAGCTAGAGAAACCACCAGCTTAGTAGAGAGGAAGTGACTGAAAAAACAGGGTAAGGGAGAGCTAATAACAATTCCCTGAGGAAAACTGCTAGTCAAAACAATTAGCTATGAATCTAGGAAAAGCCATAACTGAACAGAGAACAGAGGATTTATTTTAGATTGGTATCTGGGAGCACTTTGGATGGGAACTAAAAGAATACTTTCCCTTTCTAAGTGGATCCCTAAATAGAGGTGGCCAGGGCTGCCTCCCAGCTGCAGCTCTTCACTCTTCATTACGGCACATTATGGGACAACTGGAACAGTAAGTGTGTTGCAGTCATTATGCCAGTCACAGCCATGCTCTGCAAATGTGACTGCATGGAATATCTAGTTTCTAACACAGGCTGTGAAGGGATGTCCCTTTTTACCATGGTCAGGGAGGAGCTGACAGGCTCACCAGAGACTTCAAAAAACCTCAGCCCTTCAGTTAGCAAGGAGCTCAGTGCTCTCATGTACTCAATTTTCACAAGCAGAATGCCATGCAATATTGCACAGAGTACTTATAAGGCCTTAGCTGCCATCTCATTTACAAAAAAAATCACTCTTTTCTCTGCTGCAGTTCAGCTACACACAAGCCATCCTTGATCATGTCTCAATAGAAAGTCTTTTTTTAAATTTTGCTGGGCTATATATTTAGCTTGTGGGAGGCCAGGCCAGTTAACAGCGTAATGTACTTTAAAAAGGAATGTGATTACTAGTAACTATTTTTCTCTATTAAAATCAGCAGAGAAGTTTACTTAATTCTTTTTCCTTTAATCAAAGCAGTAAAGAATTTCAACAATCTGTAAATCTGGCCATATAGAGTTACAAAATAGGGAAAATTCACACTAGTGTCATTTTTCTTTGAAACTCCTTTATCTCAGTGAAAGATATTTGAGCAAACCCGTCACAACACACACTGCTGTACAATTGACTGATGTTCCTGTTAGGAATTCTTGCCACAGGTTTTGCAGCAGAGGGTAAGGGCAGAGCACAATCGTGTTGAAAAGCGTTGGTGCTGGTGGTTTTAAAAATCGCTGCTCTTTTTTTAAAACCCCAACTTGAGTCTTTACTAGGCTGTACCATGTGACACACACGCTGTGTTACATTAAAATGTTTAATTAGAAATATGAGTTATGCCTTGCATAGTAACAAGAAACCATCATAAAATAATGTATACTCCGATAGTCTCAGACTATCACAGCAGTCATGCATAAGTTCAAATCCCTTTCAGTGGGACATTGATTAATTCATTCTTTGATGAATCTAGGCCCAGGCATTCAGCAGCTTCTTCCCTTTCTCAGCATGGGTTTAGTTATGTGAAGCCAGAAATGGCCTTTGTACGTTTAGACTTTGAGAGCACATTCAGCTGGAATCCTGCCTCACACCTAGGGCTAGACCTCTGCAATAATGCAACTCTGCTTGTTCCAGCTCTGAACAAAGACAAGCGGGGCTATGGAGTTATGTTACTCACTACAAGTTGAGGAATCAGCTTTCCCTGTGGCTTTATTCTCCCACCCCCTTTCCCACAGGAATAACACAATGTGAGTTAAGCTTGTGCCTTTGCCATTATCCTGCTTTAGTGGCTCAGTTCCAACACACAGCCATGTACCACCTCATTATTTATATCCTGCTAGCATCTTATTTAGTACCTCAGCTTCCATCACAAATGTATTGGGATAACTGGATAAGAGACTCATTATAATTGCAGCTTCTCCGCAGGGGTCAGCACCTCCTCCCCATGAATATGATAAGGTGCTCCAAGTGCCACCTCACCTGCAAATGGTATTTTTCCCTGAAGACTCACTTCCCACAGGCTACAAGCTATTGAATTTCTGAAGTAATATTTTAATAACTTAATTTAAGATTTAACAGCTTTCTTTCCTGTGCTTTGTTGTATAATTAATCCATGTGATGGGAACTCATTAGACTTGGGGATCCGAGATGCATCTGGACATGCAAGGGCTGTAAACAGCCCTAAAACCTGTGTTAGGGCCTATTTAAGGTGGGCAAATGCAGAGCTGTGTGTGGAAAAAATAAGTTATTTTATCCTTGGGGGTAATCAGAAACTACTTTTTGATAGTTGGAGGTGTCCTTCAATCATATCTGTAGTTTTTTATAATAGTAGTAAAACCGATAATTTTTTGTCCACTTACATTTAAGGTGGAATCCTTGACTTCCTCGACTGAGAAGATCTGGCCCAACACCTCCAAACATCATCTTGCATGCCTGTGTGCATGTCCATGAGCTGTGGGCACTTCAGCCTCCTGGAAGCATACTGCAAGCAGATATTACAGAGACCCTTTGAGCCTGACATTGAACAGTCCACCATGGGATCTTGTCTCTTTTGCTTGCTTAGTGCTGTGCTGCTGTGTTTATCACATGGGAGAGACGAGACCTGTCACTGCCATCCTGAATTGCTGAAAGAACTGAAGCCTTGGTGTCCCACTTCTCCAGAAGTAACCTGTAACTGCAAGACTTCCATCAGGTTTCTTGTTTCCTGCTGGTAGTGCTATTCTGCTTTGATATGACCCAGAGAATGCAAATGGGTCTGGCCCTAAGCACTGGTTAGAGCATTTTCTCAAGTTTAATGTCCAAGACCATGCTCTGGATTAGGCAGAGCAGAGGTTTGAAATCATCTTCCAGGAAAACACGGCTGAGTGAGATGCCCATTTACCTGTAAGCATGGGTGTGGGTATCTCATTTCTAGTTGGCAGTGAGAGCTGTGGAACCCAGCCACAGGGCTCAGGTTGTAGCAGAGAACACCATGGCTAAGGGCACACACCAGTCTGCCCCACTACTGAATATTCCCCTCTTCTGCACAGCCCTTCCAAGGGTGCACTGCTTCCTTGACAAGCTGATGAACAAAAGCATAGAAAACACAAAGACAAAACAACAGCATGAAAGGAGTAAC
Source organism: Promerops cafer (assembly GCA_013398275.1). NCBI lineage: Eukaryota > Metazoa > Chordata > Aves > Passeriformes > Nectariniidae > Promerops > Promerops cafer. The sequence goes on from VZSE01014922.1 coordinate 6,695,185, forward strand.
ACCTTTGGGCATCAGGGATGTGTTCCTCACTGCGTGCAATGCTGAGCTTCCCAGCAGAGCACCTTTTCCCCACTGGACGTGAGCAACAGCTCTAATGAAAGCTTTGTAAAGGAGAGTGCTGCCCGCTGCCTTCTCTGGGAGGTGGATGAGTTGTGTGCAGAGACCTGTTTTCCACAAACAGGATTTACATAAGCACTGCACACATTTCTCTGTGTGCTGTCAGGGTGCCTCGATCCTTTTCTCACTCGAGGCTCGTCTTCCTCTGTACAATTTTTGTGGTGAGCCAGGTACACTTGTGTACCTGTTTTGCTCAATTAAACCTTTTCCATGGATGTGAGTCATCTATTTCATGGTCCAGAACATACTCATTTCATTTCCTCTGCCCTCTGGTTACTGAGTTAATTAATACTTTTTAAACACCTTGACACCTCATCGCACTAACTACTGTATGAAAAACAGGGCTTGTCCCAGAATGATTCTTCTGAATAGGACAGGACAGAAGCAGCTCAGGAGAAAGGAAAAATTAGAGAGCATAGACTTTTATATGGTCTTCAATTCTTAATAGTCCCAGTTAACTGACTAAATGCAAGCAACAAATTCTGGTTTCAACATAGGGACTGACCACAATTCTCAGTGACCTGGGGTGAGACAAATGAGCCTCACTGATCATTTGACATAGGTTTCTAGCAAGCTCCAGACCCTTCCAACAAGCTCTGCCAGATCTTCCTGACCTTTGAGTGCTTTGAGTTCTTCATTTCCACTGGACTTTGGATCCGGTGTTTGGGAGAGACCTATGTGGTGGCTGGCACACAGCCAGCAGTGTGTTGTGCTGGGGCAGTCACTTGCCCAGAAGGGGCCAGGAACTCCACTGAGAGCAACAGAGATGCTCAGCAATGGTGGTGACATGCCACTGGCATCCAAGGAGGGAGCAGCTGCAGAGGGACCCCAAACAGGTGGTCTGGAGGAGGAGGAGGGCAGGAGGGGCTGCAGGCCCAGAGCAGAGGTCCTGCTCAGGCAGCACCTCAGCTGGAGCAGAGACACTCCTGTAGCCCAAGGAAGAGCCTGTGCCAGGACAGGGAGAAGGGGAAGGAAGGAGGAGTGGCCAGGAGGGGCTGGGAGGGACTCACCACAGCCCATCTCCACCCCTATTCCCCTTGGTGTCATGGGGAAAAGGGAGGAAACGTTTGTTTTATTTTTTTTTCTTTCTTTCTCACCATTCAAACCTATTTTAATTGACAATACATGTAATTTTCCCCATTATGTGTCTGGTTTGCCTGTGACAGTCATGGGTCACAGTTGTCACTGTCTTAATCTCAACCCACGAGTTTTTCCATCTTCTTCTCTTGCTCAGTAAAGTGAGTGAGCAACTGGAGGGTTGGGGCCCTTGCCACAGGGAGGACCCAGCTGTGCAGTCTCAGGCTGCAGGGTGCTCCTGGGGCTCCTTTTCTGCAGGTCTGTGGTGATAAAGCACCTCTGTGACCAAGGGAAGGAGCTGCAGCAGGAGGTCAGCATGCTGTGGAGCTACAAAGATGATGAAAAGGAGGCTGACTGGATGCTCTCCTGGATACAAGGGCAGCCTGACCCTCCAGCTGAAGGAGGGACAGGCAGTCTCTGCTTATTGGATTGGAAAACAGAGAATGGTCCATTCCTGAGTGCAAGAAGCCAAGCAGAGGTGTCATGGATGATCAAGGGGTCCCTGGCAAAACTCAAATACAAAAAACCTTCACCACATAAGTGGTGAAAGGCTGCGTTAAGAAGTCCTCAGTCTCCATAATTGGAGTTATGAAAAATAGGACTGGATTCAACCCTGAGGAACCTGCTGTGGTGGCATTGAGCAAACAGGTAGATTAGAGGATCTCCAGAGGTCCCTTCCACCACTATGGATTTGCCATGATTATGCAAGTCTGCTGTTCCCTGTTCCCTTCCTTTCCCCTCTAGCCCTTGGGCACCTTGCCCTTGGCCACAGGCACTGCCTCCTGCCACAGTGCAGAGCTCCTTGGAAAAAAGCACAAGGCAACCACTAAAATTACAACTTGGGCACCTTCCTTTACAATGACAATGGAGGTGTTAGTGGTGGGCAGTAGGATTTTATACAGTATCCTAGGGACCTGAGCAGAATTTCAGGACAGATGAAGACTGAAAACTGATTTCCTTTTCTGTCTGGGGATAATGGGGATTCAATCTTCCCATCACTTCCAGATTTTTGTGGGGTGAGGACCTTCATGAGTGTGGTACTGGAAGTGATCCATAGTGCATTGAAGAGGGAATTGAAGAGAGGAGCTCTCTGTGTAAGTCCAGAGGCTCAGAGCAACCAGCCAGGAGTGCAGAGACCTTGTCATAATCCATGTCCCAGTACCTGCATTTTATATTACCCTATTTCTAGCTCAGGTGGTTCTGACATAAAAGGGCAATGAAAATGTTCATTTCAAGATGCTTCTTTTTGGTATCTGATGTCACATACATTCTGGAAGCAATGGAGATCCAGCAAACAGGATCTCCATCCCTATGGGCACAGGCTGTGAGAGAACTCATGGACTGCTTTGCTTTATGTACCTGGAGAAACTTCAAGGAAAAAAAGGCCCACAACCTGAAGAAAACACTATAATGACTAAAGAAACACACATGCACCAAATATCAGGTCAAACTATGAAGCTTCAGAGCTCAGTGGCCTCCAGTGCTAAGTGATAACTGAGCAGGGATTTTCACATATTGATCCAGTCACCCAAATCACATTTTTGGTTCTTCATGTTTTCAAATCTAGTATCAGAAACCTGAAAATTCAGGCACTCTTGCAGTCACATAGAGCACAGCTGGGTGCCTCGTACATCTTGTTAAAAGTCACCTAAGTCCATACCAGAGCTACAAATTCAATGTTATGGTAGATTCACACCTGCAGCCTTGAAAGCTGCTGTCTCTGATATAAAAATTTGTCTCACTTTCTCACACCTGTAAGACAGCTGTCACAGACAGCTGCCACCCACAGAAGAGCTAAATCTCCACTGATACTTTCAGCAGAAGTCTCATCTTGTTACAGCTAAATTTCCTCAGGATGGTTTCACTCAAAGAATTCTTGCCAGAGCTGACTCAGTTCTTTTGTGTGAGATTCAAGTAGCTCCTTGTGGTCAGGATCTTGAGGACAAGTGCAGTTTGTAGGCTGTATCACTGTTTTTGCCATTGTGAATGTGCATCCAGCAGAAGGCTTTAATGAATTAAGAATGGTTACCCTATGGGTGTAATATTTCACCACAACACACAACCCTTGTCACCTTGATTAAGAAATGTCCCTATGCCCGCTGTGGGTAGAACAATGATCTCACACCAGCCATGGATCTGCCATGAGACAAAACACACAAACAGTTGTACAGATTTCCCCAAAAACTCCCTGTGAGTTCTGTTCTCTCGTTTCTCCCTCTAGCAGATACTACATCTCTTCCTTTAGCACTTTCTGGCAGACAAGACAAGCCCTGGTGCCAGCTAATACTATATGATCTGCTGCTGAATTAATTTTCCACTTAAAAATTAAATTATGGGCCGGATCCTCATTGATTTAATACAGCTATCACCTATTAGGCATCTGATGGTCTGGCCTTGTATAGAGATTATTTTTCCTCTCTCTTTGAAGCAAGAACACAACCAAAGAGTTAGATTTTGATCTGATGTGTGAAGGCAGTGAAAATATTGATTGTTTTGTGTCTGATGCATCCATCATGAGAAATTACGACTTTTTTCAAAAAGCTGAAGAAAAACACGCCATTCAAAAAAACAAAGAAAAGAAAGAAAGGTTGTAAAAGACACTATAAATCTTTTATTTCTTTTGAGTTACTATGCAATGCCCTTCATTTTGAAGGAAATGGTACAATCAATGATGTGTACTTCTTTCTCAGGAAAAGAAGATATTTGCACTAACAATTCAACATTTACTGACAAAAGACAGCTTACAGAAAATGCTCATGGTGGAAAAAATCATATTTGTGATTACATTTCTTAGTGTGAATGATTTAATGAAGTGTTACAATGTCAGGAATTTCAAGTGTGCATTTAAAGAAAGCTTCTAATCCAGTATTAATGCAAAGGAATTTAAACCATCTAAACCACTGGTGTTCAAAATCACCCTGATTTCTTCCTACTCACAGTTAAAGGAAAAGCCTAAGCCCATGATACAACAACCTGGCTTTATCACTGCACACTGATTTTTAAGAGTAGTCAAGCGTACTCAATTAACAGTAGATTTCTTACAAATAGAAACTGCTGTTGGAAACAATGTATTTCCTACCTCTACTTAGTTACTAGTCTCTGATCTCTTATACAAAATTAAAATTTTGCTTTCAAAAAATATTTGTTCCTACATGGCTGTTAGCTTTATGGTTGGTGCTGTTAATTGTCAGAAAAGCACAGGTGGGAAACCACTCGACAACACACTTCACATACCCAAGGACAGACGTTTGGTAAAACTTAACCAAAGGAGATGAGAAAAAGAAAACCACCATTACATTCAAAATCTGAAACAGATTAATCACACAATATCACCTATTATAGTACTGAGTGGAATAGTGAAACCAAATGAACAAAAGGAGTCTGCCTACGGTTTCATTTATACAAAACAATTTAAAGTTTACTTCCATAGTCTAGGGTCCTTCAGTCTGTAGAATGTATTTTTCCAAGTAGGAAAATACAGTTTTTGAAGTAGCTTTTGGGAATTTTCCCTGCCTACTTGGCAACTGCCTACCGCATTGGCCAGAGGAGTTCTAGAGTTGCTGTAATCAATACCTTGCATTCACACAGAATAGGGAATAACAAAACAGTCTTCAGTTTATGTCTTTGTTCACTGCCACGGAAGGTGAATGTCTAAATTGTGTTTTTAAAATTACTCAATCAATGGATAATTGTAGGTTTTACTACAACGCCTTTTCCAAGGCATTATTTGCATCAAACACACCAATACTCCAGGGAAATAAGACTGCTCATCTACATTTCCTAGCTGGAGCTACATTTACACATCTGGGGCTCAGCCTTGCCAGCCTTCCCATGTGCATATTGATATTCACAGCAGTAGATATGCCCAAATGAGTAAATTCATATAGATTAAGTGTTTGCACAAAGGGCTTTTAAAACAAATTATATTAACTTTAAATGTTAAAAATGCAAGGGAAAGTTCAAGCATGACAAGACAAAGATACCAAAAATCACTGCAGCAGATCACCAGCTTGCAACTGCTGTGTAACACACCTCTCACCAAATCAGTGCAGCTCCTGGATTTCCAGGGGGGAACTGAGACCAAAGTTTGGGCTGGGTTCCACGAGCTCTGTTTGGACAAGAGGCCTTTTGAGAAACAGCTTTCACTGCACTACTTGTTCTGCCCTGTTGATTATGCAACCTCAGATCCTCCACGCTCCCACCAGAGACATCACACTGAAATTCCAGACCCTCACTCATAAAGAAATGCAAATATACACTTAATTTCAAGCACAAGAATAGGCTTACTGATTCTCAAGTGGCCTCAAGTAGGTACGGTCTACTCAAAACTTTAAACTCAATATAGGCTTAAAACCTTTGCTGAAGCACAAGCTCTGCAGGAGGATCACACCTGCATTTCTCTATGTTAAAGCAGATGCAGAGAAGAGCACATTATCTATTCTTTTCCCCTCTATTTTGTGATCTATGTAAAAGTCCTGAAATAGACACATAGACAAAAGAGTCAGTTTTCCTGGGAGATCTTGTTTTTTTTTTAAAAATCAAGCTCCAGAAATGCCAGCTTACCCTGCAGACAGCAACTGAGCAAAGTACAGCAAAGACAAGAAACCAAGCAGTTGAGATGTGCTTCTACAGCAATTTCTGTTCTCACATCCAGGTCATCACAGGTCCATGGCTTTAAAACCAGACTGCTTAGAAATGTGTGCAGTGGTGTTTAGTAGCACCTATTAAATAACACTGCCTAATCAACAGGTAGGGAAAAGGACCTGCCTGTTAAAGATTCAACAGTTGCATCTTTATCTGCTGGAATAAGAAATCACTGTATGGAGGTAGCCCTCTTTCAGACAAAATTTAAAAAATGCCAGGCTTTCCATCCTCTTCTACTTTTACACAAAATGGAATGTCAGGGGACAATAAATTCCCAAACATAGCTTGCAGGGAAATTTTAAGATTCGAAATATCAAACACCTGTACCCCAGGTGTCAAAGGAGCACAGAGGTTTTATAACACAGCAGAATGCATGCCAAACTCTGCTGTGAGGCAAGCTCCCCCTTCACTTTCTGTCCTAGCAAAGCACTGCAAGCCTGGAATTCTTTGCTAAGGCCTTGTGCCTGTGGGGAATTTATCCCGAAAGGCATGACCGGTACAGAGAAGCACCAAGACCAGCACAAGACAAGATTTCAGTTGGTCAAAGAAGCTTTGCTTTCCATTCCCAAGCAGATTTGGTCCTTTTTTTTTTAATTAAAACAAAAAACAAGAACCAAACAAAAGGAAAAAAAAGTGGGGAAAAAAAAAGAACAGAAAACAAAGCCAGACTATTCAGGATATCTCAGAAGAAGAGAAATGGCTAAGTGTCATAGTTCTGATGTTTCAGACACAAGGGAAAAATATTTTCACAACTATTTTACTGTTTAGTACCCTGTAGATACATAATATTTGACATTTATAGCAGTTTCTATACTTTATGACCTAGAATATACTTTAGATCATGAATGAAAAATAAACCCATTCAGAGAACTGGAAAATAACGTGCATAACAATTTACTTTCAAATGCAAGGTTATGAAGGGTTTTTTTAAACTTCCAAAAATATCTCTAGGAAAATATTATTTTACATAGCTATATTACACAGTGAAATAAACTTTGTTATGTACAAGGTTTCAGTATGAAAGAAACCACAGCTAGACATTTGCTCATGGTCTAGATAATCTGTTGTCTCATATCAGTCAGAAGTACAACAGAGACTCTCCTTCACACTTTTTCAGACTGTCTCAGTGATCATTTCAGCTTTTAGTAGTTACTAGTAGTTGTATAAAACCTGTTTGCAGACATCCACATATTAACCCTATCACAATCAGACATGGGTAGATATGCCTTCAAAACAAGGTTAGGCATCTGCTCGACAACCACAGTAACCTGAGTATAACTCAATTGCATATTGGTGAAAAAACAACACTTAGTGCAGGCACCTGAGCTATAGCATTCTAAGGGAGCTTGGTATTAAACACTCCCCTGGATTTGTGTTTCACAGGCCAAATTGCAACTTGTATATTTTAGGCAGAAAACATGACACCACAATCCACTTGGCTCAAATTGGCAAAGTTGCTTCATATAATCTTAACTAATCAAAAGCTTGAATCTACCTATTCTTAAACAACAAACTTTGCTCCTGTCACAGGGGTGGAAAGGACATGGAGTACTTTGCTATTTGTGGCATAACTGTAAACAACTGCGGGGAAGACCATATTAATTATGCTTCAAGTTTACCTCACACTGTTCGTTTCCATTATTTAAATGAACTCAAGCTTATCTTCAAGCTCACATCATCATATTGGGTTTTAAGGGGAAGGAATTTTGAATTAGAAACTGCCTCCAAATCAGTGCTTGTTCACACACCCCAGATCCTAGGACAAAGGTCTGACAGTGCTGCCTGTGTGGGAGATCAGTTCAACAGCTGAATAAAAGTTCAGGGAATATTTAGGGCAGGCAGCACTGCACTCCCCCTTCCTGAGGGACTTGCACAACTTTGGAGGTGTGTCCTCTCCTCTAATGCTATAGCTCAGCTGCATACCATAGAAATTAGCAAAAAAAGGAAACATGAAATCCCTAATGAAGAGGAAACTGCTTTGGAGGACCCAAGCCCCCCAGCCTGTAATGTCTTCCAGCCTGTGCTCCCTTCCATCACAGCTGTGTTCACTGTGGTGTAGAACCTGTGGCACACTCACAGCCAGAAGCACCCAGCCAAGAGGTCAGCCCCTTGAGGGACAGCGTACTCAAGACATACTCTTACACATAAGCAACCTGCTTCTACTGCCTCTCTGTGTATTACAGGCAAAATCAGGAGCTCTGCCATTTGCTTTAGGAGAAGTCAAGGCAGGCTGTAAGGAGCCCTGACACAGCTCAGCATCTGCCTGTAGGAGTCCCAACACACACCAGTGTGCAGAGTATAACAGGGGCGGCAAACTTCCTTCCCTGGGACCTGTCGGCAACAAATACATCTTCTGTCCCCAAAGCCACATGCTGATGGCAAAGGAGAAGGTCTCCCAGCCCACCTGCAACCTCCTATCAATTAAGAAGGCACCAGGCACATCAAACCCATTTCATTAAAATCAGGGGAGATTTCAGCCTAACACCTTTTGGGGAACTGGTCACCAAACCCTCAAAGCCTTGAACCAGGCCAGAAGCAGCTCCTTGCAATACCAACAGAAGTCACAGCTGAAAAGAAACAGTAGCAGAGAAGGGAAAACATATTCTTGTGCTCAGAGCTACATGGTCATGTCCTAGAAGTCACTGGCTACTTCTTAATGGTATTAAATACTACTAACTTCTGCTGATAAGTAGATGTCAAAGGCATTTAGCATCTTGTAGGGTCAGGCTTACTGGCAGATGGTTGAGGAAAAGGCTATGTGCGAACATGGCAGAGAGGAAGGGAAAGAGGTGAGAGAGGAGAGGGGTAGAATTGCCCTGAGTTTTATCCTCTACAAATAAGTCAGGGGTTTTATCATCAAGCACTGAAGGAGTTAAGTACTAAAGCACAGACACTTAATCAGCTTTCCCCCTTCCTTTCACATGTGATTGGAATGAAGCTGCACCGAAGCAGCCCAAAGGGCTTATAACAGCTCAATTTCGCAGCCTTCAGTTTTAATCCCCATCACCCAGGCTAAGCAGAATGGTGGTGCTGAGGCTGCTACTCCACAGCAGTCTGAGCACCTGGATGATGACGGTCTTCCTCCTCCTCTTCCTCCTCCTCTGCAGCCTGCAGGTGGCTGGAGAGCTCCTGGATCACAGCAGCCCTACCAATCTGGTCATTTCTCCTCTTCTCCATGATCAGATCCTCCAGGCTCTGAAACTCCAGCGTGTGGCTGCGCTTGTCACCCAGCCGGATCTGCAATCGGTAGGGCTGCTTGCCTATGCGCAGCTCCCCGCCGATTTTAAACTCCCGCTTGCCGTATCGGCACCAGGCAGCAAAACACTCAGAGTTTCTCCAGCTCAGGTCCCGATCCTTGCAACCCACCTGCTCCAGGGCATTGCGCACCACCACGGCTGGGCTGAGGGGTTTGTAGCGGTACAGCTGGTTGGCAATGCGGCCTCGCCTGCCCTGGCTGGCATCGGTGAGGAAGCTGTTCACCACCTCCAGCCGATGGAGGTGCACAACTTGAAAATCCCCAACATAGACCACCCAGTGCGGATACTGGGCTTGGCACACAAACTCCACCAGGTCACCTGGCTTACACCTATTCAGCAGGTTCTCCGGAGTGTAGGTGCTCAGATGCCCCCCTCCTCTTTCATCACCCTCCTCTAGCTGCGTGTCCTCCTCTGAAAAGCTCTTCTGGTAAATACACTCATCCCGGTAATAGACTGAGCACTCCACCTCATGCAGCTGGGGATCGTAGGGCTGCAGGGCTGGGTTCTCACCCCCCAGGTCATGCACCGAGTCCTGCTGCTGCTCCAGCTCATCATCGTCATTCGAAAAGATGTAGGAGACCCCGATCCTGGGCCCTTCATCTCTGTCCATACCTGTAGGGTCGGCCGTGGGAACTTCCTTGTAGTTGAGATGGGTCAGCTTCTCCACCTGGTTCCCCATGCCCGCTGCAACGACAGACACGCGGCGGGGCCATGAGGGCGGGCGCGGGTGAGCGGCTCCCAGAGAAGCAGCGCGGGCATAAACACGGCTCCCCCTCCACAGGCGCCCCGGCTCTCCCCGCTCAGCGTAGTCTCTAGCAGCGCCCCGGGGCTGCGGCAGCCCGTCGGGGACGGGGGGAAGGCGGGACACGACACTTCCCTACCTGTACGGAGGAAGGCGCGGCGGCACCACCACCTGTTAGGCGGCGGCGAAGAGGAGGGGAGAGGCACAGGAGCCGCCGGGGAGCCGGCAGGCACCGAGCCACCTGTTAGAGAGGGGCTGCGAGCGCCTGGGGAGGTGGGGAGGTCGGGAGGTCCGAGCTGGGGACGGCAGGGAGTGCACCCCCCCCCGGCCGCCCAGGTGAGCCGCGCCGGGCCGCCGGCCAGGTGAGCTTCCCCCGCCCTCCCCCGGCACCGGGCGGCCGCCAACTTACCCCGCGGGGCCGGCGGCTGCTCGGCGCCGGGAGCGGCTCAGGGTGAGC
>VZSE01014922.1:6705677-6744793 GCA_013398275.1 Promerops cafer
GCCTTTAAGGGAGCGGTGCCACAGCAGCCCAGCCCGCCGGTGTGTTCGGGGGGAGGCTCCGCCGCCGGAGTTTGCCCGGGACGGCGCCGGGAGGCGAAGCGGAGCCTCGGTGCGTGGCCGTGCACGCCGCGGTGCCCGCGCGGAGCTGCCCCGGGGGAAGCGCCCGCCCCGCGCAGCCCCCGCGGGAGCGCCAGGAGGTGCCTCCCTGGGGCTGCGCGCAGTGACAGGGAAGTTGTAAAGTGAACACAATCAAAGCACCCGGTTCTCCTGGGCTGCCTTAACGCCTGCGATTCCTGCATGCGCGGAGTGTGTAATTAGGTTTATTAATTTATTTTCTTTCCGACTCCAAGAGCTCAGTCTCTTTTTCAATATAGAAGATTATGATTCTTTCTCCCCTGGAAAGGCATTATGAGATCTGGTGGGAATATTTTGCTTTCTGTGTTTTGGAGAACACAAAACAATATTTTGCTTTTTCATTAATGCCTAGTTAGTGTGCTAGGTGGGTTTATTTTTCATACTATTTTAACAGACACTGGTAAATTCACGCTGTTAAAATAGACTACAGAGATAATTTATGGGATGTAGGAGTAATGTCTTTAATTTTGTCTCATTTATTCCCTTTGTCTGTTGTCTTGTAATTTATAAGCCCAACTGCAACTGCTGTTCTGAGTATCCACTAAATAGCGGCAAATGAAGGAACAATTGTAGTGTTACCAGGGCCCTGGGCACTGCTCACAGGCTCAAAGAACACGGGTTCCATCAGATTCTACATCTCTGTGGTTTCAAATATCGACCTGCCCTTTGGGGTGGGAAGAATTGCTCCATGTGGTTCTGGGGAGATGAGCACTGCTTGGGACGGTGGGGCATTGCAAGCAATTGCAGCAGTGACAGCCAGATCAGGACCTTTTCGTTTTGTATTCAGCTGGTGGCTACGTCCATGGGAGCATTTTTGAAATGAACCTCCCAAACACCCAGCCCTGAGACACGTGCATCCCAGTGTGTTTTCAAACAGTGCAGGTTTCTCTCACATCCCACCAAACTAGATGTACTCGTGCAGCAGGGTTGGATCAAGGCTAGTCGAGCAAATGTCCAAAATGTATTGAATGTAGATGGGGTTTCTGGGTACTGCATGTTTCCTTCTGCAGTTCCTCTCTTCTGTAGCTGCTGTGGGACAAAAGAGGGCCCTGCTTCATAGTCAGAGCATTGTGAAATTGCTTCACTAGTTAAAGATGGGCATGTGTGAAAAAGTATCCTAAAAGGAGGAGCTAAACTGAAAATATAAGTGATTTTTTGATGCTCTCCCATTTCCATTGGAAGCTTTGTCTCAGCACTGTATCTTACTATCTCTGGACCAGTTATACTTCTTCGTTAAAATGTTTGGCAGCCCTGTGTTCAAGGCCAAGTTTCTTTCTGAATCTTCTGCAATGTATGGAAAGATGTGTCTGTGCATGAGTGGAAACTCAGTATTGCCCAGGTAGTCACTTGTGTGTTCGTGCACATCCACAAAGATTTGCAGCTCTCTATCATGTTTTCTGTCTTTCTTGTCTGCTTCGTTTCACCTCAGTTCTTAATTTTCTGCACCTTGTCTGCTGCTTTAATCACTTTGATCTCTTTGAGTTTCCTTGTCATGACTGCTCCATGAAATCCATATTGTCTGTTCAATCAGCTGCTTTCTAGGGTAAGAAGACACTGGTATTTTTGTATCATAAACCACATCCATAATGGCTTACTGCACACGTAGGTAAGGAATTGGGTGTAAAATCCACAAAGAATTTACAGTGCCTATATATCACTTTGACTAGTGCCTAAAATTATGATGCTTAAAACTTCTTCATGCTTAACCTCTTAAGCCTCAAAGCAGCTGTGCTTGCACACATACTGAAGTCAACAGGGAAGCCCCCACTGTTAAATACAATCCTTCCCTGGGGTCACTCCCAGGTTCCAGTAGTTTGCTTGTTCAGATTGCAGAAGTATTTCTTCTTTGTAATTCTGTTTTGGAGAGAAAGCTCCGCCCCGGACAAAACACAGCTTTGCTTCTGGAGTGGGCTCATTCCAGCAGCTCCCTTATGAGTCCCCACAAAGACTGCAAGGAAGCAGGGTTGAATCTACATGAGATCTGTCTTGCTCAGCTCTACAAGAGCCCTCCAGTATTTTCACAGCTGAATTTCACATCCATATGCTCTCAATCTATTGTTGAATGCAGCAACACATCTACAGGTTCCTGACATAAAAATACCGTTCTGGTGGGTCTTAACATGGCTTGTATTGTATTTGATATGCCTGAAAATTTGATAGCCCCTTTTAAGGCAAAAATACCTGCCATGCTCTGGAGGGCTCTCTGGGAAGCCAAAACTGCTTGGCCATATGGTCCATTGATGTATACAGAGGGGGCTGCACCTCTTGGCCTAGAGGCTGTGAGACATCTATGGAGCAAGTGACTTCTATTAATCTGTGTAGCTGCTATGATCCAGGGGCCTTCGTAGTGCTAGTTGTGGTTGCTTTAAGCTTAAAGCTAATTTTGAGAATTAGATGTAACAGTTATTTTGTTGTCCCAATGGTATATCATCCTGTTGCTCCAACTGCAACCTTACACATATTTTACATCCAGAGATTGAGAAGGTGATATTGATTTGAAATCACAAATCGTCCTTACTTGGATATGAAGTGCTGTGGTCACTGTGCTTATTGTTATTAAAAAATATTCAGGATTATAAAAAAAAAAGTCTTGCTATGTGTTTATTTCTTTTCTTAGCAGTGCTTCTGAGTAAGACAAGGTTTAGTGTCATATTCTGTAAGCACATTCTGTTTCACAGGTATTCAGCCAGCTGATGGCTATGACACCCTTGAATTATTTAATAGCTTCCATTTCTTTTTTGCAGTAGAGTTTTATGAGAACTGAGATAAACTATGCTCCATTTGGCATGTAAGCACTCCACATGATAGACCTAGTGAACCAGAGTGCTTAAACACCATGGTGGAAGTAGGGGCACTGGAGAAATAAACCACTTCCTAGTGAAGACTATGGAAGTTCTTCTATGGAGTTCTGTAGAAATCAATCATGCCCTTAATTGAGGGAAGTGTATGACCTGAGAGTGACTTGATGGATGGTCTCCTTCCAGGACAGCCATAGCTAAATCCTACAAGGATATTTGGGTTCAGAATTGTACCATTTATTTTGTGACCTCTTTGTTCTCCAGTGGAAGTTGCATCCCTGAGTCAGGCACCAAGGTCCTGTAAAGCCAGGAATGCCACGTAAAATGAGATTCATCAAACCTGGCATGCCAGTGGTAGCTGGTAGGGAATGGAAGACAGTTGGTGTCCTGTCAGCTGTTGCAATATGGTGCTTCCTTTCACTTGTGTCACACTAATATTCTCCCAAGGTTAAGTGCTTTAATGAGGTTGGATTTTCTCACACACAAGAGGAAATGGTGTCATGTCAGTTAATAAAAAGCATTAATATTTAAGATTGCTTCCTTGGGGTATGAAAGGCCAAGGTTGAAGTCTCTTATCTCACTGAAAGAATTTGAACTGATATCTCCCAGGAGGGTACTGAAAGCCACCAAGCTGTAAGCTCTTTTTGAGCAAGTCCTGCTTTCTCTGTCCCACTGAAGCTGTTCAGCTTTGTATGGGCTCACTAAATACCCATTCAATCTGTCTGAAGGAAAAGAAAAGAATGACAACACCACCTAGATCAGATGCAAGAAGGGAATGAGAGTGCTTTGAGGTCCTTTCTAATGAATATTCAGATGCCTCACAATCATGCAGTATCTTCATCAGGAGCCATTCAGACAGATCCACCAGAAAGATCTGAAAGTTTTCAGTTTAGGATGTGGTCATGAGAGAGTTTTCTTCATGTCTGCACTGGAAGAGATTGGACCTCTGGGTCTCACGTATGCTGCATGACTGGTGTAACCCAGGTGCAATATATTAGATACCAGCTCCTCTTGGTTTCTGTTGTGTTAGAACCCTGCCATTCTGCTATCTCTGCTGGGCCAGGCCTCATGAATGCAGAAGTGAGAGTTTGTGACATGAGTTTGGGCTTCTGTGGGAAACATGCTGGCACTACTCAGTGGTTCTGCTTGTGTCTCCAGGAGAAATATCAGGAATTTTGAGAACCAGAAAATTTATGTACCTCAAAATGTTGAGAAATATTTTAGAATGTTGGCATTTCTGAACCTTGAGTTTCATATTTGACATAACATGAGACAGATAATGAGCCTCTGGTGTCAGGAAGGTTTTATCTGCATTTAGCCTTTAAATCTTTGATTACATCGTAGACAGTTTGACATCTATGTGCTCCTACACATATGATCTTTGATATTCCTTATAGTGTACCATGGCTTACCACATATTCAAGAAATGAAAGTTAGACAAACTGCAGATAGGAGTGAGACCCACATCAGAGAGCAAATTCTGTTTCTTTCTAAAACTCTTACTGGAAGCTTATGGCTCTGTTATCTACTTCCAACACTGTAATTTGTGACTAAATGGGATCTGTGGCAAAATAGATTGCTGAGATTGCCAAAGGTACAGAGTTTTTAACTGAAACATCCAAGCTGTATCTCAGAAGTTCTTCCACTGTGAGTTTTTAATTGGTGCATTTCAGCAAATGAAAACGAAGTAATTCATATGTCAGTAGGGGCCTGGATTCATAGGAATTGCTATCAAACCAACTTGAGCAGCAGGAAAAGCTTAATTAAAATGTAGTCTGGGGTTTTTTTACCAGAAAATAGCAACTATATTTCAAACATAACTTAACAAGGAAGGAGGTACAGCACACACATCTTTCCAGCATGAGAACTGCTCATCCCTTGCATCTCTCATCTGTCTCATGCTGAGCTTTGGCCCTGGAAGCTCCTCCTGTGATGTGTCTTTTAGCACGTCACAGGACTGCTGGCTGCTTTGGTAGCACAGCATGTCCCTGCAGCTGGGAAGGGGTGGGACTTCTGATGGAAGAAACTTCTGATGATTGCTCCTGGTGTGCAGTACCTAAGCAGAACCCATTAGTAAAGGGAAGGAGTCTTTTCTTTGGCTGTTGCCATACTGCTGATAAAACACGGAATTATTAATATGAGGTAAACACATCACTCTTTCCAGCACATCTGTGATGTGACTGCAGGTAATTCACAGAACCTGTGGTTGCCCTATCCCTGGAAGTGTTCAGGCCAGACCAGATGAGACTTCAAGTAGCCTGATCTAGGGGAGGGTGTCCCTGCCCATGGCATGGGGTTGTAGCTTTAAGGTCCATTCCAATCCAAACCATTCTATGATTCTATGACTGTGTGCTTATGCCCCCATTTAAACGGGGTGGAGCAGAGGAAACACCGAGCAAAGTCTCCTGTGGGAGGTGTCTGTGCCAGAATGTGAGGCTGGTGAGGTCAGACCATGTGGCCATACACCAGGTGGTAACACAGCTGGGAATGTGTGGGGTCTGCTGTCTTCAGCCCAGCCCTGGATGCTTGCTAACTTGACCCAGGAATACTGCCCATGGCTGCTCCTCACAACTGCAGATCCACGGCAAAGTAGGGGAGCAATGGCAGATAATCCACCTTGTCATTCACCCATTAGACTGGGAAACACGTTAATATTTTTTCTTCTGTAGACAGTGGAAAGCAACAGAGATACAAATCCTCAAACCACCTGTGAAGGTGATGTTTAGGGCTTTCTGCTGGACTTGGTCCAAATCCAGCAGAGCAGGACCCAGCCCCTGGCTGGTCTCAATTGCTGAGGCTGCAGTGCTGCAGGGGTAGCAACTGTGGGGTTGTGCACAGCCACCTGCACCAAGGAAGGCCTTGGGCTAACCTGGCTCATGGTGGGTGGGTGGGTGTGGAGGGTGAGAAAGGGCTGGTGCACAGCTTGCCCTCCACTTAGAGCTCTCAGAAGCCTCCTGTCACATTGCTTAACTCCCACAGCCCTCACCACAGATGGATGCACAGAATGAACCTGCATCAGCCCCAGGTGTGTTACGGGTATGCCTGTGGAAGGAGGATTTGCTGAGCAAAACAAGGAGGGAACAGGCAGCTGAAGGATCTGCTCTGGAGCATTAATGTTGAGGCAGAGCTGGGGGAAGCTCATGGACTGCAGTTTGCATCAGTCTGAGGCAGTTTTGCACACACCCTCATCAGACTGAGGCACAGCAAAGCTGGATGGGAGCAGTAAGACACCCTTGAGAGCACCAAGTGCACTTCAGCAATGAATTTGGACTTCTAGTGAAATGAAATAGAAAGATCAATGCTTTCAGGACTCTGGTCTCCATTTGTGAATAGCAGCTACTCCTACTTGTTGCACTGAAATGCTGCAATGATTAATAAAACCATTAAGGTCTTGAGGTGCTCAAAGTGCCTGCTAACAAGGCCCACGGAGGCAGAGAGGGAGATTGCTAGGTAGGTGACACGTTTTTCCAAGGAGCACATTTTTCCAGGATTCCAAATTTGAATCAGCCTGCTGATGTCCACAGTGCTCGGGGTGGTCCCTGACTCCTTACCTGGGCCTGCCTCTGGAAACAACGTGCAGGAAATTCCCTGCAGCACACACAATAAACACCTTCCAGGGAGGTGGTTTTCAGTCAGCTGCAAGCATCCTTCTCCTGTAACTCACTAATGATGCTGCTGAGTTGTTGTAGGCTGCAGGGGACCAGCCAAACCCAGGCAGGCTGGAGTGACTCCTGGGGGTTCATTCATTACTGCCTGCTGCCAAAAAGCATTTTCTACCTTAGTTAAATGCACACCTTGAGACAACCTCCTCGGCTTGTAGACAAATAGCAGGTACAGCATCTCCTGTGTTAAACAATTGCTGCCCCTTTCTGGAAAGTACGTAAGTGTGAGGAAATGCTGCTGTGCTTCTTCTTAAGAAAGCATCAGTATCATCCTTATCTTCCACTAAGCCCTTTCTGATAGTGCCTGTGGGAGGAGAGCAAGGAGCAGATGGTTATTCCTTCAGTCCTGTGAACTAGTTAGATGAAAACCATATTCCTAGTAGAATCTACTGTCAAAGAAGCTTCTGGCCTGCTGGATGGCAGTGCTGGGTTGGATTTATAAAGTGGTCTCTGGATAATAATGAGCGTGTTAGCAATAATGACTTTCATACTTGTTAGAACTGACAGTCCTATGTGTTTGTCTTTCTGAAGACAGATGTTCTCCCGCCTGGCTATGTGGGTTGATTCCAACTGGGGAAAGAGGACAGCATGAGCAATGTGCTGTTCATTGTTATTTCATTCCTTTTTTTGTTCCTTTCCCTCCTTTCCTCCCTCTTTCCTTCCCTGGGCTGTCTTTTAGGCAGGAGCCTGACAGATCACATCAGCTGCTGCAGGGGAGCCCCTTGGCCATCTGAGTTCATCCTCCTCTGCCATCTATCACAGCACAGGAGGAGGCTCAGGCAGGGTTCTGAATTCGTTTCAGCTCAGCAGCAATCCAAGTAGTTTGATGATGCTTTCCATCCTCACATGTGATACCAGCTGAAGACTGGGCTTGATGCTCATGCTTACAGGTTCATCTCAGACAGCCTCTGTACAAGTTAAAGTTGTCAGCTCAACACCAAATCCCTTTTCTTGGCTTTTTCTGCATAACATGGTATTCTCTTGCTCTGATTCAAGTGTTATGTGGTTCCACATGAAGGAGATAACAGCATGAGCAAAGCTGTGGGTAAAGATAAATCATCTGTAGGAGAAGATAGAAACACTGTTTTTTGGAAGGCAGCAAGGCCACCATGCCAAGGGTCCAAAACACTTACTGTAGCAAATGTCTGCAACGATCAGCTTAAATCTCTACTGCCTGAAATTCAAAATTATTTCAATGCAAAGCCATTTTTTCAGTGCATTTTTGAATCAGAATGAGCTGTATAAGAACATTCCTCTATGGAAGATTCAGATTCTCATTTTTCACCTGACAGGTCCCTCGTTTGTTGCTATAAAGTAAATCCAACTCATGGTTAACTTGAGGAAAAAATTCCAAATTACTTCAAGGGAGAAAAAATTAAGTTGTGTGCATTGTGCTCTTTCAGGGATACACTAATTCAACGGTCTAATTCTACTGGGTGTCCTCTCTTTTTAACATTTACAATCTACTGATCCTAAGAGTTATCAGAAAGAAGACTGTTATTTTGCTGCTATAGAATAGATCAGGCAAAACAATTCCTACAGTCTATGCCATTTCCTTGTTCAAAGTAACAGTAAAATACACATTAAGGTGATGACTTTGGTGTAGATTAATGAACTGTAGCTTGGTTACAACAGAAAGAATGACAAATTAGTGTGATTTTGGATCCTCTGAGGAAGTGCCTCCATGACTGTGCCACACATTGCTCATGCTGTCCTCTTTCCCCAGCTGGAATAAACCCACAGCAAGACTCACCAGTCTCGTGAATATGGGGGCTTTTGTTGTTTGGTTTGGTGTTTTTTGTTTGGTTTTGGTTTTGATTTGTTTTTTGTTTTGTTTTTTTTTTCATTTCACTCTTCATCCATGAAAAACTCTGAACAATTTGTGGCCTGAGCCACCGTCTCTGTTGCCCTTTCTTTTATAAGTGCAGAGGGGAAACACTGACAGTTCTAGGTTTCCAGTACAGACTAATTAAAGCCATATAATAGCCAGATTTTAAGCATGTCCTTCCAAGGCATACTGTGTCCTGGGCTGTATTAATGAGTGCAGCCAGCAGGTGCAGCAAAGTGATCTTTCCCCTCTGTTCAGCACTTATGAAATTGCATCTGGAGTGCTGCTTCCGTTCTGGGCTCCCCAGCAGAGGAAGGACAGTGACAGAGCCAACAGACACAAGCTGAAATCTGGAAAATTCCATTTTAAATATTAAAGGGGTGAGGGTTTTGATGGTTTTGGGTTTTTGTTTGTTTGTTTCTTTTGGTTTTGGTTTTTTATCAAGGGAATGGTCAAATATGGAAATAATTTGCCCAGAGACATTGTTTAGTCTTTATCTTTGAAAGTGTTAGACTCATCTGGATCCATCCCAGAACAACCTGATCTAAGCAGACCTTCTTTGCAAAGGGTTGAATTAGATGACCTCTGCAGGTCTCTTTCAGGACAAATCATCATCCTATGATTCTCACAGGTCACAATAAATCTGCTTATTAATAATTCCTACCAGATCCAGTGAGTATAATTTATAGCTTCTTTCAATTCCATCCTGGAGTCTGATTCAGTAAGAACTAGATAAAATTTCTGCTCAGTTTGAAACTCTATGAAGAGAAAAGAAATCCTCGAGGCTCTCCTTGTCTAAATACTTAAGTTCTGAATTTCCTGGACTTCAAAGGCAGAAACACTTTTCTGCTTGGAAATGTCTTTGTCTGTGGATGCCTGAGAATATAACTTTCCTTATCCTTGCAGATACACTGGGTCACCTGAACAAGTGACCCCAAATTGCTCCCCTGATTCTCCCCCAGCTGTTTGTTTGTTGTAGAGCTGTGTGTGCACCCTATCCATGATGAACAGCACCCTCTCAGTTACCTTGGGTGGTGCCCAGGGGACCTTGTCACTGCCCTAAGATGGGGCTGACAGGCTGGAGCAGTCAGGGGTTCATACAGTCAAAGGTTTCATTAATTCCCTTCCCCATCAGAAATTTTGGCATATTAGTACTGATGGGTTAAAGTCTGAAATCCAAGCTCACCACATTACTCAAGTGACTGCCATGCCAGGTCTTACAAAAGACAGGCATTACAAATCCCAAATAAATGCACGCTTTAAGGCACGAGGTTGCTTCCATTCTTCACTGCTCTAAGCAGGCTTGTGAGAAGGTGCTACTCCTGCAGGCAGGGCCGTGGGAGCTTGGCTCTCAAGGGCTGTGGTGTCCTTGGTACTGCTGTGTTCAGTGCTTGTGATGGACAGCTGGGTGGCATCTGGGGTGAAGTCACCGAGAGCTGTGCATGTCTGGGCTCCTCTGGCCTGAAGCTGGCCTTATTCACTCCACAAAAGAGGCTTTGAAAAGTTGATTGCTTAGGTTTTAACTTTTCCAAAAAGGTTTCTCTGTTAAAAGCTTCTGGTTAGAAATACCAAACCCCGTTGTTGCTAAGATTAGGGTATTTGTTTCTTAAAAATGGCTTATAAGCAGAGACCAGCACATGGATTATTGCTCCTTCTTTAGCCAAGTGGAGCGAAGGTGCTTAAAGTAGATTGGGCTTCCAGAAGGATCAATTTTGCATGTGATTTTTATAATGGTTTTGGGAAAGGAAGGGTCAGATCTAATTTTTTATGTTTGTATCTCATATGGAAAAAAAAAAAGAAAAGAAAAGCAGTACTTTTCACTAACATATAGGGGGTTAGGCTGTTTTAAATGAAGATAGCGAAACCAGCTACTGTGTTTTAGTAAAAATTTAGAATGTGTTTTATTTTTGCTTACTAATGAAAGAATGGAACATCATCAGATTTATGGGTTTTGCTTTTCTGGAACAGGATTTTTTTCCCTCGCTTTTTTCTGTGGTTGACCACCATCCCCCTCCCCAAGGCTAATGTCATAAGCAAAATAAAATCTGACTAATTAACGAGACCTCAGGAAGATTGTTAATACCTCTCAGGAAACAAGAATGTTTTTTGCTGTTGCTAAAAATGACCTTAACTCCGACCTGGAAAAATTGTGCTTGTAGTTTGTGAATGAAGTCAGTAACCATGCTGTGGTACTGCTGGCCTTATTATGAAATGCACATCACAGATTGTGTCTAATTGCACATAGTGGTTTTATGGTATCTGTAGCTACTGATCCAAGACTCAGATGTCAGATATCAGCACTCTTGCTATAGTTAAATGCTGCTGCCATGTAATAGGTTCTGTTTATCTCTCTTAGAGCTTCCAAATTGCTGTGTCTTGGGTCAGTGGCCTAAGTTCAATTTTTGTAAATTCCTGACTGAAGTTATTAGCTCTCCTCTTTAAAAACCAGAATGAATTAATGTTGCATTATGCCCCATTCAGGGAAGCGTGGCCCCAGCTTTTATCATTGCCACTGGGCTTGTTTGTGCTGGGTTTCAGCAGATTGGTGGAATTCCTTCAGGAGGGTGTATCCATCCCTTTGCTTACAGGAAGAGTGAAGTTTTCTGCTGATGTTCACAGATCTTGCAGGATTGCTTTATCCCTTTGGAGGCCTGGAAGAAGATAGACCTATGATGTGGAGAACAGATACATCCTCATTTCCTCCAGCCTCAAATCCACATGAGCTTGAGATGTATTTACAAACAAAATGTACAATAAAAAAATGGATATTGATGTTCCTAAAGTTAAGGGTGCGATGCTGATGCCTCAGAAAGCATCACCACTACCTCACCATCCTTAGTCCTCTAGGTCAGTCCTCCCTGTGCCTAATGATTCCAAACACCATGATCTGCTTCTGTATTGCCAAAGGGCCCTTGTGGTGCCCGTGCTTGGACGGAGCCTTCTGCAATCCCCGTTCACCCTCCCCTTCAACTTCATACCAGTGGCAAAGGTGTCTTTCCACCAGTGCCACCAGAATAAGATGCTGCTGAGAGGGATTGTGTGGGTCCTGTTCTGTACCTGTTTTTCAGACAATCAACACTGCATAGAGCCACTTTCAGTCTTTGGCATATATGGTGTCAGCTGCCAGGAAAAGGACTAAACTGCTGGGCTCCTTGCTGCACTTCATTTTCATGCAGCCCTGTGCTGCTTCCTGTTTCCAGTTTCATAACAGTTTTTGCAGAGTGCTTTGTTCTTCCCCTATGCACTAGAAACTGGCAGTAAAATGTGGATTGTTCTCAATGTTTAGCATCAAGTCCTACATGTGGGAAGTGATTTATCAACAAGATTACAGGCTGGAGTACTGTGGAAATTGGACTCCAAGGTGCCATAATTCTTTGGAAAATGCCAGCCATGGTAAGTTTTACCTCCCAGCAGCTGTCCATTATTGATAGCCTTATTCTAATATTATGTTTATATTGTAAGCAATGACCAGCTTCTCAGCTTTATACTTATTCAGGTGCAGCTAATTCAAGTTTTGATCTTCATACTCATCTCTTCTTTCATGTCAGTCCCCTCTTCCTTTGCCCTCAGTTTTTTTTTTTCTTTTTTTTCTTTCATTTTATGCAAGAAAGCTGATATCTCTTCCAAAAAAAAAAAAACCTTTCAATGCAAAGTAATACCATAAGAAGTCATAATCACTAAGATATTCTCCTGGAAACATGGAAAAGTCAATGCCTAAAACTGTCTGATGACTGATCTGTCACATTCTGATGTGACAGATGAGATAGACAGGGACTTGGGCCAGTTGTACAGTACTATGGAATCTTCATGTCATTGATAGCTCATGCTGCTGCTCAGTGGCAGAGAGAAAAGAATGTTGTAGTTCTTCTGGGACATTTTTTAATTACTAGACCTATGGCAAGGGAAAGGAATAATTAGCACAAATGCCCACTTTAAGATAGCCAGCCATCGGGTTTTTTTCTTGGGAAGGCTACAGGATGTGTTATAAAATGTGCTCAGTGGGGTGATGTGGCTGTTCTTGAGCTGACAACAAGGAATGAAGTGGTATTTCAGTCTGTCTACCTGCCAGTGTTGTCTTCTGTGACCTTCTTAGCTCCATACCAGAGCTTGCTGGCCCATAAACATTGGTGATGCTCTTAGTTGCTAGACAGACAACCCACTGAACCTGGGGACCCTAAACTCCCCTGGGCAACATCAAAGGTCTTAGAGACAAAGTTAGCAGGAGGAACAAAGAAACTGAAAAATTTGATGTGTGTCTCTCCCATGACCCCATGAAACTTAGAGAAGTGCCAGACTAAATTGCTCTTTACATTTCTTTGCTGTATATCCTGTTTTATCTGACTGTCAGGGCATTGTCTCTTTCCCTGAGAAACTAAAGATCAGCAGGCACTGAAAAAAATCAAAGTAGCTGAACTGCTTGGAGGCTGCAGTCAGTAGTCCCACTAAAGCTGGAGGTATGGAGACTTCTAAGACAGGCTGTTATCTAGAAGCTGCAATAAAATACCTGAGAAGTGATCAAGTGTAAAGTTTACCCATAACTGTGCCAGCCTGTTTTAGACTGGAATTCTTTGATATTGAGATAGGTTTCACAGAATATCCATAAATATTTTGGAACCAGCAAGTTTAGGAGGCAACTGTGATACAAATAAAAGAAATTTTGAGGGTCATGAAACAAACAAAATTAGCAGAATTCCTATTGACTTCACCAGGAACAAGTCTGGGCCTTGAGTTATTTGGCTGATAAATCTTCAGCAAGACTGAAAGAAAAAGGGTCTAGGATTTTTTTGATTCTAAGATTTTATTCATGTCCAACCAGGATTCTGTTTAATCTTCAAAACAAATACCAGCACTCAGAACACATCAATTGTTTGTATTCTGAGCTCTGTGTTGCACCTATTCATGGACAGGGAAATTACAATGAGAATAATCATTGTCAGAATACTAATGTGATGTAAACTAGTGTAGAGATATTTATTCAATAGAATGCAATTACCAGCAATACTCTATTTTCTGAACAGTGTGACTGTAATCCAATTTAGGCTGTTTAACCCCTGGTGATTTGTTTCCGTTTGTATTGTGATAGGCTGAAAACAGGCAGGATTGCTGGGGGCAGCAAAAGGGAGAGTAAGGGGAAATAGGACCCCATGTAATCTTAGATCTTAATGACTTTACTAAATCTACATAACCACAGGGCTGTTCTTCATGGTTGTGCTGCTAATTGAATTTTAAAATAAGGGTAGATCCTACACTCACTTTCTCCCAACATGATTTCATTTTCTGACAAATGCTTAGTCACCAATTTAAAAAATCCTTTATGACTTCAACCTGAAGTTACATCAGGACCTTGGATTTCATATAAGAAAGGATTCTCAGGTATATGGTGGAGGCAAGTGATTGAGAAGATATTCAAGGTGACTTTCAGGACCAACTTCTCTTGCAGAAGTGTTCTCAACTGCAGGAGTTGTGGCAGGGTCCCATGGGCAAAGAGCAGCTTCTCTCCTTCAGAGAGAGGGGCATCTCGGGAAGGACAGAGCGTGGGGACCTTGCTGCAGGCAATTTCTGAAGACTAAAAACCTTCAGCTAGATACTGGTACACTCATTAGCACAGAGGAGCCCCCCTGAAACTAGCACAGTCTATGTGCTTCTGAAACTAGCACAGGCTGTCTTATCAGGACAGACAGGGATCTGGTCTTTAAATAAAAGAAATGCCTGAGTGATCTCGTTTTAGGTGCAGAGGGATATTGTGTAAACACTCAGAAATAGTGGGGAAGACCTCTGTCCATCTGGTATGGAGTTTGCTAATGGTGATGGCAATTTCTCCAAGACAGGCAGCATTCGAGCAGAAACCATTGTGTGACTGCTACCAGACTAGAAAGCTCAGAAAAGCAGTGCTCTCCAGAGAAATGGGCCCTGGATGGGAACCTGAGTAAGATTTCCATCTTTAGAGCTTTTGCACTTCCATTTAGGTTTTTGTGTCACTTAAGCACCTGCCTTGTGCAAAAGATGCCAGCTGGGCCTTGCCCACTTATGCTGTTGGTTCATCTTGCAATATAAGAGGGAAGCAGGAATGAGTGGGTAAGAATTGCACAGTCAGGACAGAGGGGTCCTACCTCTCAGGGATTCTGCATATGGGAGATTGGCAAAATTAGTCCCTTAGTATTTCCAGCAGCCATTCAGCCATAAAAGCAGTGACTGAAAAACACACAGTGCAGCTACTATTCTTTTAAGTCCCAGTCAAGCTGGTTTTTTTTTCACTTATTTTTTAATATAATTTTTCTTATGAGTTTGTATGAGGTGTCCCTCCCCAGCCATTTACCAAGAGTGCTGTGGGGATTCCTGACAACACAACTTCTTGTTGTCACCACGTCCGTGAGCTAAGGAAGAAGGCAGTTGTGTTTCTTACAACACTTCTTACCTGGGCCCAGTTGGATTCAAACTGCAATGCAGTGGGTGCTTTGTACATCTGTAACAGAAGAAACACATGCAAAACAGACTGTCAGGTGACAAATCTCCTGTCTCTGGACCAGCTCTCATCTAAGCTGAACTCTCTTCACCAGTGTTCTGAGCCCATGTTGTTTTCAGTGGTGTAAAATAAGAGCAACCAGAGCCTTTCTTTCCTTAACTGGGAAAACGTGGTTCTGCACGTGCTTGCAAAGCAAACCTGGCTGCACAATGCCCAGACACCTCCTTTTGCAGTGCCATTCCCTCTAAGCAGTCTCATCTTGAAAAAATTGCAGCACATGGCCTCTGTGAAAAGGCAGACCCTCTTTGCCACTTCTCATACCACCAAGCTTTGAAAGGGCAGTGTGTTACAGTGAAGTTGAATGTTGGTTTCTATTCAATACATATGAACTCTGAAATGAATTGTAGTTCCATCTAAGCCAGTTTCCACTGATCATAGACCTTCATAACTCCTACAGATTGATTATAGTAATTTCAGTTGATGAAGATTCTATGCACAGATTCTGAGGTAATGTTTTTGGCTATGAAGATACCATACCATTTTACCTGTGAGAAAAAACTGACCTCTACCTGGATACAACCTCTTTTCAGGTGCTTGTAGAGAGTGATAAGGTCTCCCCTGAGCCTCCGTTTCTCCAGGCTAAACATCCCCAGCTCCCTCAGCCACTCCTCATCAGACTTGTGCCCCAGACCCTTCACCAGTTCCGGTGTTGCCCTTCTCTGGGGGCTACAGAACCTCAATGTTTTTCTTGCAATGAGGGGCCCAAAATTGGACACAGCACCCAAACCTCACCAGTGCCAGGTACAGGGGGACAGTCACTGCCCTGGTCCTGCTGGTCACACTATTGCTGATACAAACCAGGATACCATTGGCTTTCTTGGCCACTTGGACATCATCATCATCTGCTGGCTTATTTCAGCTGGTTGACCAATACCCCCAGGTCCTTTTCTGCTGGGCAGCTTTCCAGCCACTCTTCCCTGAGCCTGTGGTGCTGCAGGGCGTTGCTGTGATTCAAGAACAGGACTCAGCACTTGGCCTTGTTGGCCAAGTTGGGCTATTGATCCCACCATCTTTTTTGAGTGGGAAACCCTAATTCCTATGTGACCATCCTCAGGAACTTCTGTGGTTTCTATCACATCAATAACCCTTGTTTCTTTGCTGACACAAGGGTTATTGATGTGATGGATCTCTACCTCTACCTCCACTGAGACAGCAGACTGAAGGATCTTGCTAGCACACTGTCCCTCAAACACTGGAATGATGACAGGCTTATCTCTAGTGATCCTAGTTTTATCCCTTTCCCCCTTCAACTCTAGCTTAAAGCTCTTTCAGTGAGCCCTGCACAGTTCCTTTTCCCTCTTTGAGACAAGTATACCCAATATTGCCAGCAGACATGGAGTCATGTAGGCCAGCTCATGAACAGAAAGCCCAAAATTCTGTCAGTGACAGCAGGTTCAGAGTCAGGTATTGGGCTGCTATTCTTCCTATTTCTTCCCCCATCATTCCCTGCAACTGGAAGGATGGAAGAGAACACTGCTTGTGCTTCAAATGTTCAACTGCAGCCTTACTATAATTTGCAGTGATGAATTCCTATTTTTAGAAGTAAGCGTGGAGACCAATATCCTTATTTGAGAGGATGGTAGGAGCCATATTTGGCGCTCAGTCAGATCTCAAAGTTTCATAGTCCAAGTAAATTCTGCACCTGAGAAAGCCAAGTGTTCCGCAGAGGCTTAAATGGGAATGTGTGATAAAGAGTTTTTAGAGAAAGAGTTCAGTAGGCAGAAGGGAAAAGAAAAAGAAACATATTATTAACATTTCAGATTGTCCACGTAGGAGCAAAATAAGGTGGGAGATGAAGTTTCTGTGTACTGTTCATCACTGTCATGGTCTGAAAGGGCCAGGTGTGTGCTCCAGGCCATATGAGGGAGCTCTCTCCACCTGCATCCAATATTCTTGTTCCAGGACAGCTCCTCCTCATGTTTTCCCTCGTTACTGACGGTGCAGAAACAGCTGCAGGGGAAGTGTTTGCCACTCATTTGGTGACAGGATTGAACATGGCAGGATCCCATACTTTTGTACCAAAAGGATTAAAGAAATACCCCTCACCTCCTCCTCCAGAAAAAGTAGCAGCCGAGGAAGGTTGAGGAGGAACATAAAGATGAGGAACTACTGAGAATTTGTGCACATTTATGCCTTGACACTCACCTGTTTGCTGGAGTTGTGGCCATGAGTTTTGAATCTTTGCTGCTTTAGGACTGGTGCATTTGTCATCAACCTTCCCTCTAAGGCTTCATTCATAAATCACTTTTGGAGTGTGAATAAGCCATGGGGATGCTTTAATAAATGGTTCCTCACATAAAGTTTTATTCCCCAATAATGATTAGCTTATTAGTAAATCCCTGATGGCATTACTAAGGAGGTCATTATCATTATCCCTGTTTTATATCTGCAGAAAGGAAAAGTCACCACTAAGTAAGATTTGTGGATGCAGACTCCCGAGTCAAGGTACATGCTTTCTTCAGCAGGTCACAGGACTAATAGGTGCTTGAAATAAATGGTTAATCAACTGGTTAATCAAATCATTACATCAGAATGCTATAGGGCAGTAATATCTTCTCAGAATATATTTTAAACCATAAAGAGTTACTTGCCTCTCTGATTGGTTGTCAACATTTAGCAGCCCAAACTCATCATAGAGGCCAACTTAAAATGCACGTAACTATAGAGTTCATCTTTAGGAACCTGAAAAATATAAAAGCTAAAACTTAAGGCATCACCTGCATTGGTTGTGTGCTGTCAGAATTTGTGCTGCCATCTCCTGATTTTTTAAAAAGAAACTGGCATGCTATTTACTAAGTTTTTTACTCAGAAACATTCTTTATATTCAGCTTATTCCTGATCATTTTGAAAATAATTCTAGTACACTTGATTGTTTTAACAGTGCATTACTGACCATAGAAAAACTCTCAGTATAAAGGACAACAAAATGCAAAGTGGAGTTAAAATAAAATAAATGTCATGAAGGCTGCTGCAATTATTGCATCATACAAGGCAGTCTTCAGATTCAAAGACTTGCATGCCTTTTTCTGACAGCAACCAGAGAGGATTTCCAATATATAAGGATTCCTCTTGAAATAGAAACCTACCATGCCCAGCTATACACGAGTGGCCTAAATACTCCTTAAGGTGGAGAGAGAAGTTTAGACAGAGAGTGCTTCATGTCTGCATTGTACAGAATGATAGAATCATAGAATTTTGAAGGCTGGAACAGACATCAACGATCATTGGTCCTAGAGTTAGCCTAGCACTGCTCTGTTCACCACTAACACATGTCCCCATGTGCCACAGCACACATTTTTGAATGTTTCCAGGGATGGTAATTCCAGCACTTCCTTAGGCGACTTGTCCCAGTGCTTTTCCACCCCTCGCATGAAGACATTTTTCCTTATATCCAATCTAAACCTCCCCTGGTGAAACTTGAGGCCATTTCCTCTTGTCCTATGGTTTGTTACCTGGGAAACTGACCCACACCTTGCAACAATCTCCTGTCAGGGAGTTGTAGAGAGCAATAAGGTCCCCGTGAGCCTCCTTTTCTCCAGGCTTAGCCCCCACCCCAGCTCCCTCAGCTGCTTGTCAGAGGACTTGTGCTCCAGATTCTTCATCAGCTCCATTGCTCTTCTTTGGGCATGATGATACTGAAACTGCAGCTCCTCCTAGCAGGCTCAGGCTGTGGGAATTTACACAACCTAAAATTCAGTGCAGTAAAATTAGTGTGAATTTAGTACATTATTGAGGAACTTCCCAATTCCTTTTGTAATGAATGGTGGGGAAAATAGATACTTTTGATAGGTACCATGTGATTTACTTCTAATGTGCTGAGCATTGAGTCCTCCAAGCCAATCAAGAAGTAAATCAAAAAAGAAATTTGAGA
This sequence comes from Promerops cafer, assembly GCA_013398275.1. Lineage (NCBI taxonomy): Eukaryota > Metazoa > Chordata > Aves > Passeriformes > Nectariniidae > Promerops > Promerops cafer. Next base: position 6,724,495 of record VZSE01014922.1, read on the forward strand.
CTGTCATCTGGGCTTATTGGTCCTGCTACTTCGAGTCTGAAACCACTCTTAAACTAAGATCATATATTTGGACACTCTTAGAATACTTCTGACACCATTTTGCCTATTGACATTGTGGTGAAAGCACCCAGTCAGAAGGTGGGATTTGGTGGTTTGGAGTCTTTCTCCACCTGAGGAGGTTTGATTCTGTGACTTCTGAACTCCATGAAAAAGCCTTGAGCATCAGAGTGTAGCAGTCTAAAAGGGCAGTGGGGTGAGCAAAGGTGCCCTCTCCACCAAGTCACAGGATAGCCAGGGATTCATTGCTGCAACGGAAAGACCAACTCAGAGAGGGCAACCTCCACTGCAGCCTGTGCCAAAGCTCCTGTCTGATTCCTGGATCTCTGCTTGCTGCTCTGAGATTTTTTTTCCTGGTTACTGTTTTTATTTCTTCAATCCATGCTCTCTAATGAGGAATGTGTAAAGAGTTGTGGGAGCAGTGTAGATTCTTCAGGCTGTCCCTTGCCAGCTGAATATGCAGAAAGCTCACACACCATCCGTGCTGCTCAGGGGAGCTGGTTAAGGTAGGATTGTGTGTATGAAATGGGCATAGTTAATGCCTGTGAAGTAGTTTAAAACATCTAAGGGCAACTCAGACTCAAAACCTCCTGCTCCGGTGTGCTGCAGAAACCTGAAAGACCCTCTGGGGGAATTGTTATCCCCCTTGGTCCAAAGACTGCCTGTAAATTGGTCCCTTCAGTGGAGTTTTTGCATGTGCAGATAGCTGGCCACCTCCCGCAACACTGAACAAAGAAGTGCAAGGCAAATTCCAGGGCTTGGAGTGTGACATGAGGAGTTTGACGTGCTGCTGAGGAAGCCACACATCCCTCTAATGACTTAAAATTCCATGCCTGGCAACCAGGTGCAGGGGGTTAATTAGGCTCATAAGCTGGGAGAGCAGGGAGACCTTTGGGAGAAGCTTGTAGACAAGCAGCAAAGCATATGACCTCATTTGAATTTTCGTATTAGATTTCCTGCAGAGATCTCAAAAGCATCCTCCGATCACTGCCTGAAACTGTTTAGGTTTCACATTTGCAAACACAAGGAATCTCCATTAGATTTTGAAGCTGCTGCACATGTTTTAAAAGATCAAACTGGTGATTATGACAAGCAAAAAATCCCCCCACCTCCTTTTTTTTGTTTGGACTACTGACTCGACTCTTGGGGTAAACAATCTGCCATTCTTCCTTTAGAGCTCTTGTGGTGATACAGGTTGGAGCTGAAATGGGTGAGACTGGTGCTGCTGGACATAAGGCTGTGCTTATGTGAGGCTTTATATTCTCCAAAAAGGCTGCAATAGGAGCCTGAGCTGTGTCTCTGTAATCTGCAGCTCCTTTGGTTGCAGTGGGCTTTTGTACAAGTGTTTGGTGTTTCTCTCCTGTTGGTAAGTTAGTGTACTGTTCTTCTCCTCACCCACCAGGTCATAGCTGTGGTGCCACTACAGCACATTTCAGTCCTGCAGCCCTTTGTTCGGAATAGGAGAGATTTCCCCAGACGAAAAGGCAGCTAGTCTGTGCCTATGCAAAAGGCTTTGCTGGAGAAGGAAAAGATACAAATAGGAAGGGGCCATAAGTCTAAAGCCAGCACCAAACCCTTCTCAGTCCTTTCCCCAGTTGATGGAAACCCACTGCTGTTCATGGGGGTCTTTCCACTGTCCATAACAACCACTGGTTTCACATCAACTGCAGCTCTGGGGGAGCATGGGAGGGGGAAGGGGGGTTACTCATCGCCGTGTCCAGTTGCAGCATGTCACTGGAGAATTGTAAGGGGAGTCTCATTTGAGTGCCCCTCCTGCCCCAGATGCACATTTTGCTTGTGCACGTTACAGCAGTCCTTGCTATCAAAGATAATCCCCGGTGTCAAGACAGGAGCAAATAATAACCTTTACATCCATCTAGGCAGAAATCATGCTTGGAATAACTTACTGTGAGGGGTACAGTCAGTTTCACCATTACTGTGGTACGTGTTCCTTATGACAATGGCATCAGGAAATTCACCTTCAGCCTTTTGGGCACCCTGTGATCCCAGGCAGCACCTTGGCCATGGGCTGCGTGCAGCCCCCACGGAGCACAGACGTCACACTCCCCGCGCAGCCTCCTTTTTCCATTATATGTGTGAGTGAAATCAAACCTGGGGGATTTCTTCCCAGCACTCCAGACACGCAACCGCACCACAGAATACGAATGTGAGAGCCGGGCTGACGCAGGCGTGAGGAGTTCAGCCCTCAACCCCAGGGACCAGCAACAGGCAGGCAAACCTTGGAGGGCAGGAGAGCTCGTTAGCTCTGTGCTTTAAATAATAGCAGTGCTGAGAGTGCTGGTGACGAGCGTCCCTGAAGTGTGCATCTGTGTCTGTGTGGTTTGACAACAGGCGGGAAACAGCACTTGCTTCTTTGCTCCTCCGGCAGCTGCCCTGTAGAATAGCATCAAGGAGGGCATAGGAAAGAGGATATTTATTTTTTTCTTCTCCTTGGAGATTTTGGACTGATTAAAAAGCTCTTTTTACTAGGAAAGCAACAAGGAAAGAAACCCCAACCATACACGGCAGGTATAAAAGAATGTTTGATTCTTCCGACAAGTACAATAAGATTTAATATCTTTGCTGCTCGACCCAATATTGTATCACAGGCATCACTGGTGTTGTGCTTCCCAGCATGCCCTAGCATTCCTTCAAGCAAACATTCACAGTAGCAGAAAGTCCAAGAAAAGGCTTACTCCCTTGAGGATCAAGAAGAAAGCAACAGTGAAGAAAGGTATAGTAGCTATTAATATTAATGTTAAAAGAAGAGGGGGGAGAGAGGACATAGGAGCAGCAAAAAAGCTACTTCCTATGGCTTTGATGTGTTCATTTTCACAGGACCAATAGCAACGTGGAGAATACGGAAAGAAGATAAAGAGGAAAATGAGGAGGTGGAGGTGAGCAGAAGGCAGCTCAGAAAATTGCACAAGCTGTGGGGAGTTTTTCCCGTCTAGACACTTGCACACAGCAAAGGGAGCGACTGCCATCTGCATCTCCTCCAAAAAAAGGAAGGGAAAAAAGGGACAGAGCTGAGACTGAAAAGGAAATCCACCTTCATGCCTCTCATTTTGTCTGTGGTATGGCTGATCCACACTGAATGCCTGCTGTGGGAGGGGAGAGAAAGCTAAGAGAGGTATTGTTGTGTCTAAGGAGGCACAACATTAAGGCAGCATGTGAATCCTCATGCAGGGCTCTGTCCTACTGACACAGTGGGAACAGGAGGGAAGGAACTATTTTAGTCCTGTTGATGCTGCTGAAGAGTAAAAATGGAAGTAATTAAAGGCCTATTCTAGTCTCACTTAAGTCTCTGAGTCTTCAGGCCAGAGTTATTTTTGTTACATTGCTATAATGGTGTTACATTGTTGGTTATACTGGGTTGGATTTTTTTTTTTCCTACTCTGAATTTAGGAAATGAGCCAGCACTTTTCTGTGGCAGTGCACTCACTTTGCTGAAATTTTGCCTGTGGAAGATTGTTCAGGTCCCAGCAGGAATTTTTCTAAATCCCAAGCAGCCCCACCATAACCAGTGCTTGGGCAGCTGGGTTATTGCCTTATGTTGTAGAAAGAGCAGGTTTGAATCCCAGCATTAGCTGGTCTGAAGCTAGACTGGAAATAAGAATGACTCCTGCACCTTTGGAAAGGTGCTTGATACATAATGACCCTCGAGTCTTATTGTACTCTATTTTTTCACTGAAAAAAAACCCCAAAATTTTACTGCTTAGGAACAAGTACAAAATACAGAGCAAGAGCATGACAAGTTTATTTGTAACGGCACCACTGCCGCCCATCTTGTCCTCAGTAAAGTCTGCAGTGGCTCTAAGCAGTGACAGGAATGGCCTTCTCCAGCTGCCACATGCATCCTCAATGAAACTCATCTCATCATCACTTTTAGTCTTTCTGCTCCCAGGTCCCCCTGTGCAGCCACTGCAGGCTGCACCTGTGACTGTGTCTCCTTGGTTGGCACCTGTCCCACGTGGGATTAACCCACATCAGCATCCTCGTGTGGCCTCCTGACAGTGCAGGGTATCAACAGGAAGAGATTGGTCTCTTCTCAGAACAGATATTTGTCCTGTGCAGCCTACCCAGATCTCACCGGTCACTGTGAGAGGCAGGCAAGGCAGTGTAAAGAGCACAGAACTTGATGCTTGTTTTTTCCAAAAAATTCAGTGCTGCTGCCCTCCTACATTAAGGCCTCACATGTCTGTTTCAGAACTACCAGTTCCTATAAGCAGAGATACAAAATCCTCTGTTTGCAGAGTCAGGGAGGACCCTCAATCCAGTGTGCATTAGGTCTAAGCAGTCACAGAAAGCAAAGCATGGCAAGACCTTGCCATGGGAAAGTCCTTCACCTCCCTTGCAAGTGGGGCTGAGCATCACATCCCAGCAGATTCTGACAGCCTGCCCAAAACCTCTCAATCCTTTGCTCCAGAATTACCCTTGAGGATCATTCCCCTGCAGACACCAATTGCCCCAAGGAGGAAAAGGATGCATTTAACCAGCCCCAGTGAGAGGTACTGACTCAGTTCCTGTGCTCACTGAAAATGCCTGTGCTAGGTGGGCCACAGTACAGGTACCACAGGCTCATTTTGCAATGGGGAAAAAGCCTCTCCCTGTCTTCTCAGAAAAGCAATAAAGCACTGAGCCTTTGGACCAGTGGCTCAGGTCAACAGAAAAGGAATTGCTTGGGCAGAGTGAGATGTCATGAGGGGAAGGATAATTTTCTGGTGTGTAGGCAGGGAAATCAGGTCAGACCCTTTGAAACCCAGTCTACATGTTTTCACCTCCAAGTGGTATTAACTGGTTATACTCATTTGCAGAGACTGACTGAATGCTACAGGTGTATTTTAGACCTTATACCATTCTTCTTACTCCACCCTGAATTTTCTACAATTCTTGTTTCAGTTCCTGAAAGCTGTTATTCCAACTAAACACAGAAAAACTGCTGAACTCCTCTGGCTCTGAACAGAGCAAGAGAATTATAGACAATGTGTCTTATGGGCAATTCACCCCTTTATTCATCTCAGCAAGGAAGTGGATTATGTTACATCTCAATGTCCCTTCTGAGCCCATTTTTTACATTCATGCAATCCCTGTAACCTCTCCAGGCATACCAGTCACCATCATGTAAGCTCATCAGACTTGATTTCTTGTGGCTGCCACTCTGTGTGCCTCACACTTCCACAGGTGTGTTAGAAATAAACACCCATAGCCTACCAACCTGTCATGGTTTGACACTGGCCCATCACCAGGCACCCACGAGGGTCACTTGCTCACCATCCCCTGCTACAGCTGGGCAGTGGAGAGGGAAAAAATAAATAATGAAGGGTTCATCAGTGAGATATGGACTGGGAGAAAACACTTCAAGAGCAAAACAGGCTCAACTTAAAAGTAGCAAAGTGAAATTTATTACCAACAGAATCAGAGGAAGATAATGAGAAGTAAAATAAGCTTTTAAAACACCTTCCCCCCACCAACCCCTCCCTCCTTTCCACTGACAACACTGGGAGAAAAGGCGTGGGAGTTTTGGTCAGTTCATCACGATCACTGAGATTTTCTTCCACTGCTCTGGGAGAGGAGTCCTTCCCCTGTGAGACTGTGGGGTCCCTCCCACGGGAGACAGTTCTCCATGAACTTCCCCAGCATGGCTCCAAATCTCCCAGGCAGCAGTCCTCCCAAACCTGCTGCAATGTGAGCGCCTCCCACAGGCAGACAGTCCTCCCAAACCTGCTGCAGTGTGGGTCTCTCTTCCACAGGCTGCAGTCCTCCAAGGACAGGCTGCTCCAGCCTGGAAGCAAGGGCTCTCTCTCTTCCCCGGGTCTCCCACTGGATCACAGCCCCCTCCAGGCATCCACCTGCTCTGGCTTGGGCACCACCCCCACAGGCTGTGGGTGGATCTCTGCATCCCCTGTGGATCCCCATGGGCTGCAGGGGCACAGCTGCCTCACCATGGTCATCATCCTACAGGGGAATCTCAGCTCCAGCACCTGGAGCACCTCCTCCCCCTCCTTCTCCACTGACCTTGGTGTCTCCATATTGTTTCCCTCACATGTTCTCTCCTCCTCCTCTTCTCTGACTAGAAGCAGAACTGTGTGACTTTGTTTTGATTTCCTTCTTCAATATATCATCACAGGGGCATTGCCAGCCTCTCTCATTGGCCCAGTTTTGGCCAGCAGCATGTCCATCTTCAGAGCTATCAGGGAGTGGCTCTACTAGACATGGTGGAAGCTTCCAGAAGCTTCTCACAGGGGCCATCTTTGTGCCCCCCCTGCTACCAAAAACTGGGCTGTGAAAAACCAATACACAACCCTATTTAATTCGTCATCATAAGCACTTGCCCAGCAAATAGTGCCACCAAATTCCCATAGCTGCCCGTGTTCAGGTTCTCTTTTCTGCTGTATGTTGTTTGAGAGCACAGAAGTGGCACAGAATAGTGAGCCTGTGTCCCTGGATGAGGGAGCTTTGCTGGGCCATGGATACCTCCAGACTCCCAGAGCTCACAGAAGAGTGAATGGGGCTGCTCGATCTCTCTCAGTTACTCATTCCAGCAGATTAAAGCTGATTACTCCCTGTTCTGGCTCGTGGAGTTACTTTCCTGTTCTTCCAAGCATGGCTCTTTACAACAAGCTAAGCAAGATTTTGAAGAAGAGGGCAGCCAGGGCACTTGCAGTCCAGGGACCTGCTGGAGTCAGTTCATTACTAGTGAGCAGTTGGTCTCATTCCCACTGATGAAGGCTTGTGAAGTCCTGCTCTGGGCTTGCTGCTTGCCCTTTCTGTAGGATGAAACTCAGCAAGATGTTTAAGCTAAAGCAGGTGAGTAATCATATGTGTGTTTGCTGGCTGGGATGAATGATGAAGGCACGTGCTGAAACACTTTTCTGAATCACAGCTACAGCTGCATTTGAGACCCCCTTTAAAATTTACTGCTGGCTATGTTCCATTGCATGGCTGATACAAAGTGGTCTGTTTTTCTGTACTTTGCATTAAAAGCGATCCTCTGTATTGCCAGTGGGAAACTAAGACACAATACACACTCATCTCTATTTTGTAAAAAGTTATTTTAGATCCCCAAATGTGCAAACGCCAGCACACCTTGTTGGCATCAAGAACCAATTAACATAACTGATGAATGAAAGGAAATCAAAATACAGTCAGATCTAACAGATCTAGAGTCAGGAATGTAAATTACACAGTTGCACATTCTTCTGTAAGATGACTTGGTTTGTTCTCTTTCCATTGTAATCAAAAGTGAATTATGATCTTGAAAGGTTCTATCTCTCCTAGAAAACTGAAAAAAGCTAATTAAAAACAAAAGTCACAGATGTAATCATTGCTTAATGTTGTAAGTATAACATGACCTAATGCTATTATGAGTTCTGAACAAATTTCAATTAGGACTCCAGCTGGCAAACAGATAAATGTGATAATGACATTTTAATATTACTTGATAATTTGTTAGTAAAAGCAATTATTTTCTCAGCCATTTTTAAGTATATAAAATGGGTTTAGATATGTTTTTCAGCACAATTAGAGGACAAAAAACCATTTCAATGAGTAGCATTTGAGAAGATCCTCCTCAGAGATGTGTTCTATTTTTATTAGTTAACCAATTTTTTTTTTTTTAATACAGTCATCATCACTTTGTAGCTTGCTAGTGATTTACCCCATTACCAGATCAGAAGAGTAATAAAAACACAGGCTTTGTACTCTGCACTGGGAGGAATCACTTCTAGGTTACACAGGTCTTTTGTTGCTTTGTTATTTCTTGTCTTATTGAGCTTAAGGGAATGTAGAAAGTCATGGCTGTGATGTGGAGTCAATGGTATTTCAATACATGTGGGAAAACTGAGGTGCAAAACCATAAGCTCTTTCCAGCAGGGTAGGCATTGATGTAGTTCTGAGAAGACAACAACCATGAGTCTGCTGCATCCCTGTGATACTGCAGGATGCTAGCAAGACTTTGGAGAGCCAGGACCCGTTCCTCACTCTGCCAGACTCTCAATGAAAGGTGAATAAAATACTCAATTTACTGTGTCTCTGTTTCCCTAAATAAAAAAGTACCCGGATAATGAAAGTGACTCCCCTGGAAACCAGGAGTACATAAGGAAACCACAGGAAACCACAGTCAAACTGCTACTCTTTTTTTTTGTTTGAGAGGCAAAAGTGAAAAGCTGTAGCTCTGGAAGGATGGTCTCTCCTGCCCAGACTGGCATTCCATGTATCTGCTGTAAATGGTGCTCAAGACCAGCATTTGACTCCAAGACAGGTGTGGAGTGACTGCCTGGTAGAGTGGTGACAGCTTATCACCTAATCAGCACACAAGTCCCCTCTCCTGATTTAGAACAGGGGTAAAATAAATTCTATCACTGGAGGAGCATAGTGGCCTGACAGCATTGAGGGAGGGAATCCAATCCAAAATTATGACACTGAAGGAAAGTGCAGTGCAGGGCTCTCCCTGCTGTGCTTTTATCCAGTCTTATCCTTGTCCTCATGGGACCACCCCTAAGGTGGGAGCACTCCTGGCCTCTGTGCTGAGGGGACCCACCTGCCATTTAGATGGCAATGATGCACATCATGTGGACGCCTATATTTCATTTGGCTTCATTTGCATGCAGCAGCCTTCCTGAGCTCAGAGTTACTTGATGGCAGAGATGACAGAAGCTGTCACTACCCTGAAATAAAATCCTTGCTATCCTTCTGTGACATGATTATTTTTCCCTTCCTCCTTCAATTTATCCATTTTAAATATTTATTTTATACCCTGTGAGGTTACTTTTATTCTTGAAAGAGCAAGGGTTAAGCTTTCTTCTTTTTAAACAAGAGAAAACATTGAAATAAATCACTTTCCTTAGCAGCAGTAACAGTAACATATACCAAAAAGAGAGCAAAATCCAGTAAGAAAACATACTTTTCTTAGTTAAAAGTGCAATCATTCTTGGGACTGAAAGCTCTCCTGACTAGCTGTTGTGTCTTCTCCATTATTTACTCATATCATAGTAGCAACTGGAGGTTTGAAATAAAATACAAGATTGCACTTGCTAAGCCCTGTAAGATGCAGTAGGAGCTCTCAGTCTACATAAGCAATGGAATACTCCAGGAAGTGGAATGTCACTGTGTCCATGTGAGAGACAAAAGGGTAGAGAAACAAAGTGACTCAGTTACACAGAGGGTGGCAGATGCACTTTGTGGTGAGGTCAGGACTGAAACGATGCTCTTGAAGCATTTGTACAGCTGTGAGTTCATGCTTCCTGATGGGAACTTATGTGAACCTCCCAAGACCTGTGTTATCACTCTGATCCCTGAGTGACTATTAGGGGGATTAGTGAGGTGCTGTTTTCTAACTTGACATTTCCAAAATGTAAGTGCTTACCTTTGAGGCAGGTACGTGGAATTCAACTCTGTTTATGGAGAGCCAGTCAATACTATCCATAATAGCTGGGGCATGATTCATCTGACCTAAATGTAAGTGTCTGCTTTAGAATAAACTGACTGATGCCTTCTGGCTGTATTGACCAGATCTCCAGTGAGTGTAACAGGAATGCAGCCAACAGAGACAACCTAATTTAAAGAGATGAATAACAGCCCATTTCAGTCTGTGCACAGTGATGCCTTTGCAAAAGCTCTCCTGTCTTGACAAATGCTGATGTGTTGCTGAAGTTGGCACCCATGGTGCTGAGATCCTAAGCAGCTGCAAGGATCTGAACAGACTGTAATAAAGTTAGTTAATGGGAGACACATTTTGCCAGAGCCAACACAAAATTGGCAAAACAATCTTTAGACTCTTGCAATCTGCATCACAGAAACCTTTTTCTGTGTAGTGGAGGTGGAGTTTTTTATTGTCTGCATCTGTAAATGGGCTTGGCTGTCTTAGAGCATGCCCTAGCAAAGCAGTCTGTCCAGACACCAGAAGAAATTCAAGAGAGCTTGAGGGTGAATGATAAGTAGAAGATATTCATCATTTTGACCATCTGGCCAGTCTGTGCCAAAGTTGCACAGCTTCAAGTAGAATAAGGTCCTAGTAGAATAATCTCTGCTGAGCGTCAGTGTGGCTCCAGTGTTTCGAAAGCCTGGAGGAAATCTTACAACAAGCCATGAGGCTGCCCTCAGCTGCATAATATCCCCTCAGATAAAGTGACACAGCTCAGTGGCCTCAGCCATGGGAGCGGGATCTGGTCTTTGGCACTGCCCAGAGCGAGGACAGGCCAGGTCATTCATGGAGGTCTCACAGAGCGAGGTGGCTCCACAATGGCTATCCCAGCAGTAATTTCAGTAGGGTCCTGTAGAGGTTTCCTTCTTCAGCTCTGAGTTTACTTGTTTTAGTGCTTATCCTCCCCTTACTTCTCTGCTGAAGCCTACTGAGGTTCATTCATATGAAGTATATCACATATTCCTGGTGGCAGGTCATTTCTTAAGCCCCCTTTTCCACTTTGCTGTCCACACAAGTTTTACTGATTGCTATCCAGATCAGGTATTGCATATCAGATAAAATATAACCAGAAATTCCTTTCTTCAGGAACTCTCACTTTATTTAACCCCTACTGCTTTGTTTATGATCAGCATCCCAACCTATTGCCTGTCTGCCTTTTATCCTATTCTCATTCCCTCCTTCATGCTCCTTCTCCACTCAGAGGACATATTTTTTTCTAAAATATAGGCCTACTTTTGTTTTAATTTATCAAAATCCATTGCTTTCAGCCCTGCACATGCTAAATGCAATACTTAAAGTCAGACTTGGTGGTGCCAGGCCCTTCCTAATTCATTCCTTCAGCTCCTTTCAGACTGCACTAACTGTGATAAGCTCTTCCAAACCAGCACTCCACCCTCAGCTGTCTTTGACTCTATCACCGATATCTCCATGACCCAATTCTCTCATACCTTTTTCCCCATCTGTAACTCTTTCTTCTTCATATTTCTCATTTGTTCTCCAAAATGGTAATTCCATTCTAGAAATGAAATATTTGTGACTCTTCTCCTGCCCTATTCAGTTACCATAAAGGTACAACAACAAATCTATTTTAGTAGAGTAGAATATACAGAATATCTGTAAGAATATAGAGTATATTATTGTATAAAATATATAACTCAGCTGCAGCATCTGTATTTGACCTCAGAAACATTGCTGTGCCTTGAATATTCTAGAATTTGTATTTTATTTTATGTGCTTCTTCAAACATTTTTATGCCTCATAAGCCCTCTGAGTACCTGTGTAACTACTCAATGACCACAAATCACAAAGAGGAAAACTCAGCACAACTCCCTAATTCATTGAAGCCATCCTACTACAGATTTGCTTCCTTAGTTCAATATTTATTATAGGGTTTTTGCCTATTTTCTGGTTTCTGCAAACCCTAATTAACTGGACCTCCTTTAAACACTGTTTTATTGGCAGGGTATTCAGAAAGCCCTGAAAACACCATATCAATTGATATTGTTGAAAATCTGGCTTTTTAATGGTCAGCAACCCTTCCTCCAATTCATCCTTCCAATCTCTCAACAAGGTCATTTTTATGCTCTGGTGAATTGAATAGATTTTTTAGTATTTCTATAGTTAAATTGCTCTGACATAACTGATTCTCACATCAAATGTGAACATATGCAATTTTTACCATCCCTCCTTTATCAAGGAGGAAAGAAAGGCCAGCATTCCCAGAGCACTGAGAATGCCCCTCAGGTTAGTCTCCCCAGGCTCTCTGTACAGAGACAAGCTCCTCCAAAGGGCAACTTTAGAAAAGCCTGCTGAGATGAGCCTACTAAGATGAGTCAGATAATTCAGCTGGCTAAATTAGACTCTTCAAATGAGTCAGTGGTAGCACTCCTAATGGCTTCAGAGGATGTATATTCCAGCAATTAGACACAATGTGTAACTGGAGTTCTATATAATTAGCTATACAAATTGCAGCAATATACAATAGGTTGCTATGTCTTAAATAAGCAATGAATAAGTACAGTGTGACTAGAGCTCAAGGTTATTCTTGTCTTCAATTACCTCCTACAAGAAGCCTGCAGGGCTTTGATTTCCAAAGGGAGATGAAGTTTGTCTTTGTTAAGCCTATTATAACCAGATAACAATTCTTTAGGCCTGGCTTAGCATTCAATTTAGGCACTTCTTTTCTGTCTGCCTTACATATTCCTTGGTTATTGAATCTCATTTTGTGCAGTGACATTTCTGTTTTTCTCCCTATACCTCATTTCTATTCTTCTTTAAAATCTTACAAAGCTATGATTGACAGGGAACTCCAGAGGCCAAAGCAGGGTGGCATCAATGCTGGATCAGGTCCCTCAAGGCCTTTGTGCTGCCTTGCTTTGAATATCTCCAAGGATGGAGGCAGCACAGCCTCTTTGGGTCTCTGATGTAATGTTTGTCCACCCTCACTGTGAAGAACTTTTCCCTTATAGCTAATTGGTATTTCTAGTTTCCGTTTGCTGTACCCTGTGTCTGCCAGCCCTTAATCTGGATTCATCTCTTTTCTAACTCTCTTTGGGTAGTTGAAAATACTAACATTATTCCCCTTTGCCTTCTTTTTTGGCAGCTAAACAAACTTGGCTTCTGAAGCCTCATCTTGTCCATCATATACTTTGGTCCCTAACCATCCAAGTGAAGAGCTTGCTTTAGCTTATTGATGGCTTTGTTATCCTGTGAAGCCCAAACTGAACTCAGTAGTCTGGATGTGTTCTCTTCACGAGTGAAAAGCAGAGGGGGAAATCCACTTGTTCAGACTCTCAGCTGTGTTTCTGCCAACGCAGCCCTTTGTGCAGTTGACATTTCTCCCTATAAAACTGGTTGGCAAAACTCATGTTCAGCTCCTTGTACCTCAGCACCCCAGGTCTGTTCTGCAAGGATGATTCCTAGTCAGCCACTCTGCAGCCTGAACTGTTGCCTTCAATTATTCCAACCCACATGCAACCCAGATCTTTGTTTCCAGGAACAATTTCCAAACCTTGATCTTCACAAGTTCTAAGACTGCATGTCAGATCCATCACTAATGGCTGTTGGCAGAGCTCTGCTAAAGCAAATGAAACAAATAACATTTATATAGCAAAAGATCTTGATCTTGCTTTCTTTTTAATCCTGATATTTTTTCTCTGAATATCCTCCTTAATGGTATAAACATCCAATCTTCATTTCTATTCTTACTGTGCTTTTAGCTTCAATATTAACTTGTGGTAATGATTTAATTTTTACTGATTTTTAATCTAAAGATGCTTGATTCAGCTTGATTCTTTCTTTAACAGGATCTTTATTTCACACTGCATGTTGTAAATATGCTGATAAATGTGTTAATTGAAATGACTGTCAGATATACTGAAAATGAATCCTTGCAGGAGTCCTACCCAGAGAGTGTATTCATAGCTAATTCTAAAGCATAGATCTGTACAAGTTAGACTGTTTTTTGCACTATAAAGAAACAGCAATGAATAATTTGCTATGAAGCACAAAGACACGTGCATAGGGATGCACAGAACAGTGCACACACTCAAGGAAATAGTTTAGTTAGATTCATTATAATGGTGGACAGCGTGGGCAGTTTTGTCAGTCAGCTGAGCTCTAATCAATCTGTCTAATGCCTTTCACAATATCATTTCATTAGAGGCCCAAAATAATCATTTGCTCATCTGCTCTTCAGCTTCTGGGTTTGATTTGTGTTCTTTTATTGTGGGAACTAACTTGTATCCCATAAGAACATTTCCTATTTATTGCTTATGTGCTAAGAATATGTATTGCCTTTATTTTATAGACATTAGAGGGTGAAATCCAGTGGGGGATTTCTACAGAGTATAGTATGTAAAACAGTTAAGTTCTTGTAAAGTTGAAATGGCTCGAATATTCACTGAGTTATCAACCATCTTCCCCACATGAACCAGGTTAATTAACATCCTGCAGAAGCCCTTAGGCATTTTTATTGCAATTCTTCAGGCTGTATTCCACCTTTATTTAGACCTCAGTTTTCAATGAGCTTAATGGTAATTCGAATGAAGAAGTGAATAGTGCAAAAATCTGCCTTCCACTTTCAACAGTCTATGTCCATCTAGAGAGAATGGGAGCAGAGATGTAATCAGAGGGGTGAAAGCTCCCTCTGATACAGAGGAGAACATAAAAAGAGCAGAACCATGGAAAAAGCAGTGACCAGTAAGGAACAATGAAATCCTTGGGCCAGTGTGACCAATATTCCCGTTTCCATGTGTTGGTTCCTGTCCTTAATCAACAACATTTTTCTTCCCCCTAATACTTCCATAATGTCATTATAGAATATTATACACCTTAATAATGATGTTTACATTTCCCTATATTTACATGCTGCATTTATTCACATCCAGTATTTATTTGTTTTCATGTTAATAGCTGTCATTATTCAAACAACACATTTCAGCTGCCTTGCTGAGACACCAGTGTACCTCCATAAGGGACGTGGGTGTTTTGCCTGCCAGACTGACTGAAGCCCTCTTTAACCTCTGTTCAGAATCCTCCACAGGCTGGCTCACTGTGTTTCAGATCAGAAAAGCTGTCTGAGGAGCTTATCTTCGGTTCTTTGTGGCTGAGTGGAACTAAATTACCTTTCTCCATTCCTTTCTCCAGGTCAAAAACTGGGCCACAAAACCCATGTTGTCTGAGGGAGCATGTCTTCCAAGAAGGAAGAGGAAGAAGCATCTGCAGCTGAATTTTGTCTCTTCTGGCTAGAACTCTTGTGAGAAAGAAGCAAGTCTAGGACAAAGATTTTCATCTGCCTGAGAGGTACCACAGTTCTTATTCTCTAGGGATGTTTTTCCACCAGTGTGATCTAAAATCTTCATGGGACTATACTCTGCTAAAAATGGGCCACTGTGCAAATAACAAATGTATGATATCTGAATCCAGAAAGATCCCAATTCTTTAGCCTATTTAATGGGGCTGTGGCTGAACAGTACTGGATTCTTTTATCTATTTCCAGTGCCTGTGGCTGTATTTCATGTAGTGACCTTTCTGGGTGAAAAATACATGCTGTTTCTGAAACATGCACTTCTGCTGATTGCAAAGTGGTGCCTCATCAACTAAAACAAGGTATTCTGCCCACCACTAAATTATCACAGAGTGGTTTCATCACTCCCAGAAGACACAAGAACATCATTTATACCATCTTTGGTGGAAAAATGCCTAGGATTTGTGTTTCCACCTCCTCAGTCAGTTGTGTGACCCCAGGCTCCACTGCAGAAGTGCATTCCTCCTGCTGTCAGCTCTCAGCTCTACTTAATGCAGTTTGAGTTCTCCTAGTAGATTGGTCTCAGAGGCTTTCAGTGTCCCTCTGTCCACCTCTGGATTGCACCTGAGCAGCTTAGCTCTCCACAATGAAATAGCAATGCAGCTTAGCTACTGACAAGGGCAGGCAGCTCTCCCGGCGCTCAGCCTTAACATGGGTTAAGACACGCTGTGTCTTAGGTATTTTTATTCCTTGGTAGTTTTTACTGTCTGGCAGACTTAGTAGGAACAATGACACTCTCTCCAGTATTTTTTTCTCCTCTAGTAAGTTAGGTTCCATTGGTAATATTAGAAGTCCTTCTCTGCCCATCCCAGTTTGAATTCAGTATTCCTGAATGGGGTTACACACTGCATTCCACATAAATTTCAGCAGAGTTGTATATTAATAAGTCAGTATCTCTCTTGATATTACCAGCCATCTACTACCGTCTCTCCTTAAATGTCAGAAAAAAAATGTGTTTGCATGAGCAGGTCACCCAAGTCATTTTAGATTATACAGCGAGATGGTAGCCAGCAGATCATAAAGGGTTTTACTAACCTTGGCAATGCTGAACATAACTTATTTGTCTGACATGTTGCTCTCAAAAAAACTTAGAATTTCAGACTTTGCTATTTATAACTGTCCTTGTTTAGGGCAAATTTGGGAGAAAACCTCCAAAGGGGTTCCTCTAGAAAGCAGATTCAAGCGGCCCCTCCTGCAACCAGTTCAGGAAAAGATTTCCTTGGAGAAAAGTGGAAAAACACTGTTTATTTAACAGGCAAAGCATTCATCAGCACAAAAAAAGAACAATATTAAACAATAAAACTTCTTGCCACTCCGAAGAGATGACAAACTCAGGAAGTCCCTCCGTGGGCTGTAGCTCAGCTCGCCCAGTCTGTTTCCAGTCCCTCCGGCGCTGGGAATGCCGCGGCCCAGGCCCGGCCCGCTGGGCCACAGGTGCGAGCTGCCGCTGCTCTTCTGGGTGTCCAGAGCAGGTTTAAACGGGTCCAAAGTAAAAGGAAAACCACAGTCCAGGGAACTTCTCTGCCTCAGCTAGCCAAAAACTAACTAAAAGCAAAGGAGAGCTCTGTCCTGCTGTCTGTCCATCCACAGACAACCCAGTCCAGGAGCAGGAATGTGGAGCAGTGAGTGCACTTTCTGAACACAAACTGCGCACTGCTTCTGTCCCCCCCTTCGCTCTCGGAACCAGTCTTAAAGGTGCAAAACTTATTCCTGGGCTAAACAGACGAATGGAGATACAAGCATCATAAAGTCACCCCAGGACAGCAGCGCCTAATTTTTCTTCTCTCAGACATTTTCTCTGAACTGGGAGGGACTCTCACTTCTACCTCTTTCCAGCTTCTCTACAGTGATGACACAAGTTGTCATTTTTTTTGTAACTAGAGAGATTTCTTGTTTTATAAGGAAATTGAGGTTGTCTTCTACCCAACTTCAAGGCCATCTAGTGATGTTAAGATGTCTGGTTGTGAAACAATGGTACAGCAGGACTAGGGAAATTATCATCGCCCTGTACTCTACTGGTGAGGCTGCACCTTGAATATGTGTCCAGTTTTGGGCCCTTACTGCAAGAAAGACACTGAGGGACTGGAGCAAGAGAAAAGGGAGAAGAGAGACAGAGAAGGGCTGAGAAGGGGTCTGGAGCACAGGTCTGATGAGGAGAAGCTGAGGGAGCTGGGGTTGTTAGCTTGAGGAAGAGGAGGCTCAGGGGAGACCTTATTGCTCTCTACAATTCCCTGAGAGGAGGTTGTGGAAAGATGGGGTTGGCCTCTTCTGCCAGGTAACAAGGGACAGGACAAGAGGAGGTGGTTGTATGTTGCACCAGGGAAGATTTAGTTTGGATATTTAGAAAAAACTTCTTCACAGAAAATGTTATCAAGCACTGAAACAGACTGCCCAGGGAAGTGTTGGGATCACCTTCCCTGAAGGTGTTTAAAAGACACGTAGATGTGGTACTTAGGGACATGGTTAAGTGGTGGAGTTGGCAGTGCTGGGTGAACAGTTGACCTTGATCTTAGACATCTTTTCCAGCCTAAATTATTCTGTGATTCTGTAAGAGAAATTGTTAAAATTCTGTACCAAATGAAGTTATATTACCCTAAGAGTAAACTAAGGATCTTATATTCACACTCCTAAGTGCTGCATCCAGCTCTGAGGCCCCCAGCAGAGGAAGAACATTGACCTGTTGAAGCAAGTCCAGAGGAGGCCACCAAAATGGTTAGCGGGATGCAGCAACTCTGTGAGGAAAGGCTGAGAGAATTGGGATTTCTCAGCCTGGAGAAGAGAAGGCTTTGGGTTGATCTAATTGCAGCCTTTCAGTACCTGAAGGGAACTTCCTGAAAAGATGGAGAAAACTTTTTACAAGCACATGTCCTTTTTACAGGACAAGGAGGAATGGCTTAAAAGTGAAAGAGAATAAATTTAGATTAGATATTAGAAAAGCATTCTTTACTGTGAGACACTGGAACATGTTTCTTAGAGAAGCTGTGTCCCATCCCTGGGAGTGTTTAAGGCCAGGATGGCTGGAGCTCTGAGCAATCTGATCTAATGGAAGGTTTCCCTCCCTGTGGCAGAGGGGGATGGGAATGAGATGATCTTTAAGGTCCCTTTCAATCCATACCATTCTATGATTTTATGTTAAATGTTGCAGATTTGGGGCGTAGCATTCTGGGCTAAGAGAAGTAGCAATAACCTGGTTATTAACTGATACCATGTGAAGTTTTGGTTATCACACTGATACCAGATGGTTACTGGTTCTTTGTTCTTTGGTCTGAGCCCCTCTCATCTTTTGCTCAGTCTGCTGTTTACATACAACATTGAAAACACAATAAGAAACACTTGAGCATTTATCAAATGATTTAGAACAACCTACAGATATCATATAATTTCATCTCAGGAAGCAAAGCAAGGTTTATACAAATCCTGCAAGGTAAACCCAGTTGCAAAAAGCAATGAGGGCCTTTAATATTCCTGCTTCAAACAAATTCTTGAGTTTTGCCTAAGATGTTCTTTTGAAGTCCATGCAACTACATTCACATCAAGCTGGAAATTATCAAGTTATTTTTTCACTTATTCAAATGTTGATATAAAATTTCCAGTCAATGTTTTTCCTTAGTAGAATCATATTTGTGCAGCTCCCACAAAAGTGAAACCGAAAGGTAACAAGGAAGGTTACCACATTATGTCTTTTTTTCTCTTTCTTTTTTTAGTTTCAGACTATAATACTTATTCTTTAGTAATATTTATTTAGGCTTTGTTGGTAAAAGGAAGCGGAATTTTTCAGAGCTCAATTCTCACTTCTGAGCCAAGAAGATCCAAATATAAATACAGGCTTTTAAATTTTATCTAAAAGGATTATAGAGGGAACTATTAAAGCATTAGGCACTTCTGAACATGTGACCTCTATACAGGGGATCAAAACCAGTTGAACCTTTCTGAAAACTTTGCATACTACAGGAGGTCTGGCTTCTCTACTCTTCAGTGGTTTCTTGTTCTTTATCCAAAGATGGGATCCTCTTACTGAGGCTGAGACCTGCAAACTCCTGAGAATCGATCTGAGAGTCTAAAACATATTAAATGATTGCATGCCAGAAGGCTAACTGCAAGAATGATTTTCAAATAGAATTCTTGTACAAAATCTATGATGCTGCTGAAATCCTTTCTTGGAGGAATAGTCAGGGTTATGTGGTACAGATTGAAATCTGGCAGAAGAGGAAGGGATTATGGCATACAGTGAACAACAGCAGGGAGTCAGCCATGTCAGAAGTTCATATGCAGTATGTGATACCAATAGTTTACAAGGCACTTCCATTCCTTTTCTCTATCAAACTTCTCTAACAAAGCTGTTTGTAAGGTTTGCCTAGTTCACTGGTTCTGCTACACCACAAATCAATGAAATATTCTTACATATAAAATGATGTTGTGTCATGTATGTGTATCTTTACTGTGTCTCCAGTGCCGTGCAGCAGGATACATTGGCTGTATTCAGCAGTGTCAGGTAGCTTCCCTTGATATCACCATACCCATGGCTCTGTTGTTGCCACTGAGATCTCTGAACATTTTGCCTTTTTTTATCAGCCCATCCTTATGCATCAAGTGACAGGAGAGTAAACCCCTTTGGATATGTGTGTTTGTGTGTGTCTGTGTCAAAAATTGCTGGAGGGGGGAGCCTTCAGAATGTAAAGAAGTTTTGTTAATTGCCTAAGGCATTGGGGAGGCATCCCAGATTGATAAGTCTCCTAGAGAGGGTTTTCAGTGAAAGTAACTGAAATGCAGGTTTGCTTGATTCCCAATGGCACAGAGGTATGAGGGAGAATAGATTATATTTCCTATCTTTCCTTCTGAGTACAGTACTTGCATGGTGCACAAGATGAGATATTGATGGTCTAAGGGCATGGCTCTCCCAAGACCGTGTTTTTGAAAACTTTATCTTTTATCACTTTAGTGCTCTTTCTGGGATGAATAACTGAACAACAGAAATTATCATATAGATATGAACAGGGAGGATAAAATGGTAAATCACCAACTTGAGATATATTCATTTTGAAATAGAAGCATGAGGAAGGGTAGTCTGATCTGTATAGACTGCCATATTCTCAGCTATTACAGGCAATTTTAGTTAGGAGGACAAACTGGGACTAGAGATCTTGACTGCAGTTCTATGTATTTACTAGCATGCACTAATCCTGTTATCCCTGAGCATAGAAGCAATCAAACATGATTTCCAGTCCCATCTCAGCACCCTCAGACCAACCCCTGTGTTCTGAGACCCTCTCTGTCCTTGTCCCATTTTGGTCAGCTTCTTCTAATTGATTTACTCATCTTGGTCACTTTTCCTAGTTATATTCCTGTGCTGCACTCTCCTACACACACTCACAGCCACACCCCTTTCCCATAATAAATAGTCACTGAAGCACATCACCTTAGAGAACTGAAACTTTGTGTTAGATGGATATGTGTGTTTTACTCCTTCCTTCCTTCCTTCCTTCCTTCCTTCCTTCCTTCCTTCCTTCCTT
>VZSE01014922.1:6744908-6837025 GCA_013398275.1 Promerops cafer
TTCCTTCCTCCCTCCCTTCCTCCCTCCCTTCTTCCCTTCCTTCCTTCCTTCCTTCCTTCCTCCCTTCCTCCCTTCCTCCCTTGCCATGCAGCCATCCCTTCTTTAATGAATTATTTTTCCACTGCAATTACAACCCCTGGGGCTGACCCTTGGGTAGTCCCAGGGAAGGGGCCACCTCTATGACAAGCCAGAAGGGATGAATTGTGCACTTGTTCAGCTATTAGAGGACTTGGGACTGGTTCCCAGAACTGTCCCAAACTCTGCTTGTTACTCTGTATAGACATGTCTGGTGTGACTCTTCAGGGACTCTTCAAAAGTTGGTTGCCTCTGTACCTCTGAGGCTCGAGAGCTCTGTCCACTTCCTATGGAGTAAAAGGGAGTGACAGTGTTTTTCCCAGAGCTATTGCAACACCACAGCAAGATAAAACAGAGACATTAAAAGACTGTGAGGAGGTCTCTCTGTTTGGTGGGAGGGAGTAGGCAGAATAGATGAGCAGGCTTAAACAGCAAACACCAATTTCCCTAGAAATTAATATTCTGTCTCTGTGTACAGACATTTTATGGCATCTCTCATCTTGCCTTCTTCTGCCATACATATCGTAACAACACCTAACCACTTGTTTCCTATCAAAAAATGACTTTTGAAGAGTAAAAAGAATGAGGAATGTAACAGAAGTTAAAAATCAGGGGGGTGTGGGTTTGGGCTAGCAGTATAAATATTACACATATTATAATCCTCTCCAGTCCTGATGATATGATCTGTGAAGTGATTTAGCCTGGCACTGCTCTGCTTGCTGCCATGGAGCTACTGTAGCTGAGACCACATGGGGCCTGGCCTTTTGCTCCCAGCATCTGCTGGTGTGACACAGACTGACAGCGAGGACAAAAAGAGCATTCAGGCAAACGTTCAACACCTTGCTCCATTCTCACTGGCACGGAGGTCCTGGTAAATTCATGAGGAGTTTTAGGGAAGTCACTAGGAGGAGTGTCACAGGTGTTCGTGAACTGTTTAAGACACTGAGGCTTGATTGCTAGTTGATTTAATAGTAAGTCCAGTGTAACTGGGTGCAATTGAGACCTGGCCTCTTGGATCTCTGTCTCTGAAACCAATCAGCACCATTTCTAGCAGTTTGTTTTTTGTCAGGAGTCACAGCAACGTAAGGAGGAACAGAGCGTGCCAGCCCTGGGTGCTCACAGCCCACGCATCTGTCTCCAGCAGTGACCCAGGGCAGATGCACAGGGAGGAGAAATGTAACACCAAGCAAATAATGGGGTTTTTCTTCACCAGGACACTCAGAGCTTCCATGTGATTTACAGTATAAATACAGATTTCGTTTTCATTATTCCATTTGCATAAGTCCACAGGAAATTTCCAACTAAAGAGCATCTTTTTTGTCAGTCAAGAGGTCAGGCTTACAAATGAGGCAAGTCTGGCAGGCCTGTCCTCCCTGCTTACTGACCTAAAACTACCTGTGGCATTTGCCACTTTGCCATCAGTGCTCTTTCAGCTTTTTTTTTTTTTCTTTTTGCAGCATTAATTACTGTTTCACCAAACAAAAATGATTCTCAGAGATCTTGGTCTGGGTGGCTGCATTTCACACTGAGAGAACTGAACTCACATGGTGCTGGAGTAAAGAGGAATTCTTTTTCTAGTGACTAATTATATTTCCTAGTGTATATTACAAGCTGTCTTTGGTTGGGGTTGTGTATTCCATTACCATCTGTCAGAGGTGGGGCAGTTATCTCCTGTTAATTGGCCACTTGATAAAACCAGGTGGAGCAGTTTTCTTTGTCTTTTCCACAACCAATTCTCCCTCAAGGAGGTATCTTTGGTTAATGAGCCATTGAGTCTCATTGTGAGATGCTCTGCCCATGGGGAGGAGCCAAGCATTCCTACCTGGATATATCCTGAAATTTGGAAAACCACAGGAGCCTTTTCCCACTGGATTCCCAGAGGAAGGACCAGGCCCATCTACACCACCACTGGACCTTCAGAGGAAACCTACATCCTTCTACAGGATCACTGCTTCAGCAGAGCCACATCCAGAAGGACTGCAGCCACCATTTAATGGGACTGTTACCAACACCCTGACCAACAGGGTGTCAGGTGGCATTCTGACTCTGTCAGTGGTTTCTCTTCTTGTACTATTGAATTTGTATTTTTAATTTTCCTAGTAAAGAACTGTTATTCCTATTCCCATGTCTTTGCCTGAGAGCCCTTTAATTTCAAAATTCAGAGGGAGGGGGTTTACATTTTCCACTTCAAGGGAAGCTCCTGCCTTCCTTAGCAGACACCTGTTTTCAAACCAAGATGCAAGCCAACCTTCTTAGATTAAGCCTTGAACTATTCCTAGTCATGCCCAGCAAGGGGATCCCCAGCTCTTGCAGGCCTCCTGAACTAAGAGGTCATTAATTAATGTCTACATTTCTTCATGTGTATAAATCTGCTTAAAATCTAGCTGTTTGGTAAATACAATCCAGTGGTTTTCACCAGCATATATTTGCACTTTATACTAAATGGAAAGATATATAGTACAGAGACATTCTAAACATGCTGTATTGTTAGGTTTAGTAATTAATTAGGTTTAATCCTTTACAGTTTGTCCAGGCTGGGATTTTGCCCCCATGTACTTATTTGTTAATAGTTTTGCTACATAACATTGTAGGCATTGCTGATGTGACTGTTTCGAGTACAGGAAGTTCATGTTGTTTTATAAAAGCTAGTTTTCTGGAAACAATAGATACTATTCTTCAGCTTGGCCTATCACCAGTAATTATCTACTGGCTGCTATGCAAATATCTCATGTCCTAATTTCCACGCTTGTTCATTTAACACATAAGCTCATTGCAGCTGAGGTGTTTTTTTAAAGGCACTGCAAGTATCTCAAAGCAAGTTGCTCAAAAGCTTTATAAATGAGAGGTTTTCTTCAATGGCAAATTCCACTTTCTCTTGCAGACACGGTCTGTAATCCACAGGTATTTTTTTTTGTAGTCTGTTCAGAACAGATTCCACAGCCAGGCACGAGGCCAAATTTTGATCCATCTCTTGATTGGTTTCAGCTGAATAACTTCAGATTTCAACTGGTTCCCTGGCAAACTGAGCCTGTCCTTTCACTCAAGTATCTATACCCAGTGCTTAGCTGCTAAGGGGAAAAGCAAGAGAAAATAATCCTTATTTCTATGTGACACCTGTCTTGTTACCTCTCTTTGCTAAGAAAACTGAAAATCTGAGAGAATGGCACGTGTCCCCTCTCTCTCTCCAGCGGAGAACAAAGGGGTGCTCAGACTTCATCACAGGATGTCTGTGTTCCTAGAGGCTTGTGAAGAGTACGCCTGACAAATTGCTTGCGGGGTCAGAACACACACACACACATGGAGTTGTGCAGGGATTGCAGTGTCTTGGTGCAATACCCAAGGGCTGACCCCAGTCAGTCCCATAAAGTTAGCAGTGGTCTGCTTTGTGGACCACCTTTCCAGCCAAGCCCTGCTCCCATTTACTGCCATACAGCCCTAATGAGGCTTCACACCAGTGACCAAAGCCAAAACTTGGGCTTCAGCAATGCTGCCTGCAATACAGCTTTGAGCAAAGCATGGTCTTTTTGAGGAAAGCTGGTCATAATGCTCCAGTTGGATCTTTTCAATGTTTGGAGCAGGACCTTGCTGTCCAGCAAAGAGATTAGTAGAGTTGCTTGGCATAACACAGCGCACAGCTGGCAGCTTTTCTAACAGAGACTCAGTAAGAAACAAGAGATAGAAAAAGTAGTTCACACATTCTTATCGCATTCTTTTCTCCTTCCCAACCCCTCCTTCTGCTTAAAATACCTAAACACAAGAGTCATGATGAGGGCAGCATCCCCCTTGAACTGTAGGGCTGTGCACTCAAGTGTATCCGACCATTCGTCTGAGCTGCTGAAGCCGTAACAGGGACAGGAATGTGGGGGGAGGAAACTAGCCTGAAGGCTCCTCCAAAAACCGTCCTCCAGTCACTACTGACAGGCAAACCTGCCTTTTTGCTTATCCTGCACTCCCTCTCGGATCAAAGAGTGAAGAAATGTCAGCCAGAGGCCCCAGAAAAAACCCAGTTGCTGCCTCCTTCCCAGTTCTTCTCTTTCAGGAATGGCAAAGGTCTTGCACAGAGACTTCTTCATAGCAGTGTACATCCCAGAGCCTGAACTGGGTCACGGTGGCAGATAAATGGGAAGTAACTTGTGTTTTCAAGGGTTTGTAGCAACATAAAAATCATCAGATTCTTGTTTGTCTCTGCTTTCCTAAGCAGCTTGGAGAATTCAGCCATGATTGATGTTTCTTGCCCCACTGCAGGCAGGCTGGAGCCTCTGGCAGTGGGTGCCAAGGACAATGTGTCTCTCCTGGACACCTCCACCTTTCAGAGATGTCAGATTGCGACATGGTTCTCTTTGAGCAGCTCCATGCAGGCTCAGAGGGAGCTGAGAGGTGCTTTCATCCAGCACTGGGAGCTGTTTTGGGGTGCACCCTTTTGTGAGCCGGGCTGTACCACAGATGCCTCAAGCATATTCAGCACTCAGGGATTCTAAATTCAGAGGTTGTTCCCGTTCGGTTTCCACTGCTCCGTGAAGCAGAACCACCCCTCTGTGCCTTTGTCAACTCTAGGTGTACGACCCCGCCCCAAAGATTATCTGCCTAAATGCTAAAAGCGGCAGAGATACCGGCGGCCAGGGGAAGGTGAAAGCCCATTATCAGCAATGCCAGAAAATGCTGAAGGGCACACACAGTGCAGCTCATTTGGTTTACAACAACCCTTCTGGAAGCACAATGATCTATTGAAGAGTGACTATCTCTGCTCTTGAGTGGATCAGCACAAAGAAAGGTTAAGGCACCACCGTTTGGTAATTGGTTTGTGTCATATAAATTGAAGCTTAGAAAGCTGGCAGGAACAAAACAAAACCAGACCAGAACACACAGCAATTAAATTCTTTTAAGGAGGGCATGGAATAAATACTTACCCTTTTTGCAAC
Source organism: Promerops cafer (assembly GCA_013398275.1). Classification (NCBI taxonomy): domain Eukaryota; kingdom Metazoa; phylum Chordata; class Aves; order Passeriformes; family Nectariniidae; genus Promerops; species Promerops cafer. Next base: position 6,749,903 of record VZSE01014922.1, read on the forward strand.
CGTAATAAACCTAATCAGGATTAATTTCTATGTCTGACTTGAAAATTTTTCCCTGCCAAATGTCCATTTTTTTCCGACAGATTCCTTCCTGATATACCTATATAGCTGAGGCAGTCAGGTTTCAAAGCCAAAAGGCTTTTCCTAACACAAAAATCCCCAACACAGCCAAAAAAAAAAAAAAAAAAAAAAAAAAAAAAAAAAGAGAGATTCTGTCTTTTAGCTCCAAACATCCCTTTCCTGATCGATTTTGAGCCCCACTAAACACATTCATGTGAAGGAAAACAAATACCAGTCTCTGTTTGTTTAATCTGTGGCAGTGAACCAGCTGAACTGGTTCTCACTGTAATATCAGGACACCAAACTGGGCCCTTTCTGGGAGGACCTCCCAGCACTTCAGAGGTGTCACAGTAGTCAGTTTGCACTAAACTCACAGATCAAAAATATTACAGGGTTTTGATTTCTTCCCTGAAAGACAGACTTCTTACATTGGTAAATCCAGCTGGTAAATGCACCTCAGAGGAGAAAACTCTGCATCCACCAGGGCCCAGTGGTCCTGTCCTTGTTCAGGGCTGACACAGAAATACATGTAGTTGCACGTAAAATTTGTACAGATTGAGCAAAACAGAGAGGCAAACAAATGCTTAATGAAGAGCCTTTTCTGGGCAATTCATATTGGAGAATATTTAAGGAACTCATAAGTTCCTTAATTCCAGTCCTGTGATTAGCCCACTCCTCTATGCATGCAGCAGCCATCTCCAACCTGCAGAGTTCAAGCTAACATTAATAGAAAACATTGTGGGAAGTGAAGCCCTTTAATTAGTATAACAAATATATTCAGAAAAAAATGATGCAAGGAGATTTTTTCCTCAGACAATGCCCAATTTGCCTGGGGAATTCATTACCATAAGAGATAAACTTTAAAGAGTGCCATGAAATTCAGAAACAGATTGTTTGTACAGAAGACAGTAATATCCAGTATTAATGGGAAGCAGTTACTTTTGAAGGGCTCCAACCTAATCTTCATGCAAGTTGTACACTTTCTCCCCAAACACTGACAGTGGGAACCTTCCTTTGGCAAAATGTCTTGGTCCTTCTCTCTGAAACCAGTGATGCTGGCCACAGCCTTTACTGGGCTGTTTGGTAAAGGGAATCACAGGGAGAGGATTGATCTCATCGAATTCCATTGCTGTAGTAACTGGTATCCAGGTTAAGCTGGCATTCTGGGTGTCCTTTCCAATGAGTGCACAGACACAGGTACCTGCAGGCAGTGACTCACTCACTTTCTCCTAGATAACAGGTTGGGATGGACCATCCCTTGGTGTTCCTGTAACTCCCCTGACAAGAGGGGGAAATTGGAGGTGGGAGACAACTCCAGATTACCACACCTACAGGTGAGTGTCTCCACATACATTAGATGCTGGAGTGCCACTGCAGGTGAAGATCTGGTCACTGATTCACATCCCCAAGCAGAGAGGACCATGCAGGTAGTGACAAGATTGTCTTCCCCTCCTCTTTGTCTTGAGTTGCCTCATTCTGTTGACATGCCTGGCAGAACTGAGAGGATGTTTCTAGTCACAGTGACATCTTCACAAAGGCTGGCCTCCTTCACTGAGGTTGCTGAGCAGCTTTCAGATGTTAGGTGAAAGGTAACTCAGCAGCTGGCAAGGCTGGATTGATAAGGCTGAGTAGAAACAGCTGCTTTAGAACATCTGCAGCCTCCCTTTGCTCAGTACCAGTTTCATCCATGGTACAGCACCACTGAGCAGAGCAGTCTCACAACCAGCAACAGCCATGAGAGTTAAAAACTGCATCAAAGGGCTTCCTTTCAGCTCTGGTTCTGATAAACACTTTCCTCCTAACCCAGCCACAAAGTCAAGCTAGCAAGAACTTGAAAGGATAACATCTATCAGAACTAATAAGCGCTAATCTAGCATGGAAGAGATAGCAACCAATTGAGTCGACAGGCAGAGAGAGGAACAAAGTCTGGCTGCAGCACACTGAGAATCTATACAATTATAAATCATAAATTATAAAACAGTTCACTGTGGAGTAAGGGTACATCCATAGTAACAATTCTAATAAATATTTGAAAGAGCGCTTTGATTTGGTTAGTGTTATAAAATTTGACTACAAATCAACTCCTTATACCTGCAAAAAAAAAAAAAAAAGGCGCAAAATCCTTACCTGAATCTTCTATTACTAATCAGAAAAGCTTCCTTCCAGACAATCGGTTTATTTAAGGAATTGGCAAACAGTTGACTGTGTGTATGTGTCACAATTTTGAAGCTGTCAGAGCTGCACTTATTCTTATTTGCTAATCATACCCGTGTACCTACAAGCTACATTTTTAAATGGTACGGATGAATAATCTCCTTGCTCTTGCAGAAGGTTTTTTATGGCTCTTCTAAGCTGTGCATCTATTTTCACTTGACTTTGAAGCAATCAATATGTTGGCACAAAGGCTTTGGGATAATTCATAGCAACAATCTGTAGCAACTTCCAGACTGATTTGGTTCTTTGAGATTGTTCTGATTAAAAAATTATTAGAAGATTCCAAAAGCATAGTAAAAAAAAAAAAAAAAAAAAAAAAAAAAAAAAAAAAAAAAAAGAGGAAGGAAAGAAGATGAGGAAAGAAAAGAAAAAGAGAAAAAAAGAATTCTGTGTTATAAAACCCCTCAGGAGAGGAATTCTCCTTAATAAGAATCTAAGCATGACCCTTTAGTTTACATGGAGACCTTCCAAATTTTTTCCAGGGTGGCAAGACAAGAATTTAGCCCGAGAAGTAACCCCTGCTCAATGACACGGATTTCAAAGATGCAGGGTAATGAGTACCAGTTCTTAGGTCAGTTGCTTTGGTCACGAAGAAAGACAAAGAGAGGCACAAATTCTTGCATTTGTCTTTTATGGTGCTGCTTTGTACTGAGCCTGTCGGAGCTGCCTTGGCAAAGCCAAGCAGCTCCTTTTGGTGGTGACTGAACGTGGAGGCTCTGCACAAACTCTGGAAATGGAGTCACAGCAGAGCTCTCCTCAGCCTGCTGCCAGTGGGTCACCTGGCACCCAACAATTTTATATACAGGACATTATTGCACTAAACCTATTGACATCTGCCACATAGATGAGGATTAAACAAGACACATTTCTTTTCCTGTTACTTCACCCATTGCAAGGCATAAATCGGTTGGTTGGTAGATTTAATTGGCCAACATGATCTGTAAAGAAGCAGCACATTGCATCTGTGTTGGCTGGGGAATCATGGCTCTTTGTAGAGGCTCTGTTCTTGTCTACATCCCCAGCAGCCGTGGCACAGTCATTTTGCAGTGTGCATCAGGAGGAGGAGCTAGGGCTGCTTCCTGAGGTTTTATCAGGGTGAGCAATTACTGGCCAGCACAGTGTTATCCCCAACACTGAGTGCAGTGAGGAATTCATATCAGTTCTGCTACACACACAGGCAACTGGTGTGAGGGAAAGGCTCTCTCACATCTCTAATACATCAGACAGACCTTTTTTAACTGAGCTCTCAGGGCATTGCCAAATATTCCAGCTGTGAGGAGAGCTGATTTTCTTTCTTCTGTATATGCATGGAAACCTCCTCTCTGCTTGTTCTGGAGAAGATGTGGAGCTGAGAAAGGAGGATGTGGATCAGGGATTTGGTATTTACACACCGTCCTTCACCCTGAGCTCCACTGTTGCTGTGCAGCAAAAGTAATTCTGGTCCTCTGGAGGTACATGGTAAACACTTTCTCTACAAATGTAAAAGCAAGGGTGTTTTTTGTAAACACTAAGGAAGCTCAGGATTTTAGTGCTAGTGGTCTTGGATTTCAACAAATCCTTTATTGAATTATATGTTCAAAAGCACTGTCTGTCCTGTGATCTCAGAGAAAATTTATGCTTCCAAACAGTGCCGTGCATTGTGTGCATGGTCCACACAACTTATCAGACACTACAATAATTGATAGCAGGTGATAACGGCTTTGCTTTTGCTTATTGTTATTTTTATAATTTATTTCTGATATTGGCACATCTGAGATAAAGTTCAGCTTGGCTATTCTCTGAAGGAAGAATACTGGCATTTGCTACAGGAATGGTGGCCAGGAGAAATAATGAGAAAAAGAGAGGTGGATTGTGCCTCCTGGAGCAAATGAGCTGAGTGAAGGCAGGTTGGTTATTCACTGCATTGAGTAGAGGCACTTTGGGTACAGATAAGGTACTGGAAGGTCCCAGAGTGATTTTTAAAAAATAAGGGGTTTGTAGTGACTGATAGAACAAGGAGTAATAGGTACAAATTGGAAGAGGGGAAATTTAGGTTAGACATTAGGAATAAATTCTTTACTGTGTGGGTGAGGAGACACTGGAACAGGTTGCCCAGGGAGCTTGTGAATGCCCCAACCCTGGCAGTGTTCAAGGTCAGGCTGGATAAGGCCTTGAGCAACCTGGTCTAGTGGGAGGTGTCCCTGACCATGGCAGTGGGGCTGGGACTAGGTGATCTTTAAGGTCCCTCCTAAACTTGTAACATTCTACAATTCTATGAATCTTAAGAAACAAGGAGATATCAAGTGGAAGACTAAGTTTTGGAAGGGAGAGCCAGTAAACATTTACTAACAGTGAGGTGGACTTGTGCAGAGCATCCCCCTTGCAACTTCTGCAGATGCTGAGTTGTGGGGCTGAATGTTGGCTTAGAAAGAGACCAAGCCAGTTTCTTCCTCACAGGGAGCAAGAAGGCAAGGACAGATTAAAGATGCTGATGAAACCACAACAGTCCTAGGGACCAGGAATAAGGATAGAAAAAAGGTGCTGTCCCACCTATCTGGGAAGCAGAGAAGTTGGTACACAGTGAAAAAGTTTTCCTGGGCACAGGGGTTACATCAACCTTAGTAGATTGGTTTTTTTAATATATATTTTTGGACAGTGAGAACAACTGGTGTAGGTGACTTGACATCCATGCTGCTGATGTCTTGGTCCCTAAGTCTCTGAAACTGTGTGGCTCCACATACAAAAGCTGCCAGGAATGATCCCTGACTGGTGCTAGCTGCTGAGCTGCAACTAGGAATGGTTTGGGAAGATGTTATGTTAGCGGTCTCAGATCTGAATCAGGCTGTGAACTACGGTGACATTTATCAGTGCAGAAACTCCATTCCAGGCTGGGAATATTTCCTGTATTGTTTAGTTTTCAAAAAATCTAATGATTCCTGAGGCTATCCTTGATTTGATATAACCAACCTCAACATGGACCCTTACTCCTATACATTCTCAGTCTTTCTGTATGTTGTTGCTACTGCTCTTATAAAAAGCCACTCAGACTCAACAACTAAAATGGGCACAGAAGAAAAACACTTCCCTGGTTGATCATGTATAGCTAATAAAGCTATGAAAGCAATTTATTCTAAGAACACTAAACATTAGAAATACCATCACTTTTTGGATTAGTCTACTGTCCACTAGCTGGTCATGATTACTAGAAAAATCCATCTGTTAGTCACAAGCACCTGACATAATTTGCGTACAATAAAGCTTAGCATGGGGGATTTGTCAGCTGGTTTGCACACACAGTTCATTATTCACTGCATCTGTGACTAGCCACTTCTAACATGTGATACAGTTCCTCCTCTTTATTTACAGAGAGAAACTGTAAACAGGAGAAAACCAAATAGATACATGTCTGGACATACATATATGTCAGTAAAAACGCTAAATAGCTAAACTTATTCTACGACCATTCATTTTTGCAAATCCCCAGGTATCTTTGAAAATACATCTGAATAATTAACAGTGGTGACTCACAGCACATGGTCATGAACGTGGCCTTCTATTTATAACAATATTTCTATATTCATCTTCTTCTTAATAAGAGCAGTAGCAGCTGAAAATAAATCACTGCATTAAGCACCTCCTTTGGATAAACTCACACATGTAGAAACACTTTTCTTCATTGTTGCTGCTCTCAGTCCATGAGAAGCTCATGGCAAGAAATATGTCATATCAAGACGTACACTTTTTCAGAGTCAACAAAGGTGGTTAGCTACAAACATGCTCATTGAAATTAATAACTTATGTGGCTAAATCGCCTGGTAAGCCTTGAGACTAATCAAACAAGGTGGTTTTAATCTGTATACAACTGAATGACTAATTCTGACAGATCAACCAAGATTCTCAACATAGACATTTTTGTTCCACATTCTCTCATCTTTCTTCTATTTTTGTAATCCTTCCATGCTCTGCCTCAGCATTCAGCTTGTGTGCTAAGTAATGTGTTTTCCCGTATCAGGCACTGGTCTTGTATCACTTTATCTCAATTTTAGGGGCAATCAGTTGAAGTTATAGAGAGATATAAGGCCTCTGCATCACCCTGCTATCAGATCCACTTTGCTGTTTATCAATTAAAGGTCAAACACAGGTTAGTGAGGAAAAACTCTCTGAAATGCTGGTCTGATAGTATTATTACAGCTTGTGCTTTGGCATGGGGTTAGCAATATGTCAGCTGTGCAGCACAGTATATAAAAATGGAAGAGAAATTGTAGGGTTTGATGCTGAGAAGTAAAATGGAGCTAAAATAGGTATAGGTACATGTGCATTTCCAATGTTTGGGGGACAAATATTTTGTTAAAAAAGGGTGTTCTGATACTACTGCTTTCACTGATTTTGCTAAAAGGGGCAGACAAAGATTTGTGTGTGAGTGAAGAGGTTTTTGGCTTTGTTGCTCTTGTCAGGGCTCTGCTAGATGAAAGCAGCTGAAACAGCCCCCATTATTGAAAAACTTGGCATGGGGCTAATTTGCAAATCTCACTGGTCTATAGGATGGCCAGAGCCATCTGTATGAAGCACAGATGCTTCTGCTGCAGTATCAGCAGCTCCAGTCTCATCTTTGGCAGGAACGCAGCCATCATGTTGTACTGGCCAAAATTCCCCCAGAAGAGGGAACCCAACCCATGAACATGACATGAGAGATTGTGTCACATTTTCCTCTTAATCTCCATTACATTGGAGAAATCTGGTTGTTGGTGAAATCTGGACTCAAGCCCTCACCATTGCCCTAAGCCTTGAGCCTTGAGCCGTGATGTTCGTCCTTCACTGTGGAGCTGTGCCAACAAGGCCCAGGACGAGCTTCAAAACAGCCCTTTGGAACATCACTGACTGATCATAATGAACTCCCATCCCCCTTCTTCACACATTCCCTTCTCAGCCTTCTCAAAACAGCCCAAGAAATGAGAGAGGTGTGATTTACCCTTATGAGTGCTCTGTTAGTGTGTCCCTGTCATAGTAAAGGCATCTCAGTGCTTTACAGCTCTGCCTTCAGAGAAGTCAAAAGCTATTTCTCCTGGTCCTGTCACTGCTGTAACATTGAGCCTGACACGGGGTTGGATATTGCCTGTCCAAGGTGTACTAGCTGCTGTTAATGATTCACTGAGTATTGGAGTGTCACAGCTTGGGTACTCCAGGCTTTCATTCCCTCCTGATCTTCAGAGAAATAAGCCATCATGTTACCAATCAGATGCAGGGAAACTGCCTCATGATTCACTTTCTGTTAACTGTGCAATGGGCACAAGCAGAATATGAGTGGATTTCTTCAGCAGAGGGCTCAGGCTGAAGAAATAAAGACCTCAGGAACAACAGAAAGATCTTGGATCATCGGTCATGTTGGGGAATACCAGCATCAGAAAATGCTGCCTCTGTCCCTCCCTTGTGCCTGCCTTGGGGGCTGTGCCATAACCAGTTGTCTTGGTTTGACACTGGCCTAATGCCAGGCACTCACAAAAGCCACTCACTCGCTGTCCCCTGCCATAGCTGGCCAGAGGAGGGAAAAATTTAATGAAGGGTTCATGAGTTAAGGACCAAGAGGGAGAAAACACTCTAAGGGCAAAACAGGCTCAAGTGAGACACAGAAAGTGAGTTTATTACTAACAAAATCAGAGGAGGAGAATGAGAAGTAAAAATAAGCCCTTAAAAAAACCTTTCCCGCCCCCGCAACCTCTCCCTCCTTTCCACTGACAGCACTGGGAGAAAAGGCATGGGAGTTTTGGTCAGTTCATCACGATCACTGAGATTTTCTTCCACTGCTCTGGGAGAAGAGTCCTTCCCCTGTGAGACTGTGGGGTCCCTCCCACGGGAGACAGTTCTCCATGAACTTCCCCAGCGTGGCTCCAAATCTCCCAGGCAGCAGTCCTCCCAAACCTGCTGCAATGTGAGCGCCTCCCACAGGCAGACAGTCCTCCCAAACCTGCTGCAGTGTGGGTCTCTCTTCCACAGGGTGCAGTTCTCCAAGGACAGGCTGCTCCAGCCTGGAAGCAAGGGCTCTCTCTCTTCCCCGGGTCTCCCACTGGATCACAGCCTGCTCCAGGCATCCACCTGCTCTGGCTTGGACACCACCCCCACGGGCTGCGGGTGGATCTCTGCATCCCCTGTGGATCCCCATGGGCTGCAGGGGCACAGCTGCTTCACCATGGTCATCATCCTACAGGGGAATCTCAGGTCTGGTGCCCGGAGCACCTCCTCCCCCTCCTTCTCCACTGACCTTGGTCTCTCCATGTTCTCACCTCCTCCTCTTCTCTAGCTGGAATTCAAACTGCCCCACTACCTTTGGTTTGATTTCTTCTTAAATATATCATCACAGAGGCATTACCATTCTCTAATTGGCCCAGCCTTGGCCAGCAGCATGTCCATCTTCAGAGCCATCAGGGATGGGCTCTACTAGACATGGTGGAAACTTCCAGCATCTTCTCACAGAAGCCACTTCTGTGGGCCCCCCAGCTACCAAAAACCAGGCCATGCAAAACCAACACACTGGCTTATTGAACTCTGGTGGAAGAAAAAACAGTTTTTCTCAAAGTTGTCCTGGCAACTCATTAAACCACCATAGCCACTGAATCCTCCTCCTTATCATGGAACTGCTATCCCAGGCTGCCCAGTCGTTTTGTCAGCCTAGTTAATTTGTGGACCAGGCAACAGGACACGGAGATAATTCCAGCAGGGATGATAGCGATGCCATTCACAGCCCTTCACTGGTCTGCTGTGGGAGCTGGAAGAGATATTTGTTGATGATACCTGTGCACACAGTCACTAAGCCTGTGCAAGACTATGCATGATGTGTGTTCAGGTGGCCCTTATCTGGCCAATATGTTTCTGTGTAGTCACCGTGCTTAGCTTTTTGGAAAAGAGGATCTGGAATCCTCAATGGATCTGGAAAAAGACTTTCCTTTTCTACCAAGCCAGGGTTGTGGCAGGCTGTAGGAGAGTTTCAAAGCCAGTAAGAAAACTTGTGAGGACCAAATTCTGGCAAATTATTGGCAGACAATAAAGTGACTCTAAAGAAATTCCTCTTCCCATGGGGTAGCTAGGGAGGAACACTTGGATTTGTGGTACTTAGTATTAGGTAAATTCTTACAAAGTGGAGGAGAGAGAAAAACAAGGATGCTTAGGGAAGAAGCATCTGACAAGTAGGCTGGTGAGTGCTAGTGTGGGTAGTTTGCTGTGTAAAAGGATGCCAGCTGTGTAAATCAGGATTTAGCTCTACCAATCCAGGCAAAGATGATGTCTCACTGTTAGCTTGTTTTACATTTTTTATAGAAGCAAATCAGTAAACACAGCTGTACACATGGGGAAATCTTTTATCCCAGATGAAAAAGTCACAGTGTACACAGCTGTACCTCAGCCCTGCCTGGTTCTTGATGCCTTTTATGTTAAAGACTGCTATAGCTTTGAAAATAACCACTTAGATTCCTAGATTCCACTTTGGAAATAACAGAACAATATAATGGACATCTATCAAAATTACTCCAAAAAGTCTAAAGTACTAAATGGAAAACATTATCCTTTCTTCAGGAATTTTGAACCACCCCTACAATTCTGCAGCAGGGAGAAAATTTTCTCTTAGATATTACAGATAAAACTGTTAAGTACCATCATGTTACTGTAAAGGCACCTGAGAGTGAATTATTCCAAACCATTCTCAAAATTATACTTAAGGTAAAGGTTCATGGCAAGAGAGGGACCTAGCATTTTATTTTTCTTCTCCTGAAACCATTTTTCTGCCTACTGCCTTTAGTAGTTAATCACCTAAAAGCCTTTGCTAGAAACCAGTCCTACCTTGTGTCAGCTCTACTCAAAGCACTTGGGACAGTCTTCAGAACTGGCTAATGACTGTCATGGCAAGGTTTTGCTTTGCCTTTCATGGCAAATCCCAATGGGGATGAAATCTGTTGCACTGATTGTGTTTTGTACAGAGGTTCAAAACCAGGGGCAGACTAGAATGCCATGAAGTTATCTCTACACTAATTCCCTGCCAGATATTATCTTTGATGGGTATGTTTGTCCATTGTACTGATAATGATAGATGAGTAATATTGTATAAAATTAAATCTTGTCATTTGTCAGCAAAGCTACTGGTCTTCTGCTGAGGGGCTAACAGAACATGTTGGAATTTTGAAGATGAGTTCAAATATTTACAACAGGGAATACTAAGGGATACTGCAAAAAAAAAATCTTTAAAAGATTTTTAGAGAAGGATCACTTCAGAATTGTCCAGAATAAAATTCTACCTACTCTACCTTCCAACCAGCCACATTTGGCAGATCAACTCGTAGGGGAAAAAAAAAAAAAAAAAAAAAAAGCCTTTCTATGTTTTTAATAGAACAGAAGATCAGAGGAAGAAAAGATTTACCAGGTCATTCAGCCCATCGTCCTGATAATAGAACATTGTTTTTTGAAAGTGCATTTTTTTCTAGTGCTTTGACTAGTTTTAGAAGACCTAAATGATGGATGGTGTTTTTATCATTAACCTTGGGAAACAGTTCCAGAGCCTAACAAATCTCAGTGTCAGGCTTCTCCACATTAATGCCTCTGCTTTGTCAGTAATTTCATAGGTTTATACTTGTTGCTTTTTCTCCAAAGTGTAGGCTCTTACTGAGTTTAACAACAGGATTAGGTATTGCAGATAAATCTTGACTATCCATCCTCATGCAGGTGGGATGCTTCTCAAAGCAGTCTTGGAAATCTAAGAGTATTTCTTCACTGAATGAGCAAAGGGAAATCCCTGGCCCTCGAATGAAAATCACTGCCATGCAAATTGCAGAGAGCAAAGATGCAGAGAACAACCTTGTCCATGAACCCAGTGAATTACAATGGGAAATAAACTTGGGATAAAGCTCAGTTTCTGCAGCCACAGTGGTTAACCAGCTTGGCATTGGAAGGGACAAGGAACACACACGCTGCCAGAGACCAGCTCTTTGCTGCCAAGGTGGTAACATTTTACAGCATGGCAACCATCATGTCTGGCTGTCCTTTGCCTGTTTTTCCATTGATTTAATCATTTACTTATCTATCAAGAGCACTGCACATTCCAAGGGATTTGGACACTATGACAGTAAAGCCAGTCACCCTTAGTCAGAAAAGAAGAACACAGCCTGGAAAGGGACAGAAAAGGACTGTGGAGGTAGAGACCTCTGAGTGCTCTGCAGGCACCAGGAAGGCTGATGGGATCTGTTTCTGTCTGCACACAAAACATGAAAGCAAGCACCAGGAAGGGGATGGGAGCTGCTTGGCCTTCAGGACAACACTGCCATGAACACAATAGGCAAAGTTTGGTTGTGAATAAATTAATGTGCAAAATAGAAGTGTTCTCTTCATATGGGAAGAGGATAGAAAAACAGTTCTAAGAAGTGGTTCTGCTACTTTTTGAAAGGGATTGTATGATCTGTGAGAATCATAGAATCATTATGTTTAGAAAAAGACCTCTAGGATCACAGAGTCATAACATTAACCTAACACTGCCAGATCCACTACTAAATCATATCCCTAAGCACCACACCTCCATGATTTTTGAATACTTCCAGGGATGATGACTCCACCACTCCCCTGGGCAGCATGTTCCAATGCTTGACAACCTTTTCAGTGAAGCAATTTTTCCTAATATCTAATCTAAATGTCTCCTGGCAGAATTTGAGGACATTTTCTGTCATCCTGTCACTTGTTACTTGGGAGAAGAGACCAACCCCCACCTTGCTACAACCTCCTTTCAGATAGTGGCAGAGAGAAATGGGAAGGAATACCCTGTTCAGCTAGTTAAGTTAGTTAAAGGACTGAAATTTGTAAGTTACTTTCTGTTAAGATTACCCTAATGAAACAAAACAGAGATTCACACTCTCACTGTTTCACAGATCAATTCATATTGGTAAAAACAAACTTTCATATAATTAAATCCATTTGATGCAAAATTGTTTCCCTGTTGCTCAGAGGCCAGTACAACCTTTTCACAGTACTCAGGCTTCATTTAACATATCATTTGAATCAGGATTTGGTTTTTGTAAAGTAAAACAGAGTTTCAAAGAGATTGTCACAAGTGAAGTAAAAGGCAACATACACTGTGCTTACAGCATGGACAGAAGATGTCAATGAAAATTTTTTTTTGCTGAAGAATACAAGAAGAACTGCTTTGGATCCACCAGCTCATTTTATATTAACAGTTTGCTTTATGGTCCATGGGTTTCCCATTTCCTGTTTCATTTATAACTTGTGAGTAAGGTGACCCATACACAAGGCAGGGAGCTCCCCGTAGTTTTTCTTATTATGACGTTATTTGTATCTAAGCCTTGGACTTGAGATGCATGTTGAAGATGCTTCTGTGTAGGGAAAGGACAGGCAGGGTCTCAGCTCTCCCTCAGCCAGCCCCAGTGCCCTAGGAACTATGTTTTGCTTCCTCCCCATCACTTGAAGCAGTTTTATGGTGCAAAAGAGAGTGGCATGAACAGGTACAGTGCAGTGGTAAAGCTGTGCTCTTGTACCACAGGAGGAGAAAAACATTTAACTTTGGCCTACAGCTATTGATAGTAGTGATGCTCTGAACTATGATTGAACATTCTTCCTTTCAGATGAAGAGTCAAACCTAAATGGATTTTGCCTAGATGGAATTTTTGTGCTAAAATGACTTAGTTGACTAAACAGAAATGTCTGTGCTATTTGACCGGCCCTTTGTGTCTAAGACACATCTGGGGGCTGCCCAATATAATACAGGAGAAAGCAGACACCTGTGATTTTCAACAGCCTGGGTTAGAAGCCAAAAGGAATACACTAGGGCACCTCAGATTGCACATATCTATATTTAGGTAACCAAATCCCACCAACATTGTCCTAATGCATCATACAAAGCACCAGTAAAATAGTAAAGGTGAGCTGGGAGAAATACATCACCACCAAAAGCCAAAGGGTGGTGACACAAATATAACTGTGTCTTATGTTAGAGAAACCCCAAATGTATAAGCTGCAGTCAATTGTATGCCAGTTCTCTCCTCATGTATAATGTGGTTCAATATATGTGGTCACTGCATTCTTAGAGATTTGGAAAACTGGAAAAGACAAGGCCCTGATAATCTGATCAAACATCAAAGATAGCCTGTTTTTGAGTAGGGTGTATGGCCCCCTGAGGTCTCTCCCAGCCTAAGTTACTCTGTGATACTGTGATTTTTCCAAAGATGGAAGGAGATGGAGAGGATGGTGTTGAAAAGAGGAAGATCTTTATCTTGGGGTAGTGCTCCCATGCTATCTGCCAGACTGTCACATTCAGATTGAAACCTCAGAGAGCTAATGCCAGGATCTGTCTTCACTTAAAATTAATATCAGGTAGAAACCTGTGATGAAAATCAACTCTTCTGCCTGACATAATCTCTAAAATGCTCATAATAGGCATGTGAATTTCAGCATGAGCTCTCCGACAAAGAATTGGATAAAAGATAGGAAATAGAAGACATATGATAAATGATCATTTGTCATCATGGAGTGGAGTTCTACAAGGAGCTTGCTATGGCTCATTCTGCCCAACATATTTTATCAAGGATCTAGGAAAGAAGGACAAAGTTAAGAGAAACAAAGTCCAGCTCTAAAGAACTGCAAAAGGTATTTCCCTGGCAATAATATGGCAGATAAATTCAGTGTGAATAAATAATACAAATGCATAAAAAATGGTCCAAAGCTTTTTGAATGAATGATGAGCTCATATGACTTTACTACTCAGGAACATGATCTCTGGATAACTTGTTTACAAAGATTTTATCTTCATAAACATTTTGTCATTGCTCACACACTTGGAAAAAACCAATCTAATCTAGGAGTTTTTAGTAAAGGGCTAATGAACAGAGTAGATGAGTATGTGTCATGGTTTAAGCACAGCCAGCAGCTCAGCCCCATGCAGCTGCTCTCTCACTCACTGGTGGGATGGGGAAGAGAATTAGAAGAGCAAAAGTGAGAAAAATCATGGGTTGAAATAAAGACAATTTAACATGTAAAGCAAAAGCCACATGTGCCAGTAAAGCCAAACAAGGAATTAATTTACAGCTTCCCATGGGCAGTCAGGCATTTAGCCACGCCCAGGAAAGCAGGGCTCCATCACATGTAGCAGTCACCTGGAAAGACAAATGCCATCACCCTGAATTTCTTCCCCCTTCTTCTTTCCCCAACTTTATGAGCTGCACACGACACCATATGGTGTGGGATGTCCCTTGGGTCAGTTGGGGTCAGCTGTCCTGGCTGTGTCCCCTCCCAGCTCCTTGTGCACCCCCAGCCTCCTCGTTGATGGGGTGAGGAGCAGAAAAGGCCTTGACTCTGTGTAAGCCCTGCTCAGGAGTAATGGAACATCCCTGTATGAAACACACAGTTTCCAGCACAAATCCAAAACACAGCCCCACACCACGTACTACAGAGAAAATTCACTCTATCCCAGCCAAAACTAGCACAGTGTGCCTCTCTGTAAATACCACATCTTAGTGTATGTTCCTGCTCCCCTGTCTCAGGGGATTTACAACAAGACTGGGAAAGGTTCAGGAAAAGGCAACAAGGATAGTAAAGGTATGGAAGAACTTCTCTTCAAGGAACAATTAAGCTGATTAGGAGACCTCAGAGACTATTGAGGGGATATATGATAGAGGTCTATAAAACCATGAGTGGTCAGAAGTGGGTACACAGGTAATTATCGTTCCCTGTCTCTTCCAAGAATAGGATTAGTGGGCACTGTGTGCAGCTAGAAAATGACAAGTTCAAAGTGCACAGAAAGAGAGGGCTCTTCAGGTGTTGCGTGGCTGAGCTGTGGAGCACCACACCACAGGCTGTTGAGGGTTCAAGAGCTGACTACCAGATCATGTGAAATCAGAGAGGAACAGAATGACTTTATGGAAGAAATATCCATTAAGGTCTACTGAACATAAAGATGTGACTGATCTTTCATGGTTCTGTCCCAGTAGCTGTTGGCAGGTAATTAAATGTTTGGGGAGGTAGCATGTTTGCCCTTATGATTAAAATGTTTCCCTAAGAACCCTCTGGACCACTTACACAGGTTGGAAGCTGCTGGAAAGTGGTGATCTGACTCAGTACAGTGACTCCTATTTCCTCTTGTTCTGTTATTCCTGGAGTCCTGCAATCAAAATGCTTAGGAAAATACTTTGCAAAGATGTCCACAGTAAAGGTGTCCGTAGCAAAGATGGTAAAGCTTATGTCTTCTCACCCCTCAAGTTTTCTTAAAGAGCAAAACGTGCATATTTTCAGAAATTGCTAGCAGAGCTTTCACATTAAACTCATCTATATTCAGCTATTAAACAGGCTGTAGTAAAACTTCCAATCCAGCCCAGTATGGGAGAGAGCTCAGCTGCACTGCCCTGGGGGCAGGGCAAGAAGCAGACAGTCAATTAAACCTGACAGTCAGAACAGATCACAGCACTTTCCTAGATAGAGTCGTTATCCCTTATTACTTAAATAAAACAGGAGGGCACTTTGTATAATAAAGGAGTAGTTAATTGTAGTGCAGCTCTGTTTTCTGGCATTATATAATCATTACTAATCTGTCAAATTAGAAAACAGATTATTTTATGCAAGTTTTCTTAAGATCAGACCTTTACAACTGCAAGCCTTTTTTTTTTTTTTTTTTTGAGATAGGTTATGATGCACTGAGCTTTTTCCCAGCAAAGCCTCTCTCTGGTTGTGAGAGTGGATGTGCTCCCCTGTGACTGACATAATCTGTCCTGCCCCTCTCCAGGGTACCCCACAGGCTTCCCCCAGGGATGAAAACCAGCTTTGAATGTTACTGCACTTTTCAAGCATTACAGACAATACACATTTCTCTCTAGCTAAAAAGACCTTTTCTTGTTTTGGTTTCCTCAGCTGGAATCATCTGCAAGCCTTGTGGCCAAGTGTGTCGACAAACTAAGAAAAATCATCAGATGATGAATACTCAGTAAAGCTGCTCTGAACCCAACCTTGACCCAGCAAAAGCCAGGCATGGGGATGGAAGATATTTGGGGAAGGCACCTCACACATTTAAGTTTCCTCTTGGTATGCTGTAGATTGACCTTGAGTTATTGAGCTTCTCCATGGAAGAACTGCTTTTGTTTTCTGCCTGAAAAGACCCCAGAGTATTCTCACTGGAGGACTTAAACAATGGTAAAGACTTTTTTTGAGCTTCTTCAGTTGTGCTCTGGGACATGAGGACTAGGCTACATGAGTCTTTGAGGTCTCTTCCAGGCCAATTTTTTACAATTCGAGGATTTTCGAGATCAACCCATCCACTGTATGTTTCTAAATGGAATTTGACACAAATCTGCTTCTATGTCTCTTCAACACTGAATTTACAGTCATGGATTCTTTCTTTCAAATAATTTCAGTTTATGTGCTTTCAATTAAAATGTTATAAAACATTTATTGCTTCTTGCTGCAAAGCACCGAGGACGTTTACATTTTAGAAGACACTCTCCATACTGAATTTGTGGTGCTTACTGCTGTATTGCTTGCAGTCTTGCCTCCAGTTCTGTATATTTGCCAGCTGTTTCCAACACAGTCCTTGGATTGCTATGAATGTTCCCATATGGATGCTTTCTGGAGCTGAATCCACTGAGTTTGAGCTGTTCTTTTTTGTGGCAATATAGAGACTAGAGATGATCTGTATTGCTAAATACAATGAGCTGATGAAGGGTTTGGTGACAGAGGAATCCCAACAAAGGCAAGGAGCACAGTCCAGTGCTTGTTTTGCCTCAGCATTTCCATATGGCCATATGAACTTGTATCTTAGATCCCAGTGGGTCAGTTCATGATCTCCTGCCTCAGAGGAGTTTCATGAGGATGGGCGTGTCATGACCAGGGGGCTGGTTCTGGTGGGACAGGGGTCAGGTGATGTGGGTGGCTGTGCCTGCTGATCAGCGCATGAATAAAGAGTGATGCACAAAATGTGGACCCCATGATATATGTTGTATTCCAGTCCCCCTATACTGCTTGCCCTTGTCCTATTTTGAATTAGTTAGGGCCAGGTTCTCAGAAATATTTAGTCAAAGAATTCATGGGAACTTTGACAAGCTAGATTTTACATCCCTGTTTTGAAACCTTGCCACCTAAACACTTTTGAGTCTGACTCTTCACTGGAGATAAATAACAACAAAGAGAGCTTTTTCCATAGAAAACCAAACCTTTGACCATTCTGGGATCCCACTCAACTCTTTTCTGATAGACACCCACTATGAGCTTCAGCCGCAAGTCCTCTATGAAGATCCATTTACACACAAGATTCTGTGAAACTGCAGCTACAAGCATCGGTTGTCTTGAAAGTGCTTTTGTTACTTCTAGCTGTCATTTTCTTGCCAAACCCACACCATGAACTATCCCATCTAATTATACTCACTGGCCATCTTTCCCCTTTTTATTGGCAATATTTTTCTTGTTAATTGTACATTTAAAGAATGGTGCCTGCCTTTCCTTATGTGACTCTGCAAGGAATATTTCTGCATCCTGGGTAGTTTCTCTGACATGTTTATGCCTTTCTGGTTACTGTAAAAAATGCAAGACATATTATGTACTGCAGAAAACCAGGCTGGCACTTTGCAGGTTTTACATTGTGCCTTATTGTATAGTTAAAATAAATGTACTTGGTATCAGCTTTATTACATCTATTAGTCGGTCTAACGTCTGGATTTGCAGGAGTTCTTCCAGCAGGATGTTAAAGGTAAATCACCAGCTGCTCAGCACAGCCCCCATACTCAATAGCACCAAGGGAGCAATCAGGAACTCTGAAGAGAAACACAGGGTGCTCCTCTGGGGCTGTGTTAGGGCTCTGAAGTCAATCTCTTCCCTCCAGGTACTACAGTTAACATGTGATAGACTGCCAAAGAGAAATTAGCACCACAGGAATAGGAAAGAAGATCCACAGAATCTGTTTGTAGTGGCTGTTTATTTCTAATTTTCATTAAAAATATTCTGCCTTAGATATTGCAAAGGGTACCATCTGAGTGATACTACAGCCATCATGCAGGACAGGTTTATTCAACACTGCTAAATTTGATCAATAAGTATGTCTGTGATGACCCTCCTTTAAGGGGAAGGAAGCACTTAAGATTCAAAAGGGAAGGTTGACACACCTGTGTGGTTTGAAATATGCTACAACCATTCCTGAATGACAGCTGTAAAAAGAAATGTATATGGCAATCCAGAGCTCAGCACAATTTGTGGTCTTGTGAGTTTCTGCAACTCACATATCCTGGCAGTGCCTTGATGGTGTATGTACAGCTGAGCAAGCCACCCTGGGGTCCCTTCACAGACAGCAGTGTTATGATGCAGTTCACCTCTGTGAACCATACTCTGTGTTTGGTTAG
The DNA here is from genome assembly GCA_013398275.1 of Promerops cafer. Classification (NCBI taxonomy): domain Eukaryota; kingdom Metazoa; phylum Chordata; class Aves; order Passeriformes; family Nectariniidae; genus Promerops; species Promerops cafer. The sequence goes on from VZSE01014922.1 coordinate 6,768,508, forward strand.
ATGAATCACATCAAAATATCTGTGGACTGTGCTGACTAATTCTCCACTGACCATTCACAGACCAGATACTACCTGAGATAGACACTTGTGTCAGACACACCGAATGTTAGGCCAGGTGAGTTCCACAAAACAAGTGGGCTTTGATTTACATAAAGATTCACTAAAGGTTCCCTTTGATCTAGTTGTCCCTGACTCTCTTTGACTTTAATTTTAACTGAAGACACTGGAATTATCTCTGTTTGGTCAGAAGAACTCTGCTCTCTGTGTGTCTTGGTAAAACTAATTTCACAGAATCATAGAATAACAGAATATGCTGAGTTGGAAAGGACCCACAAGACTCATCGAGTCCAACTCCTGTTCTGCACAGGACCATCCCCAAGAGTCACACCATGTGCCTGAGAGATTTGCTCAAATGCTTCTTGAGCTTTATTAGGCTTGGTGCTGTGACCACTTCCCTGGGGAACCTGTTCCAGTGCTCAAACACCCTCTGGGTGAAGAACCTTTTTTTAATATTCAACCTAAACCTTCTCTGACAGAACTTCAGGTCATTCCCTCAGGTCCTGTCACTGGTCACCTAAGTGAAGAGATCAGTGTCTGCCCCTCCTCTTCCCCTCCTGAGGAAGCCTTAGACTGTGATTAGATATCCTCTCAGTCTCCTTCAGGCTGAACAGACCAAGTGACCTCAGCCACTCCTCATACGGTTTCCCCTCAAGGCCCTTCACCATCTTTGTTGCCCTCTGGACACTCTCTAACAGGTTCATGTCTTTCTTACATTGTGTCACCCAAAACTGCACACAGGACTGCAGGTGAGGCCGCCCCAGTGCAGAGCAGAGCAGGACAATCCCCTCCCTTGCCCAGCTGGCCATGCTCTGCCTGATGCCCCCAGGACAGGGCTGCCCTCCAGGCTGCCAGGGCACTGCTGGCTCATGTTCAAAGTTACAGAGAACCCCAGGTCTCTTTTCATGGCTCTGCTTTCCAGCTTCCCATTCCCCAGTCTGCCTGTACATTCAGGATTGCCCCATCCCCGGTGCAGAACGCAGAATTTTCCCTCGTTGAACTTCATATGGTTGGTGATTGCCCAGTCCTCTGATTTGTACCAGGTGTCTCTGCAGGGCCTCCCTGCCCTCGAGGGACTCAGCAGCTCCTCCCATTTTTGCATCATCTGTGAACTTGCTCTGTATCCCTTCCAGTCCTGGTTATCAGTGCTGGGCAATGGGCTGGGGGAGGGAGGTGAGATAACTGTTTAGCCCAGTGCACATCTGCACTCCCAGGTCTCAGATACTTCCCAGAGAGAAAAAGGGAACTGCCAGTGGTGTTAGTTCAGGGAAAGGTCTGACTGATAAGCAGCAGTTTATGCTTTTAACTAACATCACGGGAGGTGCCCAACAAATGGGCTCCAGTATTGAAAACAAAAGATTAGCTTTGCTCATACAGAGTAGTGTTTCTGAGCCTAGGTTCAGCTAAGCATTTTTGTAAAGAAATAATTTTGTTAATTCTACCATTTAACCTAGGTTTTAATCAGATCCTGTGCTCAGATGAGATTTTTTAGCCACTGTAATTCACTGGCCCAGGAGAGCTTAGCTCAGACGCTATGTTTGATCTGCAGTGAAATTGTTCTTTCCATTCACTTTCCCAGCTGGGTTGCCTCTGGCACAAAAGGTCAGGGGATTTGGGACAATTGTCTTTGGCTCATTCAGGATCAAAGCACAGGTTTTACCTGGCTCCAATTTTCTTCCACCCACATTGTAAGAGATCACAGAACCTTTGGCATCCAGTCCCCCATAAATGCAATAGGCAGTGACAACTCAAAGCAGCAAAATATTCCTTTGGGCAGATACCAGCAGATCGACAACAAAGAAAAAATTAGAAATATGAAGGGGGTGCTTCAATCTTCCCAAACTGAAGAAGCAAGAAGAAGCAGGAGATATGAGTGCTTCCTGGACGAGCCACTGAAGAACAGGGTGCTTGTCTGTGGTGCCAGAGGAAGGTGTACAAGGACAAGATGTGCTGGTTGGTGCTATGCAGATAAGGAACCAAGCTCTGCTTTGGTTTACACAATCTCAACTTGTGTTTATGAAGGATACTAAGCAGAGGATAGGGTGTCTCACCCCAGCTTATTTTATTGTGTAATTCCAGGTAAGACATTGCTCTTCTGTCATTTGTGGAAAAGCCAAGGGAATATCTCCATGTCCCTGAAGTAACCATTGACACTAAGGCACTATAAGACTGTCATTGGATTTGTAGTAGGTGATACCCCTATTTATTTCATTAGATTATGTGGTATAAGCACTGGAAGAACTTTGTATTCTGAATATTGCAGTGGTCACATTATGACCAAAGAAGGGTCAAGTGTAGAACACTGAGAGGACAGAGTATCTTCATGAAGAGGATAGAACACCTAATCCCGTCTAAGTACAAAACAAAACAAGCCAGAAGTTTTCAAAAAATCAGGGAGAGAAAATTTAGTCACTGTCATGACTGGTCTATTTTCTGCCATATTCTACTTTGTAAATTACATTTTCTGTCTAATTTGAGAGACAATTGAGCTGTTTTGCAGCATTCAGCTTCTAAGATCCTTGATAGATCTGAATCAGACACCTACTCGTGATTCTAAAGGAATATCTCCTTTCCAAACCATAACAATTTAATTTCCCGTGGATTTTGAGGAAAGGATTTTAGATTTTTGAGGTCAAAGCTTTCTTCTTCCCTTTCTCAGCTAAGAACATTGACCATGGGCTCTAGAGATATTTCAAATCCTTTTCTTGATGTTTATATCATTTATGTCAGGAGCAATTTAAATAGTGAAGAACTCTCCAAATACCATATTGGCCAGGTTCTGGATCTGCTCTGGGCAGTAGAAAAGCATCTACCTGGACTTCTGTAAGGCCTCTGACACAGTGCCTCACAACATCCTTCTCTCTAAATTGGGGAGAGAGGGATTTGGTGGGTGGAGTGTTTGGTGGATGAGGAATTGGTAGGATAGTCACATCCAGAGGTAGTGGTCAATGGCTGAATGTCCAGATGGAGGTCAGTGACCAGTGTGTCCCTCAAGGATCTGTACTGGGATCAGTGTTATTCCATATCTTCATCAGTGACACAGACAGTGGGATTGAGGGCACCCTCAGGAGGTTTGCAGGGTGAGGGTGCAGTTGACACACCTGAGGATGGAATGCCAGTTAGAGGGACTTGGACAAGCTCAAGAAATGAACCATGTGAACCTCATGAGGTTTGACAAGGCCAAGTGCAAGGTCCTGCAAGTGGGTCTGACCAGCCCCTGGAACAATGTGGGCTGGAGGATGAAGGGATTGAGAGCAGCCCTGTGAAGAAGGACTTGGATTTACTGGTCAAGGAAAAGCTGGGCATGAGCCAGCAATGTGCTTTTGTAGCCCAGAAAGCCAAATGTGTCTGGGACTGCATCAAAAGCCTCATTGCCAGCAGGCTGGGGAGGTGATCCTGGCCCTCTACTCTGTTCTCATGAGATCCCATCTGGAATGCTGCATCCAGTTCTGGGGTCCCCAATGCAAGAAAGACATGGAGGGAGTTTGGAGGTGGGCCATGAAGATGATCAGAGAGCTATGAGGAAAGGCTGAGGGAGATGGGGCTGTTCAATTCTCTCTAGGTTGGAGAAGAGAAGGCTCCACACAGTGGCCTTTTAGTACTTAAAGGTATCTTATAGGAAAGATGGGGACAGACTTTTTTCTAGGTCTTGTTGAGATAGAACAAGGAGCAATGGCCTGAAAGTGAAAGAGGGTAGATTTAGACTAGACATAGGGAAGGCATTTTATATGATGAGGGAAGGCATTTTATATGAAACAGTGGAACATTGCCCAGGGAGGTGCTAGGTGCCCCATCCCAGGAAGCACTCAAGTCCAGGCTGGACAGGACTCAGAGAAATGAGACTGAGTTGATGATGTCCCTGCTCATTGCAGGGGACGTGAAACTAGATGAGCTTTAAATGTCCCTTCCAACCCAACCATTCTATGATTCTAAGATTTTGATTCAAGGTCTCATCCAAAGCAAAAAGAGAAGATCTGAGATCCTAGTAAGAGCCCTAATTAAGTTTCATCTGCAAGGCAGATAGTCCAGCATGCCAGCCTTTCAGAGAGGCCTAATTCAGAAAGTGTTTTATGAAAATAGTGGTGGAGCTGTCTAAAGTCAGGGCGGTCAGAGGAAGGGGATATTCATCTCTGTTTTATTGTGAGGACTTGGGTGGATCCACAAACATTCAGCAGCAAAAAAGGGTAGGGAATTTCAGTTCTTCCTGGGTGGCAGCAGCTGCATGAGGACTTCAAGTATCTAATAAATATTTGAAATAGGTGAACGTGGATTAATATGTTGTCCATTTCCAAAGATTTTAAGAAGGCATGCTGAGACTTGTTCACACCAGCGGAGGTGTGTGATACCAAACACACTGCACTTCCAAAGCACAGAAGAATTTTTACAATAAAGAGGGTAAAATGTTATTAGAGTGGCCTGTATGAACTGTCAGAGCCTGTGTGCATTGGGTCAAGAATATATACTGAATACAGTATTTTATGATATTTCTTATATTACCTGTATTTAGTCACTCCCTTTGCAAAAAGAGCCCTCTTTCTGTGGTGGTGTGTATTTTGCTGATCCTTGACAAAATGTTAAAGTAGAAAGACCCATAACAATGCAAGTAAAAAGATAATTAAAATCATTTTTATTCTAAAAGTTCAGTATGAGTTTGCAATAAAATTTGTGAGTGGGAAATTACGCATTTTTTATTAAGTCCAAACCAGTTCTCCTGTCCCAGTTGATGATCTGCCCTTGTTTCAAACCAATTAAGCTGGAGCTAATCTCTCTGTTGATTTGAGACATGCTCTCTTTGTTACTTATAGCTCCTTTTGTGCACAAAGTTGGAATGGATTTTTTTTGTAACCTACATCTGTATTGGAGAATAATCATCCTTTTACAAGCACAGAAGATCTGGTTCCTGAACCAGACAACTTTGAACTTGATTCAGGGCCAAGTGAAGGAAAACCAAAAGCTTCTCATTGACTTCACTGCATATTAGATCAGGCTGTCACTGTCTACATTCAGCCAAGGACATGCAGTAGCTAATTTAAGGCCTGTATTGTGAATAGGATGGAAAGGACAATGACCATGCAGTACACATTCCATTTAACACCTGCCCTTGGTTAAAGGTGGCTGGAAAACTTTGTTGAGGAAGACATTTAGGAAGAAATTTGGAAGAATGAGCTTTTGTCATTACCTGACATTAAAGGAGTTTGCAGAAGTGCTTTTTTTTGCTTTTTTTTTCTTTCCTGGGAAGTCGATGGAGTGCCGAAGGACACAAACAAAATAAACCCCCAAACCAAGTTCAAGAAAACCTCCAATATCCAAACAAAAACCCAAACCAAACCAAAAAAAAAAAAAAAAAGGAAAAAAAAAAAAAAAAAGAAAAAAAAAAAAAAAAAACCAAAACAAAACAAAAAAAAAAAAAAAAAAAAGGAAAAAAAAAGAAAGAAAGAAAGAAAGAAAAACAACCAGGCTAGGAGCTGAATAAGATGGACAAATAAATTAAACTTGCTATAAGTAACTCCAAATACTGCTGCATTTGGATATACTTGCTGAGAGATACATCTGCTCTTATAAAAACTCCAGGGTATTTTTGGCTGGAAAGCTACACAACCCCATAAACGAAACAGTTAAACAGTGAGCATAAATTGTGTGGTAAAGCAGGCTTAGAGGGCTCACTCTACAAACATCCTTGTAAAAGAGCACTGCTCTAAGCTGCCAGCTCCCCTAACAAAGTACCGAGCTCCTGGGAGCCAGGCCCGAAGGCTGAACTGATGGGGATACATCACCACCGTGTGGTCATTGCCCGGAAAAGGAACTGCCTTTGAACAGCGGGGAAAACGGGAGCTGATGTTTCAAAACCAGAGAGATGTGGTTATTGTGGTGACAAGCACCTGACAGCTCCTGGCCACCAACACTGCTCTGATGTGAGCGTGTAATAGGCATCCAATTATTGCCTCTGTTGCTGGGAGTAGAAGGAATATCTTTCTCAAGGCAGATATTATGCTTTAAGGGAAAGTACTGCAGAGTATAGCAAAGGATAACACTGCTTTGTTCTAGCTTTCCTGAAGTGTTTCTGTTTTCTTGGTTTTTTGGTTTGGTTTGGTTTGGTTTTTGTTTTGTTTTTGAGTATTTGTATTTTGGTTGGGTTGCAGTGGTTGTTTGTTGTTGTTGTTGTTGTTGTTGTTGTTGTTTTTTCAGAAGGGAGGTTCCTGTGAGGTATCAAGGAGAGTTTGGGATGTTTCCCCTTTCACTAGGACTGTGTTCAAAGCAACACCTTAAAAGATCCTTGTCTGAAACAGCATGGAGGTTGCTGTACAGAAGGCTGCACACCCTTATTTTTTTTTGAATAACAGAAGGAATCTCGTTCCATATTCTGATTTTGTTGTAATATTGTTTTCATCCCTACTCAGATAATTTTCTTTATAATAACTTACTACAACATTGACTTCTGCCAGATCTCTCTTGTGATTAGTAACTACAGAGGGATGAGATTACTCTGGTCTTTGGTAAAGTGCTCTGGCTGGGCCTTAATTGTCACAGTCCTTGTCTTATTCTTTGCCTTCTCACAAACCCCAACTCTTCTTTTTTTTTGAGTTAAAATAAACTCCTGAATGTGGTCCTTAGTAAAGGGCACAAGTCAAGTCCTATGAGGAGTGGCTGAGGGACCTGGAGGTATTTAGCCTGGGGAAAATGAAGCTCAGGGGAGACCACATTGTTCTCTGAAACTCACTGAAAGGAGGTCGTGGCCAGGTGGGGGTCGGTCTCTTCTCTCAGGTAACAAGTGACAGGACAAGAGGACATGGCCTCAAGCTGCACCAGGGCAGGTTCAGGCTGGAATATCAGAAGAAATTTCATCCCAGAAAGGTTGTTAAGCAATGGAATGGATTGATGGAAGTGGTGGAGTCACCATCTCTCATGGTTTAGGAATGGTATTCCCCAATTTAGTGTTCCCACTGAAACACTTCCCTGCTCCCACCTCCTGCTCCTTCTGAGGCAGGAGAGAGAGGAGAACCAGAGGCACAAAAGGTAGAGATCACAGGTTGAGATTAAAATAATTTACTGGACACAGCAAATGAAATAAGAAAACAAACAGTAAAAGCAAAATATTCGTAAAAGAATGTACATGATAGATGAATGATTCATACATGAGTGCTTGCCATGAGGAACTCAGTGGTACCTGGACCCCAGGCTTCACCACCACCCCACCAGAGAGACTCTGTGCATGACATGAGGTGGTGTAGAACAGCCTGGCCATGCCCCCTCTGGCTCCTGGAAAAATGAACCCTCTCCTGGCCAGAACCAGGACACCATCCCTGGAGGTGTTCAGCAAATGACTGGATGTGGCACTTAATGCCATGGTCTAGTTGACAAGGTTGGGCTAGATGATGTCAGAAGTCTTTTCCAACCTAAGTAACTCTGTGATTCTGTGGTTTTGGTAAGGAACTTGTGTATGGTGGATCCAGATGTGGCTGCAAGCAGACTAAGGCAGCTATTGGTGTATTTCAGACTGTGCATTTTATACCAGACTCTAAGCAGAGATCCTGAAGGAAAAGCACTTTGACATGCTGGAGAACTATGCAGGGATATTTTTTTTACCTTCTTAAGTACTAATCATTTGTGCAGGAGTATACCAGCAAGGAGGAAATAGGTAACCATTCTCCAGGAATATATTTAAGCCCACCAAGAAAATGCCTCTGCTTAAATTATTTCTCTGGTATTTTAACATCTCATTGCTCCAGAATGTATTTTCTTCTCATCTTCATCAGTTTAATCCTGAAAGGTGCTGAAGAAGCACTTGGTTTTCACATGCCTGAGGGTGTAGAACCATAATGAAACTTTTTTTAGCTCTAAAGCTTAACATCTCTTTCTCTTTTCAGCAGTAGCACAATGTAATCCAAGTGCTCACCCATGGACAGAAGGCTCTTTGAAGGGCACTATCACCTCAGTCGTATTTTCATCTAAGTGACCCTCCTAGGAGAGTGCTCCTTTGTGACACCAAGAACTTCTCTCCAACTCTCTGAATTGTAATTCACGGTGCCTGCAGATGCCAGATATTCATTTGGGATATAAATTATATGGGCCAGGAACTAGAATGCTGCTTTTGTTCATGGTCCCTCCACAGCCTCCAGCTGGGTCAAAGGTTAAATGTAAATCCCATGGAAGCATACCAAGACTCAGTCTATCGAAAATTAATCTCTCTTCTGGGATACTTTCCAGCCCTTATATTGATTTTTTGGGGGAAGTTATGAATCTGATGAACTACTGTGCGGTAATTGGCTTTTGCAGTAATTGTGGCATTTAGGACCAGGCTGTTTGGGTAAGAGCTGCCAAACTGGATCCATATCCTCCACAGCAGGCTTTCTGGAAAAAATGGGGAAGAAGGAAAGGGGTAATGGGTCAGAAATAAGGCATGAAGTCCTGGTGTAATTGTATAGTAAAAAAAATGTTGGAGTGGGAGTAGAAGCATTTTGCCTCTGGTACCTCTTCTGGTGCTACAGGGATACTGCAATCATTTAATTTGTCAGGGGTTTAAAAAGAGTGTTGTGAGACAAGGTAGTGAGGAACCATAAATGTTATTTGAAGTCTGAAGAATGATGCTTTTCTTGATAGACTCAAGAACTTGAAGAGTTTTCTTTCCTTAGTTTACTCAAAGGGAGGTTGGGAGCCCTGACAGAGCATCCCTCTAAAGGGCTCAGTCAGGGGAGCACCTTAACTGGTGCAGAGGCAAGAGGATGAGAGCAACGTTGCAGTGCAAAGAGCTTTCTGTCCATGTACTGCAAGCACCACAGCAAGAGACATGCTTAGTGTCTGATAAGCTCTCAGGGAAGAAAAGTCCCAGGTTTGGAATTTTATTTTGTAGAAAAAGGCATAGCAAGCATTCATGGTTGAATGATGAATTCAAAGGATAATTAGCTAAGTGTTTTTAATATTGAGATTTGCTGTTGAATGAGCTGAAGAGAACAGCAGATCTATCAAACTCTAATACCCTCATATTCAAAATGATTATATTTCTAGGAGACAGATAGATGCCAAAGAGAAATCAGTAGAAAAATTCAAGGGCAGCTGGGAAGAAAAAACAGTCTTTGGGTGCCAGATGAGAAGAAATGACATCTCCTAGCTTTAAACTTTTTTTTATTAGTACTTAAATATTCTAGGAAAGGTTTTCAACATAAAACATTTTGAGCAATGTCAAGCTTTTATATTATTCATAAATGCCAAAATAAACATCACAGGAATCCTCTGTCTCGTGATTTTCAGAAAAAGAGTCGAATATCTGATTAAGCCACCAGGGCCACAGACCTTTATTATTTTTTCAGCCACAGGTCACTCTCTCACATGCTCTTTTGTTCATATTCAGCAGTAAAAAGGCAGACAAAATCTGGAGGACCTGCAGAGCAATAGGTCTCAGTCAAAGTTCTGACTACCTTTCTTCTCCCTTGCCTCTATAAATTATTTCTCTCTTCCTCCTTCCACCATGGATGATATGAAATCCCTGAACTTAAGGTCTAATCATGCTCCTGAAGATCTTGATGAATCCATTCCTAAAGCATAGGACCAGCTCATCTTTATCCCCCTACCAAAATCCTGTGACAATTAATTTCAATAATTAATGGGGGTATATGAGAAAAAGGATCACTTTTTCCTTTTAAACCTGTGGCTGAAAAGCAGTTGGTCCCTCAATTTCTTGTGCTATGAAAACGAGCAGATAGTCTCAGCTGTTCTCTTCACAATTTCCATGACTCTGTGTGTCTTTGACTGTTCAATTGTTTCTTGTATAGAAACTACTCTATGTTGCTGATCATCTCTGCCACGCTTCCCTGAATGTTTTCTACTTCTAACATCAGTTGCTGAGCTGAGACTACCAGAGACAAAGACAGCTCTAGACACACCGAAGAATTTGAACATAATGTCATGATGACATTTTGTTTAATCTGCTCTTTTTTTCAGTGATTCAATTTGCCTTTTTCAGGGTCGCTGTGTGAACAATTACTACAAGATCACTTTTCTCAGTGGTAAAATCTGATTTAGAGGCTATCACTCTATCTAGAGAGAGTTGTGTTTGGTTTTGTTTCTGTTCATAACTTTAGATTTATCTTTGCTGAATTACATTGTTAGGTTATCACCCAGCTACTTTACGTCTTGTGACACTTCCACAGCTCTTCCAAGGCTTATTGATTTTAACCAACATGTGAACAAATGACAGTCAGTTTCCATTCTGCTAGGGACACAAGGTGCACAGAAACTTGCAGCTTCCTGGATTGCTCTGTGGGCATGTACCTTATAAAAACTCTCAGGATACCCTGATAGGGCTTAGAGAATTGTTGGAGACAATACCACCAGCTTGGAGTGAGAGAGCAGCAGAAAAAGGAAAAGCCTACATTTATAAATAGTTCTGTTTCTCCCTAGTTTTCCATTTTCCCCAGGCAATTTGGCCTGATCAATGGTGAGTTATGTTCCTCTTTCAGGTTAACACCCATGATCTGACTCCAGAAGCTGAATGATTGAATGATAACAGGGAATGCTGAACTGCTCATTGTACTCCACTAAATTCTGAATCTTTAATAAATATACTCTGTAGTTCATAAAATTCATCTGCACAAAATGCATGCACATGTTATGCACTGCCCAATGCTTGTTTGGGTCACTGCAGATGGAGCATGCATGTCCCCACCGTGGCACCAGCAGAGTTTTCTGGCATCTCAGACAGGGCAAACAAACATAATTCCTGATGTGGCAGAGCTAAGAGGGTCGCTGTGTCTTCACAGTCCTCATAAAGCTTAGTAGGATCTCACTTATTTGAGTTCACAAGGTATTTCAGCCTCTACAAGGCCCAGATGATAAACAACATTAATTAGCTAGTGTGTGAGAGAGATCCTATCAGTCAAGACAACTAACTAAACTAATGGTTGAAAATCGGACTATGCCAGTTGAACTGAGCTTGTCAGCGATGACAGTGACCGTTTTGGGGTGGTGTTCATGGGATCATTTTGGTTGCAAGCATTCTTGCCATTAGAGGGCACCAAATGACTTTACAATCTGCTTCTCTCCCACGAGTCCGGGATTTGTACCCAGCCCATGCACAGAGCGAGCTCTGCCCTCTCGAGCCTCAATGCAAAAGGTTTTGGTGTCATACCTGTTGTGTCTCAGTGTCCTCCCCTCGACTGCTACCGTTTTGGCCGTAAAACTCACCAGTGTCGCTGGCAAGTTTTCCGAACTGTCACATTTCTGAGTGGAAGATGCACAGCCTCCTTCTGGCAAGGGGAATACAGGGAAAATCTTATTTATATACATTTCTTCCCCTGTCAGGCATATAGCCTTTGGGAATAGAAGATACACTGTAGAAACAGCAATAAACCTGTGAGGTTTGAAGGGCATGACAGGGAATGTCACCTATTAAAAGATAAATAGGCTGAAAAACATGGAATGGAGAACAGCTGTTAGGACACTGCCTTATTGCTGTTATCCAGTTATTCTTCTCAGAATGTATTTTTCTCATACCAATGTAAATACCATTTACATTTGTTGGTATTTGTCTGTTTTGCCTTGATCACCTTACTCTTGGGTACATTTTTCTGTGTCTATTGTTTTGATCACTTTACACCTTTTAGTTTCGTCCTGAATAAAAATCACCTTCAGCCAGATTGTGGCTGCAGGGGCTGCCAAAGGAAGGGGTAGACTGCACAGAGAAGTCTCTGACAAAAACTTTTCCTTCTGGACCATAGCTGAGGATCTTGGGCTGAGAGTCAGTTAAAGCCTTGACCTACAATTGGGGTTAGAACAAAGCCTAGAGATGAAGTTGGGAGTGGGCTGCAGAGGGGCTGCTGAAGGATGTTCAGTTTGCTAAGCATCTTCTGACAAGTGATACATAGGCTCCTGTTAATATTTAATAGGAAAAAAAGTATGCTTCAGTCTTTAGGGAAAGTGGAACAAGGCCAAGCAATTAGTTAGACTGCTGGGAACCTGGAGTAGCTCTGCTAAAATTAAATGAGTTGCTGTGGCTGTGATTTACTCTATTTCACAGCCTTTTAATTCTGTTCAGTTTGGCAGGGTTATCCCAGATCTATACCAGGGTGAGAGGTCCTTTGACTTTGTTCTGAGAGCAAAATCTGGTGCAGCTAAGTATAAGGACAGCAGTATGTTTTATTATGGAACAGAGTTCTACAACCTCTAAATTATGTCACCTGCTGTGCATCTTCACTGTAAGTTCTTAAATATTTGAATAACAAGATATTTCTGAAACAGTTCTGACTGCCTGTGAGGATCAAAGTGTGATGTTGACATTAGTATTCTTTGAAGGGAAGAACTCATCACAGGGTTTGAGAGCTTTTTCCCTTGCTTTGCTTCTTGGGGTTATGTGAGATAAAGAAGTGCCAACTTCTTTGAAAACAGAGAAGAAGAAAGAGAACCAGCACTTGCATGAGTCCAAAGTCCAAAGAACTTTGGTTAATCCCAGCTGAATTTGCAGTGCTGAAAAATATCTCTTCCGGGAAGGACCAGATTTCCTCTTAAAACTGCAACCAACAATGTATAGAGGAGGCAAAACAAAAGTACAGGACACAATAGTTTTGGGAATGAGTTAAGTGTATCTGAGTGCAAGGAATGATGGAAATTTACATTTTAGATTTTAACAACAAGAATCCAAATGACAAGCTTTACCCTTGAGTATAAAAAAAAAATAGATTTTTCCCATATCTAGAAAGTATCCTTTCTATTGTGTATTAGTGAAAGTGAGACACTAAGGTGGGATTTATATCTGCCAGTTTTAGGTGTCTCCAATGCATATGTGTGTGGATGAGGTGTCTAAGCACCTCTGAAATTCAGTAGAGATCCAGTCAATAAAGTCAATTGCATTCAGGATGTGATCCACTGGACCAGATATGAGTGTATTTTACTTTGAAAGTACAATCTAAACTATATAGAGTAACTCACCTCTGACTTAAAGCTGCTTAGGCAGTGAATATAAACGTAGATGCTTGCACTGGAAACACTCACCTCCAGTCTGAGAAATCTTGCTTTTAGCATCTCTGAAGCAGCTTATTTGGAAGAAATACCAAAACATCAATATTAGAAAATATCTTGAGTACTTCATCTACATTAATTTTACAATACAGTAATAGTTCTCAAAAACATTGCTAGGAAAATTGTTACTAAGGATTCTGTGGCTGGAGGATAGACATCTCAAAAATGCAATCTGAATTCAGGTGCTTGGACAGCATTCAAGTCAAAAACACTGACAAAGGACGGAGACCCCCTTGTATGAGTCTGGTCAACTCTGAGGTCTGAGTAGTAAGTGAGGGAAGAGAAAAAAATATTCCTGAACAAGGAGTTTGAATTGGTAGGTCTGGGCTGTGAGCCTGACATCTTCATTCTCTTCCCTAGACACTACAAAAAAAAAAAACAACAAAAAAATCAAAAAACCGAACAGATACGTCTTCAGCAGAATTACATTGCTGAAACTCAGGTTAATTCAAATGTCTAAACATCTTCCAAGGCCCAGAGTAAACATCTAAACATTTCCTGTATATACATTTACCTGTCAAGACTAAGAGTAGGAATTGAAATGCTGGCATATTGAAAGTCACACATCATGTGAGGACTCCAGCACTGTGACTTCAAACTCTTAGTCTCCTAAATTACAGCACCATACCTAGCAAACCCCTCCCCCTCACCAAGAAAAACCCCAACAAACCAAAAACCCAAAAAATCCCACAATCATGCTAGTTTAATTCTAATACCATTTCAAGATGGAAAGATAACCAGGCTGTGTGGTCCTTGTGCTCACAAAAAGGGTTCATTTCTAGATAGAGCTTTTTTTTTTTCTCTTAGAAGTGGGCAAAGCTCTGCAAGCAGTCACTTGTCCAGCTTGTCAGGCAGGCCAAGTTCTCTGTTTTGCTGCATTTTTAACCTGCTGCCTTTTCCAGTACTTTTCTCTACCCACACAGATGTTGGTAATGGACATGACAGTTGATTTCAGACAGGAGGATGAGATCTATAAATTAGTATCTTGAAGCATTCCTTCTGATGCAAATAAGATAAACTCTTTTCCAGGTATCTTAGGTTTACTTATTCCTGGGAGCATGAGCTGCACTTTTTCTAATTGTGTGGATTCCACTTTGAGGGAAAAATTGTGCTGAATATAAAAAAAACCCAACAGAACTGTTCAGTCATGTAGTGTTCCATTTCACATCTTGTAAATCCCATAGGATAGGGAAGATGAATCTGTTGTCTTGGTCACATGCAGATTCAGATAAAATTTTCTTTGGCCAACTGACATCCATGGGCTGGCTCACTTTGGGGCTAGGAACTTCAGTAAAAGCCCTTTGCAGTTTACTTCTATGCAAGTGACTCTGATGATAAGGGCTGAGATGTGGATCTTAGAAAGTGAAGGCCAGTTCAAGGAGCTGTTTTAAAAATGTTGGCTCAAAACCAGCTTCTAAAATTTGAAATAATATGGTGAGGCATATGAGGAACCTACTTTATACAAATGCTCAGTACCTGTAATTTTTAGGGGCATCTTTAAATTAATTTCTCGAGTTGTGTAATGAAAATCAGACACTATGTAATAAAAAAAAAAAGGCAAAAACCCAAAACAAAACAAACACCCAGTCAAAACAAAACCAACCAACCAACCAACCAACCAACCAACCAACCAACCAACCAAAAAAACCCAAAAACCAAAACCAAACCAAACCAAACCAAACCAAACCAAACTAAACCAAACCAAAAGAGTTGAAAATCTCCTCACCAATTCACTATCCTAATCTTACATACATCTCACTGCTTCAGGATGGGATTTTGTGGCTTCACAATCAATGGGTTTGAGCTAGGGTGATATTATGATAGTAAGACAAACCCTATAAACTAGTAACCCCCAACCCAAGTCAGGTTAGGATGAGGAAGAACATGACAAACTCAGTTTTCAGACACACTTCTAAGATCTTGTTGCACATTGGAAAATCCCTAGAGTTAACACCTTCTTGGAAAGGTGCTTGTTCCCCTTCTGACCCCCATGATGCCTGCTTTTCCCTGATGCACACTTTCTGTATAAATGTGCTAAGATATTATTTGATTCTCTGTGGGACATGCACGGACCTGGGGCATTTATGGTCCCCCTGTTGGTAGCCCCAACACAGGCTTGGCAGAGGACTGCCTTCTTGCTATGCAGCTGCTCTGGAATCACACTGACCTCAGGACAAGGAAAGGTGAAAAGCAAGTAAATATATTTATATATTAACACATATTAGAATAGATATATATATATATAAATAAATAAACATATAAATATATATATATTTCTATTCTACCACATGCCACATAGACAACATAATTTCAGAAGAGATAAAGAAATCACAGCAATCAATCAAGACAGGTCTCACTCCAGCTCTCCAGATGTTAAATCTTCCTGCATTTTGTTTCTTTTATCCACTTTTCTCTCTGATTTTTGTGGTAGAGGGTAGGAAGAAATTTATAACAGTGCTAAATTTGATTCTTTTGGGCAATGCACTACTGTACTGTGCTCTGGTATGTTTGTTCAGATCACCTCCAACAGGCAGGCCATCAGTTTGTGCCCACTGGGAGGCTAAACTGGTAGGCACTGGAAGTGAGCTAGCTCCTCTGGGACCTCCTGCAGGCAGGATCGCTGGGAAAGGCACTCTGCTCTCCTGGCTTGCCCAGAGCCTACATACACATGCATATTCATGACTGGCTATTCTTTCAGGCAAAAGAGAAAATTTCTTTAGAAAATTGCAGCAGCAGAACAGGGCTGTGCTTTCAAGTATTTTGTCTTTCCCAAAAGAAAATAGCTGATGCCATGAAAAGTTTTGTGCAGCCATAAATGCACTCAACTGTGCTGTAATGCTTCATGGAGGGGGAATTTTCTTTCCCAGCCCAGCTGCTGAATAGTTTGTGCCTCCAGGCTCCATGAGGAATTGAGAAATAGGACCAGGCATCATGCTAATTTTTATCATTTTTCCCACCCTTTGCAATAATTTGGGACACAGAGATTCCCCTGTGTGGCAGAGCATTCCTTCCTGCCTCCAGTAGGAAATCACACATGCAGACACAGGTACACAAATACACGCTTTTGTTACTCATCTCTCCTTTAAGACATTTTTATGAGGAAGTGTTTTGGAGGAAAGTGTCCTCACGTACCTTCAAACAACAGTCTGATCAATGCTTTTTAAAGGGCATCGCAGTCAGCCTGGGACTAATGCTGACTCTAAGAAGGTAACATTATATAAATGAATACACACCTGTTTAAATTTCCACTTTCTGCTTATATATACATTTATTTTGGCTCTTTTCCTTTTCCTTTTTTTTTTTCTTTTTTTTTTTTTTTTTTTTTTTTTTTTTTTTTTTCATTTTTCCACCAGCAAAATGCTTCACTCAGTGAAAAGTGATCTGATGTGGAAGCTGGGAAATTTCAGATTTTCCTCTTTTGACCTTGGATTTTCCTCTTGATGACCAAGACATCTCAGAAGATGAGTGGTTGTTTCAGAGCTTAGGTTTTCCCTGAAATGTTTAGGTTATCTAGTCTGATGTTCAACCATTGATGAGGAAAACAAAACCTTCTTGTGTTAGAAGCAAGTGTATAATTTTTGTAATAGGCAATTAATTAGGCACTTACATGCAAATAAGTAAAGATAATTTTCCTAAATTCAGCTGACTTGTATTCTTTGGCCTGAGGATAAAACTAGTAAAGTTTTCAAGAGTCTCTTCAGTAACATTTCCTATAAATCCTTAATTATTTTAATGTTTTTTGTAGGGAAGATGTTCTACTTCAAGACCAGTACTAATTCTCCCTCCTGTTTTTTCCCTTGCTTTTTGTCACAGTTGTGCCTTATGGCTCTGAATTCCCCATTGTCTCTGGATGAAGAGGAATGGTCAGATCAATGCAAGCCATTTTTAGTGATTTTTTTTGAGTTTCCATGTTCCTGTAATTCATGGGTGATGAGGCTGGGGAGATCAAAATGTTTCTTTTATGCTTTGTGTATTTTTTTTTCATTTGTCATGTTGATCCCACTGTCCTTTAGAGACTTCAAAGATTTGCAGTACCACGGAACCCAGGAACTGAATTTGCTTCCTTGCTTTCTGCCATCACCCAATGTATCCTTACCACTGCAGAGGGCCACAAAAGGTTCTTCTTTCCTTTTGGCCTGTTTTGTGGAAAGCAACACTGTTTTGCCTGGATGCAGATTTTGAAATGGTGTGGGTTATTTCTTATCTGTCTCTCTGTGCTTGCCCCAGGAGCTGACCTCGCCATGACCGTAAGACAGCTCACAGCTTCGTGGGCTGCTCCTTCCTTCACAAGGCCTGTGGGGTCTGAGAAAGCTGCTTCACAGGATTTCACTTTAGACCATCAAGATCTCTTTTTTTTTATCACTAGAATGACCTTGGAGCTCAAAGACACATTCCAGGCAAGGCTCCTGATACTGAGGAACTGGTCTCTAATGAGAGGAAGGAATTTGTCATTGCCTAACTAGAGTGTCCTTTGCAAGCTGAGACTTATTGCTCTGAGATGGCATGTTCTAAGTCTTTCACATTCCTCTACTGATTTTCACACCTAAGGACAAGACAGAAGCAACTGTCTCTTGCCCCCAAGATTTCCATCTACAGTAGGATGTTGATTGTATATGGGAATAGGTTTTAAAATGGGAAGGCTTTAAAATGATCAGACACCTGCCAGATTGTCTTGATCCTGACTCTCTCATGAAATTGAATTGTATTTTTCTACATGTTTCAGCACTGATTGAGGCAGTTATATTGTAGAACCAAGTGTTATGAAATCGGTCAAAAGAGAGAAACAAATAGGGCTGAGAAGTATGTTTGTTATCTGATTTGTAATACCTTGAACACACTCATTTGTAATGATATCAGCAATTACTATAACTTACCAAGGAAAAAAAACACTAAAATATTTAATAATGAAAATGGGTCCTTTGCTAAGCCTACATCTGTCACTGTGACCTGAGCTGAGTGTGTCATTACAACAGCAAGAGGCAAGGGGCTCTGTTGGCTACAGCCCCCTTTGCACTGAGCCCTGGTAGGAACCATCCCTGTCCCCTTCTCTGCCCTGTAGTGATCAGGTGATTTTGCTTACAATGACTGAGGTTGGAATGAAGGATTCAGCCAGGATGGCCATGGCTGTGCCCAAAACCAACCAACCAACCAACCAACCAACCAACCAACCAACCAACCAACCAAGCAAACAAACAAAAACACCCCCCCCACGCCCCCCAAACCCCCTGTTTTCAAGTATCATAGAAATTTATTTGTCTGGTGGCTGAAAAAACAACTACTTTCTTGCTGTTGCAAGATGACAGGGGAAGTAGATGCATCACTGTCCCTTCAGGTGTCTACAAGAGATGTGGAAAGATATGTTCAAATATACAGGAAAAAGAAGATTATCCTGGAGACCTGTGAGGATGGATTTTGGATGGATCATACATCTATAAACACTGGAGCTGGAACTGAACAAATCCCACGTCTTTCAGTTGTTGAGGAACAGCCCCATGAAAAGGCTGTGATCTACAGCCAGTGAGGCCAGCAGGAGCTTTGGTCAGGCCCTTGCAAACTTTGCTTTTTGCCTACAATTACCAAAAAAAAGAGTACAGACATCTGTGCCATGGTTCTCTTAGGACACGGGTTATCCATGGACCAGGAATGGCTGCACTTTGGTGGAAGTACAGGTACAGATGTTTTGATTGCCAGAGGATAAACTCATGCAAGTGCCAAATTTTTTCATTAATCCATTTTTCCATCTAGTTGCCATCTAGTGTCTGGCTCAGAAGCTTTAGGGTTTGGGTTTGGTTTGTTTATGGTGGGGGGGGATTTTTGTTGTTTTTTTGTTGTTGTTTTTTGGGTTATTTTAAACTGCAATTAGGAAATTGAATAATCTTTGCATGAAACTTCTTGCTTGAGAAGGCCAACATGTTATAGGACTTGTGTATGCCATCACTAGTGTAACTTGACTGTCAGCTTGGTGGCAAGTGGATATAAAAGAGGAGTTGGATATCCATCTAGTCATACCACTGTGAGGCTATTAAATGTTCTGAAAACTAGTAACAAAACTGCTTGAACTGCTTTGGTGTAATCAGCAGAAAAGATGTTAGATTCTGATGGACAAAATCCATAATTAATATTTCTCTAATTTCTGAATTTCTTCTTTTTCCAATTTCCACCTTGTCCAGAGAGAAAACTTCTTGATAGCAACAAAATGTTATGTCTCTTTTAAATACAGGTGGGACAGACATTTTCAGTAATTTCATTATTTCTTACCTATACACCAAAATGACTCACCAAAAATGACCCTTTATGGTTTTCTCAGAGCTAAACATTTTTAACAGGTTGGATAAAATTCATTTATGAATCAAGTTCACAGGACTAAGGAATAATCCCAAGGCCCTGTGCTAAACAGTTCTTATATAGTCCTATGCAGACATCCATATTCTGTGCTGCAGTGGTGTGACTAAATACACTGTACAATTAACTGCTGTCATAGGAGCACACTGGTTTTCAGCATTATAACCTTTTCTTTGGCTTTTTCCTCTTTTTTAGCTCCTGAAGAATAGTTAAAGCAACCTTAGCCCCATTAGAACCAAAGGTTTCCATTTTTGAATTCTTCTATCTTTGCTGCCATTTGTGTTACTCATGAGAACTCTTCTATAGCTGAGACAGCAATGGCATGAAAAATACACATTCTCTTATCTTCTCTGATTATAATAATTTTCAGGATACATGTGTCTTTTACATCCATAGCTCCACTACCTGATGTTTTGGGGTTTTTTTTTTTTTTTTTTTTTTTTTTTTCCCCCTTTATGAAGAGGATTTTAATTATCTGGTATATTTATATGGCTATGTGGGTATCAGCAACCTTTGTGGACTGGTAGGAGTGAATCTGTGTAATGAAACAGCTGGTACTAAAGGTCCAGTGTCCATGTTATTCACTTTTCAGGGTTATTCTACTCTGAGCTTTCTCTAATCTGATCTTGCAGAGCTCTTTGGGGTGCTGTGCAATGAGGTATGCTCCTGAAGCAAACTTCCCACTCCAATTTTATCTGACAGGAATCTGGCTCATGGTCTCCAAGACAGATTCGTGATGGGAACCAAAACACCATAAGTGGGGATAATGTGAGATTTGCTTCAAAAGCGTATTCTTGATCCAAACTAAAGCCCTGATGTAGATACATCCTGAGAGATATGCTGGAAAGATTTGGAAGGATGTCAGGCTGTAGACAGCTAATACCCAGGATGGAGCACTGTCTTCAACAGCTTGCACTGCTGGAGGGAACAGACAGAAGTTTTATGCCCAATGGTGGGATCAGAGAAGCCACAAGGCATCCTACATGTTCACAGCAATGAAGCCCCTAGTGAACCAAAGATGCTAATTTATTTCCTTCTCCCCTGAAAATGCATTCCCTGTTCCAAAAGTTCTGCTAACAAACCACAGAAAACACGTGGTTACAGAAAGAAGCTCTGCTGGGAGATGCATGTGCTGTTTTCAGCTAGTTGGGCAAATGTCTTACATGTTTAATGCATGGTTGGACAATGTGATTTAATAAGAACTCGGCTTCACAGGAGGAGACCATTCAGAAATAGTAACTGACATGTGCAGCAGCTGCACTCTGCTTTTCAGTAATTTTTTTCCACCATTTTAATGAATGTTTTATGTTATCTTTTCTTGCTGCTCAATTGTCCCAGCTCCTGTTACTGAACACAAGGGCCGCCTTTCATGACCTGTATCACTCCACACTGACATAATATACTTATAATTCTGGAAATTCCAAGGCATATATACACTTCACGGTAACTTGCAGGCAACTAAGCCCTCTTGGAGCTAGCAATTTTACTGTATTCCATTCCACAAAGGAAATCCTACCCCCAAAGGAAGCAGTAAGCTCTGGCCACCCCTATAGCTGATAACAAACCAAGACTTTCATCACATTTTTTTGACCCATTCTTGGCTTTCAGGAATAACAACAGCTGCTGAAAGCAATACAGTTTTTAGTTGTGCTTTTTTACCTTCCCCCCCTAGCAAGCATCCTTATGAGAGGCTGAGAGATTAAATAGCCTTGGGGTAAATCAATCTCCAACAGCTGTTGCCTCCAGCATTCTTGACTGTCAGTGACTTCATTGAAAACGTATGAGTGATCTTTCAGCATGTTCACAAGTGGAGAAACGTGTCAACTGGGAAATCTCTTTACCCCCAGCCCCATCTTCATGAATGTACATGGATGGTTGAATAGTTTCTCAAAATTCCCAGTGGTTCCATGACATTTCTTTCTTTATCTCCTTGGTTTTGTTTGCTAATCTTTCTTTAATGCAAAGATAGCTCTAAAAAGGATGAGCATGAATTATGTTTTGTCAGCCTGAATATTCCCTTCGAGGGCCATTTGTTTGGATATGTAAATCAGTTTTCATAATGTAAGAGGCTAGGGCAGAACTGACTTGATGAGGACTGAAGTTAGGAATGTGGACTGAAAACCAAACAGAGAACTGCAGACCACTACAGGCAGTTCCCATTTCTCATTGGTGCAGGCAGCTTTTACTTTGATGGCTGCTCTGTAACACCCCCATTCCTGAGCACTGAACACACAGATGGCA
This sequence comes from Promerops cafer, assembly GCA_013398275.1. Taxonomy (NCBI): domain Eukaryota; kingdom Metazoa; phylum Chordata; class Aves; order Passeriformes; family Nectariniidae; genus Promerops; species Promerops cafer. The sequence goes on from VZSE01014922.1 coordinate 6,790,156, forward strand.
CAGGGCCCCTGGCCCCTGGCCCCCCAGCTCTGCTCGCTGGCACTGTGTCCATCCCACACCATGTCCAAGGCCAAGGCCTCTGGCTCTGGAGCACCTCCAGCCCATGGTCCAGCCCTGCTTCCCTCGCACAGAAGCAGCACTGGCTCAGCTGGCAGTAGGGACAGGAGGGGTCATGGGGCTGGTTCTTAGCAAAAATGAAGGGTTTGCCTAAGTTTGACTCATAAATCTGCTCTGAGATAGAGATGTCTAGGGAGTCTGATCAATTTTTTTTGTTGCTCTAGTCACTCTAGTACCTTCACTAGCAGCTGCATACTTTGTGTCTACCTGAAGCTGTCCCTGATTCCATGTATACCTTTATCAAACTCCATCTTAAGTTTATTCCCATTTTTCATATTGAGGAGGGTAATAAACAAATCTACTCCTTTGGCATCAGAAACTGGCTTCTACTTTCCAACTAAATATATCTAGGCATAATTTGCAAGCATTTGCTGATATGATAAATGTGATCTTTTAGCTTAAGTGGCTTTTGTCCACCTCTGATTTTTGGTGCTGGCTTTTGTGCATCCATGACTTTTGGTACTATCTATAACTCTTGCTTTTTCTCTTCACCTTGTGACAATCTGCTTTCAATAGAGCTGCTATGGTAAGTTGGATCTGCAGACTGGAACTGAATAGGACTTTTCATGTCTGTGAATTTCTAGCCCAACAAACAGTTTCTTTGAACTTAAACTGTAACCTCAAAATTACTTTTAAATCAATAGTCTGAGAATTCATTCCTATTTTAAACTTCTGATTTCCTCTATCTGGGGAATAGTGAAAAAACCCTTAGAAAATAACAAACTAAATGTTTCACTTCCTGAAGATTTTGAATTGACTGAAGTATTCTCACTTGGTCATCGGCTTGCTTCTTCTTTCTTTTGTTAAGGTGAAAGTCACTTTGTTTGAACTGCTCCATGAGGCACTTGCTTTTACTAAAATGCAGCATTCAGTTCATATTCCCATCTAAATTCACGAGATAGTAAATAGTCTTCGAGTATGCCTCGATTATCAAGCACATAACTTGCCATTGATATTCTGTGTCTGAAATCCTGGTCTCACATCCACTGGCAGTGAAACATTGATTACCTTCAACAGAGTGAGTATTTCATACTGCAGGCTTAACAGATGAACACTGTGAGGTAATTATGTCTCATAAAAATGACCGGTCCTTTTCACTAGAATCGTAACTCAATTAAGGATTTGGAAGGATTATTATCTATTCTAAAGCACTTGAAAAGCAGACCAGAGCTTTTCTTCCATTTTGGATTCACAGAACTGCTGTGTCCAGTTCTGGGGAGAGTGTATCTACCAGTACTTCCATAACACTTGACCAAACTGAATTTCCAGATGTGCAAAGTTTTTGTCACCTTGAAAGGTGACTCCTCTGGAATCACAGGATCATATCACACAGAAACTCAGTGCAGGGCTTGGCAGCTGTATGAAGAGTGCTAAACCAGAGTGGATCTCTGCAGTCTCTGCTGAGGATTTACCAGGCTCTTAATGCTTATCATGCTTCTGCACAGGAGTGAGGCTTGCGTGCTGGACAGGATTCAGATTTGAAAGCTGGGGAAATTCTCTTGAAATCTCATTTATTTTCTACTAGCGTGTGATGCTGAAGTGAAAAAAAAATTTAAAAAATGATCATTGAGAGAGACCTGTGCTTAACTGGCCTTTACATGAAGATCTGAAGTATTCTAAAGCATAAATAAGGAGGGATCAGCTGTGTTAATTTATACTTCCAGTTCACAAAACTGTCCAAGCATTCCTACACAGTGCTTCAAAAGTAGCCTGAAGAGATAAAAGTACCCTGAAGTCAACTTTTATGGATAGATCTCTTATGTAGCAGAAGGAAAGGACAATTCCACACATTGATATAATACGTCTGCAGTGAAATTTTGCAGCAAACAGTATTTATTATGCATAGGAATGTACCTGATCCCCCTGTAGCCAAACTGTCATCCCTGATGATAAGATATCTATTCATCATATCACAGTTATTGGGTAAAGAGAAGTAGAGAGCTGAATTGCCTGGCTTGAGGTCATGCTGCTGATCAGTGGATGTCAGAGTTATTTATAAGAAGCACAAGAGCTGCCCATTATGTTCCCACAGCACAAAGAGCTCCAAAGGGACTTACAGCTTGCAAGTTTTACACTCTTGTTTTGTTAAGCCTAGGGTTTGAAAGTTTTGTCCTTGGGATATACATTTATTTTCAGTAGGAACAGGAAGAGACATTTACAAACTTTAGAAAATATGTGCACTGGTTTCTCACATCAGAGATTTTAATTTTTGTATTTGACACCAATTAAAAAGCAAAGGTGAAGTCTTTGTGGAAAAGAGATATCTTACCTCTGTGGTTCAAATGAATTGTCCGCAGTATATCAGCAAACAGTGCTCTTCTCAAGTACTTCCATGAATGTCAAGGTGACAATGTCTTTCACCCAATTAATCCCACAACTCCAATTTGACTGTGCTCCCACTCAAAAGACCTGAGGCCAGCAGGCCAGATTTCTTCTAGTAATTAGCCTTTAACCTTCCCAGTCTTTGCTTTTTCAATTGCCACTGACTCTGTGTCAGACAGGAGTTTTATGCTTCTTTTAAAGCCTGTTTCACAATGGCTCTGGCTTGACCTTTGGAGTATGTGAATTTATAAGGAAATTGTTTGAGAGAGACTTTTTAACTGCTATTTAAGAAAGTGCATGCTGGCACTTCCCTAGAAAGGCAACTTAATGCTGGCCTATATGTCCAGATGTGATTCTGTCCTCCTGACTACTTTAGATTTTGTTCTTTTCTTTATGAAGTACAGAAAACTATAAATCTGCCAGCAGTTGGTGTAGTCAGTCTGTATATATTAGAAGCATATAGTGGTCATTTTACAAATTCTGAGATAACATGGTGCTGTTCTCTAAGCTCAACCCTAATTAGCTGCTACTGTGCCCACATTGTAAATTAACTTGTATATATGGAGAACATTCTTCTGTATCAGACAGAACCAGAAAAATCCAACTGTGTGTCATGCAAACTCCATCAAGAAGAGTTCCTTCATTATCAATGGGTAGCAGCAGAAGTGGACCTCTGGAGATGCAGTGCCTTTTCAAAGGCCACGGTCAGCACCATAATGAAGTTCCAGATGACCATCAGATTCAATGGTGTATAAAAATCATTTAGGTCTCCTGGGTCTAGGAGCAACCATTCAGGAATCACAGAATCATAAGGTTGGAAGAGACCTTCCAGATTATCTTGTCCAACTGTCAAACCAGCACCACCATAATCACTTCTAAGCCAGTCCCAAGTGCCACCTCCAGACAAGTCTTGAACGCCTCCAGAGACAGTGACTCAAACACCCCGGGCAACTCATTTCAGTGTCTAATCAGTCTTTCAGTGCTTTTTTTTTTTTTTTAAGTATCTAATCTGAACCTCCCCTGCTGCAATTTAAGGTCATCTCCTCTCATCTTTTTCCTTGAGACATGGCAGAAGGGCCCACCCCCACCTGGCTACAATCTCCTTTCAGGCAGTTGTAGAGAGTGATGAGGTCTGTCCTGAGCCTCTTCTTCTCCAGACTAAACCCCCCCAGCTCCCTCAGCAGCTCCTCATCAGACCTGTGCTCCAGACCCTTCGCCAGCCTTGTTGCCCTTCTTTGGACATGCTCCAGCATCTCAATGTCCTTTTTGAAGCAAGTGATCAAACACTGAACACAGTACTCAAGGAAGATAAGTAGTGTGGCGTTTCAACCCCAGAGAAATACCATTTGAAAGAATTACAGAATGATAAAGTATCTCTTAGATTTTTGTTTCATTTGGCAGGGTCTAGAGGCAGTTCTGAAGGTTGCTGGCTGAAGTTGCTGAATCTAGAGGTGAATGCAGATTTCCAGAAAGATGATTGAGATTCCCAGGTATCCAGTTGATCTGAATTTATTTGAATGTGGAGAGTTGATGGCAAAGTTGGTGCTTCCACAGTTCCCTAACACATTTATTCACCACACTCAGATGGTTTCTGGACCCTCACAGTTCCCTGTATTTTCTGTCCTCTAAATGAGACAGGTAAGAGTTAAAATAAATAAAAGTATGTATGAAGAGCAGAGGGCTTTATACTTGTGGAGCTTATATGAAATGCTCAAATAAGATTTTTTAAATAATTGAAAATGTCATCATGCCTGAATTCAGCCTACACAGAAATCCCCACAAATGATATGGAGACTCTTGTAGGAAGGACCCTGGACCCCCTGGTCTATTGTCAAATGCCCTTTTGGGACTGGCAGAATTCCTAAAGACAGTTGCGCTTATCAGTGACCTTCCTGTAAGCTTTGGAAAGCTGCTATCAGATCCTCCCAATGCCTCCTTTTTCCCAGACTGAGCAAGCCTCTTTTCACAGGTCAAACACTCCAGCTTGTAGCTATCTTGCTTTCTCCAGAAGGTCCTGAGTTCTGCTCATGGCTGTGTCCTGGCTGCAGACCTAATCCATGCAAGGTCATCTATTTTCCCCAGCCCAGTAGAATTGTATTATCAGCTGTAGGTGACTGCATAGAGTTTTGAGAGGTTTTTTTCCAGACAACCAATAATCACAATTAGATATCAATTATATTTTGACATGACAGAGATTCTGATCCTGAAAAATCAGAGCTGATCTCCAAAGGAGAGACATAACTAAAGAAAAAGTTGTCAACAAAGCAGCTGTTGCAAGTGTACATTTGTCTATGAAGTCTTTAGGTTGCACTCAACCTTTAGCGATTAGTAATTAAACAAATTGATTGGCACTTAGTTATTCTGCTCTGAATGACAGGTATGCTCACCTTAACAATATGATAACAATAAAAATTAAAACCAGTTCTTGCAAGCTTCTCCTGTCACTCACAGAAAGATTCAGAATGATCTGCACAGTTTTGGAAATTATTTCATTCCCTGAAGCATTTGAAATGGATCTGAGCAAAATCCACTCTGTATTTTGTGAAGGAACTGCTGAAACTAAACTACTAAAAACTGGTGGCAAGCAAGAATTAAATTAAGTTCTATAACTGCAGATAAGTATCTACAGCGTAAGTCTTTTTGATACCTTCAAAGACTACTAATATTCTTAGCTAGTGTGTCTGTTTTTAATGACTCACATTTCAAAGCAACAATAAAGCATATATTTGGGTGTTTTAATGATTTTTTCTTTCAAGTCCAGTGAAAAATGTGCATAAGAAGCATTTCATTTGCTTAGAAATAAATTTGTTGTCCTTGAGTTTCATTTGTCTTCATTAATACCCTTTCAGAGGTTTGCAGGTTATCATTAGATGTGTTTTGCCCCTAATAGGCAAGTTCTTCTGAGTTTGGTGTCATATATCTGATAAAATGGACAAAATGAACTTGTCTTAGATAAATCTGTTTTAACAAGCTTGGTGAACTTAAAATAATCAAAATATTCCAATTTCCAAATGTATATTCCTGAATAGAAGAGTGAAGATGAAGCTCTCTTTTTTTCAGAAACCTCACTTTCTTATTTACTTTTTTTTCTCTCCCAGTGCTGTATTTCTCCTCCTACTGTGGGACACGCAAAGGAAGGAAAATAAATGAGGCAGCATCTCAAATTGAAAATCTCTCCCATAAATAAGTTTCTCTCTATTCTGTGTTTCACCAGTAATGGACTTGAGTGGAATTATTTACGAGGTGCCCAGTTCACCTCAATATAACCACAGACATTATTTAGACAGTGGCATAATTGTGAGTAGCATTTTCAGAGAAGTAAAGGTCACTGTCTCTAGCAAAGCACTTCTCACCTAAATTAAGATGTGAAAAGGGAAGTTATCATCCTTCAGCTGTTCCACGACTTGAAAAGTGAAGCTGTACATTCACTCACAACTCCTGCCTCTGCTTTTAAAGGAAAAACAGGGAGTGGGAAATGCATCTCGGAGAAGGAACATTGCATGGCCAACTGGAACGGAGATGCTAAGGCACAGGAATAGCATGAGGGAAAGGTAATTTAGCACATTAACAGCAGGTAGACTCTGTGTGACTGCAGCGTGGCTAAGCCAGAACAGGTGAGCCCTGCTGCTAGCTCAGGGCAAGCCAGCTCCCCTCACCTATGACTTGGGTGCCACAACCTCATGCTAAAGCCCAATTTGCCACAACCCCACTGCTGTGGGTGAGTTTGCTCAGAGCCTCTTACAAATAGGGCTTTGGAAAGCACTCTATGCCAATCCATTTCTTTTGAACTGGCACATCTTTTTAAAGACTATTTGGATCAACATCATCACTTTCAGGACGTTTATTTTCTTTCCTAAGTAATTGCTAATGTCTAGAATGTCTTAACGGTCCTTTGTAGTTATTAGATTATGAATCAATACAATCAGGATCTTGGTGCCAAACTCCTTCCTGGTTCACAAACAGCACAATCTCATTAAAGCCAATGAGTTTCCATGGGGAATCTATCAGGAGCAGTTTTGGCCTTGAGTACTCATATTAAGTAGAAAGCAGTGCCTAGAGCAATGCCTCTTGGCAGAGTCCAGCATTCCATCAAAGAGACAGACAATTAGCAAATGATTAGTATTCACAAACCATGAGAAGCTGCCAAAAATTATTTTATAATAGGCTACAATGACCTTATTGGGGTAGATTTTTGCTGGACTGACAGTTCCAGCAGTCGGGCAGATTGTGCTGGGGACCATCTTCTCTTGATTTGTCAGACACAAACCCTTCACAGGAGGATGACAGTGCCTTTGCTTAGGGCAGCAAGAGGCGCACAAGGGCTGGATGCTGTGACAGCTTGGCATGAGAAGTTGCCCAGGACCCAAATAGTCTCTTATCATGTGGCCTATGGGGTGGGTCCTTCTGTCCAAACATCTTCTTTTGTGAATGGATGATTCTGTTTATCCAGTAATTAAAAGGCTTCTTATATAATATAAAGTGCAGAGTGGACCCTAAAGGAGACTTACGCCTTGCAATGCTTGGTGAAGTGATTAGTGCACAGAGAAGGAGTAGTCCAGAGTCCAGAAGAAAAGACTGGAACTCACGACACCTCGGCCAAGTGAATGATCTCACAAGGCTGTGGAGCCAGACGTGGTTTTGCTTCCTTGGCCTCACCCAAAACTCTTGAATTCTCTTCCATACAGTGGGCCAGCTTTAACAGGGAACATGGATAATATATAATCTCCAAAATAGCTGTGAGTGTGAGGGCAACAGGGATCTGTTTTCCTAAGAAAAACTATGCCATTAAAACTAGGGTGAGGAGAACTTCTTCTCTCTTCATCTTGAAGGCCAAGCTGCACAGCTACAATACATCCAAGGCCCTTCTGGACTCCAGGGCACCATGAACATGAGTTCATGTATAAAAACAAGTAATGTACCCAGGTGCTGGGACTTGAATCTCCACACTGGTCCTAAGCATGGTTTTTAAGCAGCTGCTCTCTTCTGGACTTGTGAGAGTTGGCATGAGGACTCTTATGTGTCAGTTGGCCTGAACAACACAGAGACCAGGGAATATTTAGTTATATGTACATGTAATTTTGGTGCTGAAGATGAATAGGCCGAATAAACCACTGAAAGCTTTCTGCTGACTGTCAAAAGAACAGAATGGGTCAGCTGAGACCAGAGAGTTAGTTTTAGGTGGATAAAGCTGCCATCAATTATTGTGGAGGCTGATTTGGTGTCATGAGATAATTGGTAGGCAGCAGCCACAGCCCCACAGCAGCCACAGTGCTGTCAGATTTGTGTTCAGTCACAGATTTAAACTCTGGCAAGAAGTGATAGCCTGCCATGGAGCACTTTAATTTTCTCTAAAGGAGTTCCCCAGAAGCACGTTCCTGGCACAGTGATAGCAAAACTGGACCACTCTGGTGCAAGACAACAATGCACAAATCTGAAGCAGCTATCAGAGAGCAGTTGGAGCTGGGTGGCCAGGAGGAAGATGTGTAGGATAGAAAGAGCTAATGGAGAAACCTGAATAACATTATGCCAATCAGAGCTAACACAAACATGTAGCAGTGAAAATCAGAAAATTTACACACAGCTCTTCCCTGTAGTCACTTGAGCTTCCCCAGGACGTTAAAAGTAAAGTTTTTACTGTGTTTCGTAGTTCAATTGCTTTGAAAAGGCATCATGGTTGATTCCATTTCTTTAAAGTCCTATGGATAAACCAGAAGACATAGCTTTCTGGTTTAAACCTGGCTGGAAACAGCCTCACACAGTTGCTCGCTCACTTCCTCCTCAATGGGATGGGGTAGAGAATAAAAAAAGTGAGAAAACTCATGGGTTGAGATAAAGACAGCTTTATGGGTGAAGCAAAAACAGTGTGCACAAAACAAGGAATTGATTCACTCCTTCCCATGGGCAAGCAGGTGTTCAGCCACCCTTAGGGAAAGCAGGGCCCCATCACACGTAACGATGTTCTGGGAAAAAAATACTCTGAAAATCACTCCAAAAATACTCTCCTTATTTCTTCTTTCCCAGCTTTCTATGATGCTACACTGTATGAAATATCCCTTGGGTCAGCTGGGGTCAACTATCCCAACTGTGTCCCCTCCCAACTCCTTGTGCACCCCTAGCCTCATCACTGGTGGGGTGGGTGAGGAGCAGAAAAGGCCTTGACTCTGTGTCAGCACTGCTGGGCAGTAACAGGAACATCCCTGTGTTATCAAACTGCTTCCAGCACAGATCCAAAGTACAACCCCATGCCAGGTACTGTGGAGAAAATGAACTCTATCCCAGCCAAAAGCAGAACACATAGGCACTTTGAGGATGCTGCAAGCAGATTCTGCTAAGCTGAAGGAAGCAGCCTTGGCTTGCTGGTATCCTGCCTTCCCTCCCTGGGCTGGTAGCTGAAAACCAACCCAGAAACAAGTATGAACATGGAAAAGAGCAGAAAATACTAGAGAAAATATTACTTCCTCACCTGGAATTCTGCGTCCAGCAATAGTGAGACATGGCAAAAAAATGGAGGTGGGAAGAGACAGAGGCTGGTTTCAGAAATCATCACAGGAATGGAAAACCCATGGGAATGGAGGGATTGATTTACAAAGGATTTCATACAGCATCTTCCCATAGAGTTTGAAGGAGCACATAGAGACCCTCGGAGAAAGAAGGATGTCAGAATAACATATTGGCAAAAAGTGTGTGGAATAAAATGAAAATGGGTGCTACTTCTTACCACTATTATTGGCCAACAGTATACAGATTTTCAGTGGCATGGAATAAAATAGGTATACAGATGAGAAAAGAACAATTTTGTGTTGTAATGAATGCCACAGAGAGAGTGTCAGCATCATGTGACAGCACTGACCCTAACAAAATTAAAATGAATACATGCATAACCAGATCTTTTTTTAAATCTATGTGCTTGAAATTATGCACCTGAATTCGTGCTCAGGCATTTGCATTAGCTGGAGTTTTTACACCCATGTTCAAAATTAGTCTAAAATTATTTAATCGGAGATGATTGATGATTCTGCTAGAGAGGACAAGAGCTTTCATTGAGATATCAAGCTGCCATGTTCCAGGTTAAAGAAGGATTTATTTAGGGACAGAATCAGCTACATGTGTGGCTGTATTGCCTAACAACTGTAGCACAGACTGTCATCAGGGCATGCTGTTGTAGTTTGCTGTTAGCTCACCACCTCCAACTCAGGGCCCATTACCAGCACAGACTTTTTGCCCTCAAGGCTGGGGCAAATGGAGTCATCCCAAGTTGCACTCCAGCTGTCTGAGCCTCAGGGTATTAAGCAGTGAAGGGGAAGCACTTGAAGTTTACTGACAAGTGGCACTACATAAATACAAGGTAGTTGCAAAAAATGGAGACTGTCACAACATTGACTGGTGCCAGATCAGCTGTTCTTAGGCTGTGCAACTACTGTCCCTCTGAGTCCTTCCAGATAAGGGGAGCATAACAGGCTTGAGGATAAGCTTTCCTTTGATACTCAATGACCTTACCCGGCAATTCAAAGGGATCTGAAATATCTGTATTCTGTTCTTTATACAAAGTGTTCACATCCTTCCTAATTACTACCTATTCCCACAAGCGTCTTAACTTCCTTTTCTTAATAACCTTCTAGATTTCAGCAAATAGACACTGAAACAATGCCTGCTGCTACTTTGTGCTGGGTGCAGTATAAAATTAGAATAGGAGGGAAACTTTTCTTTGAAGAGATCAAGATCTAAACAGATTGAAATAAATTGGGGAAGGGGAAACACTGGGCAAGAGGATGAAGTGATTAATGCTTAATTACAAAATCAGTCAATGGGAGAGAAAGGAAAAGGATGTGCAGATTCCTCCTGTTAGGGAACAAGTAGTTTATAATTTCGCTTGCCTTGTTTCTGTTACTGGTTCTGATGAACACATTTTCCCTTCTTTCCCCAGAACAAGTGCACCTACCCAACATGCCAACAATTCCACAATATTTTCTGCGTGAGAGGAGAAGACTGACTCTTCCTTCTTCCCCCTCAGGTTGTGCTGTGCAGCTGTGATACCAGTTCTTTAATCATAGTGACAAGCAGAGAGGCTCTATGCAAATGCAAGCAAATAGCGTTTGACATTTATGTGACGATGTTAAGACAAACATTGGGGGTTGTTTCGGGGGTGGAGAATGTTTACACTATTAGTACAAGAGAACATGGAAATTTAACCAAGCAAGACTCCCAAGTCTGAGCTGACATGAGTTCAAAGATGGAATGACCTTGCTGGCTAAGTGGATGCTTTTTAATGTTTTAAATACATTAAAACTGAAGTGCAGCATCTAGTTTAATATCACTCTTTCCAGGATACACCTGCTTTTCTCCTTCTTCTATCACCTTTTCTAACAGATCTTTTTCATCATGTTAAACCTTGTATTGATATTTTTGTTTGTCAGTTCCCCCCCTGTGAATTTAGAGAGACAGAAAGGAGTTATGAATAGCTACCTTTTGGGAACTTCAGAACATCTGTAGCTTGATCTAAATTCTACCAAAGAATCTTTCTGTTGACTTCAGCAGGCACCACCTTATCCTATTTATACAGCATCTAACACAGCTGTAGACAAATCTCAGAGGAAATATATAGGCACTACTGTACTAGCATAGCAATAATAAAATAATAAGTTTAACAGTACTAGCTACATGAATATGGGTTTTCCAGCTGCTCTTTTTCTGTGGACGCTCCAATTTCTAACTTGAATTTGAGACAGTGAAGCAGAATACTAGAGGAATGTTTGCACAAGCCATTTTGATGCACCATGGTTAAATTCCCCCATCAACAGATGAAGCCTTTCTGCTTCAATTTTTCTTCAGAGATAGTTGCAATATGTCCACCTACAATTGTAATACTGTCCTCCAAGTGGAGGCACAAGAACAGGCCTCTCACCAAGATACTCTCAGGTTTAAAAGTGAAGCCTGAAGGCACTCTAGGTCTTGCGTATACAAAAGTAAGATAACTCAGTTTGTTGCAGTTTGTAGTTTTTGACTGGAATTTGCCTAGACTATTTTATTTTTGTTATCAGAGATGAGAGAAGAATTCAGTCATGAATCCTATGTCATCTTCTTTATGTCTAGAGATTCACCTGTTCTTTTCCAGCTTACATTGTTAAATTTTCTTAGCATCTTATGTATCATTTCCTGCATTATCTGTGAAATAATTATATGTTATCACTTACTGGGTGTTTAGATCCTAGTTGTGTTGCAGGGTCCTTTATCAGAAATCATTTCTTTTTTTCAGGGGATTGATAGAACAACTAAGTGCCTGGAAGAGTTTTGTCTTTTTTTTTGTCAAAACCAATGAAGTAAGCTACGGATGGATATTCATCTGAGGATATTATCATCCTCCATATTTTATGTAAACAAGTGAAGATTTATCATCATAGAGTCACAAGGTATGAACTGTGTTAGCTGATCAGTAGGAAACCTTTGTGTTATTTCTAACAATCTATATGACAAGTTTCCCTTCCTGTCAGTCTTCCATACCTTGTTTCTGAATGCCCTACACAACTTAGGATGAAAAATACCCGCTGCAAAAATGATCATGTTGTAACATACACTGCAAATCTTATTCATTTTTTTGAAGTCCATCTATTCCCATGAGGTGGACTTTGAATTAAGAGTCCGTATCTCTTATTTCCTGGAACACTTCTGCATAGCCTCTGGGTGAACATTCCTCTGGCATTTTACTGTCTCCTCTCCTCTTCATTTCTCTAGTGCCCACTGATGAATAAATACAGGTATTTTCTGAACACACACTGTATTATTTCTTTTACCTGTCCACGTTACATGCCTATGAGAACATGTCACTATCCACAAGCAAGGGATAGCTCTGATGTTTGTTGGAGAAGGGGAAGAAAGCCAAGTGTAACTCCAGACTTCCCAGCCCAGCCTTCCTCTCACTTTCATGTGAAACTCTGACAAAACACAAGTCCTCCACTTTGACTCATTTAACACCTAAGCAGAGCTGAGTGCCTATCAGGGGGCTGCAGTTTATCATCTGAGGAATCTCTCTTCAGTTGGTGCCTAAGTCCTGGTCACCATGGAGGGTAAGCTGGCTGGCAAAATCTGTCCTGGCCATTCAGGTGACATCCCTCCTTATGTGCATGGAGTTGCTAGCTAAGAAAACAGATCTATAATAATTGAATGAATATACTACGCGTTTCATCAAACATTATGGATTCTGGTTTTTGAGGTACATCAGAAGTATTGTGTTGTCTGCATTGATTGCACAGGAAAGACACTGTACCAAACTCAAAGCCAATTCAATGGTTTATAACACCCTAACACTTGAGGGCAATAACAGGACAATGACTCATGGCCCAGAGTTAATGTTGAGTCTGTGAGTTAATGTATTGAAGGACTATAAAGAGGTATAAGCAACTGAAGATATAAAGTCAGGCATTCCGAGGTAACACTTATCTTTTCATATAGAAAACTACTTCAAGAAAGCATTTCAGTCTATCTCCATTAAGGAAGGTGAAATAAATCACGCTGCAGATGTTCCTCACATTCTCTTTAAAATAGTGGGAATCTTGAGAATTAGCTTTAATTAGACAACCAGATTTAAGGTATTAGATCTCAAGAAGAAGACGAAGAATAAAAATAATACTGGGTTTTATTTGAAGAATATTTAATTTGTTGTTGTCAACATGGCAAATTTTCTGACCACACCAAGATATGTCAAGTCACTATAGGGAAGGGATGCCATCCAGAGGGATCTAGACAGGTTGGAGAGGTGGACCTGTGTGAACCTCATGAAGTTCAAGATCAAGTGCAAGGTCCTGCACCTGGATCATGGCAATGCCAAGCAAAAATTCAGGCTGGGTGGAGAATGGACTGAGAGCAGCCCTGGGGAAAAGGGCTTGGGGGTGTTGGTTGGTGAAAAGATCAAGAGGACTCAGTATTGCATTTTGGGCTGCATCAAAAAGGAGTGTGCCTAGCAGGTCAAGAGGGGTAATTCTGCCCCTCTAGGCTGCCCTTGTGAAACCCTGGAGTCCTGCAGCCACCTCCTGGGCCTCTTACACAAGAAAGACATGGAGTGGTTCCCAGAGGAGGGACACTAAGTCGATCACAGGACAGGAGCACCTCTCATGCCATGATGAGAGTTGGGGCTGTTCATCCTGGAGAAGAGAAGGCTCTGGGGAGACTTTCTAGAACTTTCCTGTACCTGCAGGTAGGCCTACAAGAAGACTGGACTTCTCACAATGTAGTGATAGGACAAGGGGGAGTGGCCTTAAGCTGAAGAAGGGCAGGTTTAGATTAGATATTAGGAAGAAATTCTTTATTGTGAGGGTGGTGAGGCACTGGAACAGGTTGCCCAGAGAGTTTGTGGAGGCCCCATCCCTGGAGATGTTCAAGACCAGGCTGGATGGGGCTCTGAGCAACACGATGCAGTGAAAGGTTCCCTGCCCATGTCAGGGGGTTTGCATCTTTAAGGTCCATCCCAACCCAAAACATTCAATGATTATACAATATTCAATATGAGGAAAGATCAGCAACCCATTCGAGTGGAACACATGTAAGTTCAAGCAAAGTAACAATTACAAAGGTAGTCCACTAAATGTATGTTTTGTTGTGGCTATGTGACTAAATAAGATTCTTCCAAGGTTAAAGCTTAGAAATACTTTTTTAGATCACTGACCCAGAAGAGCTTTTCAATGTCTCTAAAGTAGCTGTTGCAATCTGTTACAGTAGATAACTTAGGAAAACTTTAGTTCACAAATCAATGTCCCAATAAAATCAGACAACTCCTTTCCTAGTTGTCATAGTTTATTGTATCAAGGCCCTACTTAGTGTAGTTTTAGTTGCTGTGTCATTGATCCAATTGATTGGAATGGCTTCTCTTGAGCTTTTAATTTACACAGAATCCTTGTGGAGGAGAGGTATTCAGCCTGGGCACTGGAATATAAAGTAAAGTGTAATTCTAGTTAGTCAGGAAAGTGATTTATTTGGTGTTTTTTACATCTGATTTCAATGACTCTGAGAATGTGTGGGTTAAAACCAGTTGCAGCTTCACTGTAGGTAGAAGTACTATTGGTTGTTGGACTAATATAAATAAGATCAGGAGTAAGTATTGAGTCTTATGTGCAAAAAGGATTCTATTAACTGTGACTTTCCCTACACAGGAATCCATCAGATGCAGTCCCTAATTGTTCTGTTCTGCTCTGATGGACCAGAGCAGCTGCAAAAGAAGCTTATCCAATTCCCTAAAGCAGGGAGGTAACTTCCAGTGTTGTTGGCTTTGACTTGCCTTGTCAACTGCCTTCTGTCAGAAATGAGATGGGCTAGGGGGTGGAAAAGTGACCTGTGGCTGTTAGGCCCTTGTATCTCTGAGGTTTATCTTGGATGTGGGTTGTGGCTGGAGTAGCAGGAGGATGTAGTAAGCCATTTATAACAAACTTGTTCTTCACTGTGTTATTTTAGACATTATAACCGTGGATTAGACAGTGAAATCAAAATCCTTAGGGCCTTTGGGGTGCTCTGGATTTCATTGGCTTACTGTTGTCATCACTTCAGAAGAAGGTGAAAGCTCTAGGAAAGATCCCACAAATGGTTTTATTTCCATCAGTCCACAGATGAAGAAAAATCCTAGATGCAAATAGGTACAAATAGTGTCTTGTATTACACCTAACAGGACCGATTATTTGAACAGTCTGGCTGTGTGGAAGTGAGTATGAGCTGTAGATACTCTAAGAGTCCTGTGATATGACTCATCTCACCTTTTTTAAGCTATCTGCAAGTTCAGCATCCATTTTTTTTTCTTATCTAGACTCCCTACAGGCCTTGGGACGTAGGTAGTTATGGCTGGTGACCAGAAACTCTCTCTGGAAATGTCTGTTTTCTCGCACTTCTGACAGAGGGAGAGCAGATATCTGGTTTTTAGCCTTTATTCAAAAGTGAATGATAGATTTCTGTAATTCAAACTAAAGAGATGATTCTACAAGCAGACAGAAGCATATTGCATTTAAAATAATTTGCTTCTCATTCTCTGGTGAAAGACGATGGGTACAGGCACAAGAAATGTGTTTTAGCCCAAGACTATAAAAAAGGTCATGCAAATTTCAGATAACTTTCAAAAATAGGTAAGCCAGAATATTAGAAAACCCAAAATTTCTTGCAGCATTGCTGACTAGATAATGAAAAAAAAATACTTCTACTAGATTTTGAGTTTAGTACTTTGGCTAAATTCCCTGCAACAATTTGTGGGGCCAGGCCTAACTTAGGCAGAATTTGAAGATTGCTTAGACTTAACTTTTGGTCTGTAAGACTTTTTGATAACTTAAAAATCTTCTCAATAGCAGCAGAAGGTTATAAAAGCAAAAGCTGTAATAAAAGCTATATCCTCTAGGGATGGCCCAGTGCTTACGGGGTAAATTTGTTGCAGGTAGCAAACAAACATGAAATAAATCTTCTGCATGTGTTAATTACTTGGCTAGGTCTGTGAATGTCCTGAGAACAGTGAGAGAAAGGAAACTGGGAAAGAGATAACATATTCTCCTTTCATATAATTAACAAGCCAAGAGGAAAAACAGAAACATATGAAGAACATTTTCTGCATAGACACTTCTTCATGAAGTCTTTCTAGCACTTACAGAAGTACTGAGGGGGTGACACAGGACACACAGCATCCACTGAGGCCCCTACTCCTCATGGTGTGCCGAGCACAAGGGTAAGAGCATTACAGAATAGCTTGAACAATGGGCTTCTCCCTGAAATACATCAGCCATTGCTCGCTGGCAGTCAGAACCTTCTACTTTGTGCTCCAGAATGTTCCCTATTTTGGTTCTCATGCCTTTGTGATACCAAGCTACCAGGAGCAAGAGGGTTCAAAAAATACGGTTCTGAAATCCCTCAAGATAATAGTTCAGGGCATACTTTTCCTGGAGAGGAAAAAAGAAGTAGAGAGAATCTTGGGAGGTTGATTTGGCTGCCTTTCTGAAGGCAAGTCAGCTGCCAGACTTTCATTGTTACTCAACTGATATTTCAGCGAGGATTATATTTCTTGTGAATATGTGAAGCAGATGAGGGCAGTGACTCTTGAACTAGATCAGGTCAAAACAGAAAAATAAGGTATTTTCATTCAGATAGCTCTGAAACACAAGGCTGTTGTTAGCAGCAATTTTTGATTATGCAATTTTTAAATTATGCTTTTCTTCATTAAAGAAATCCAAGGGACAATAGAGCCAGGAAGACAATGAACACAATGAACATATATGTGGAAGAATGTTATAAGAAAGAAAAAACACACAATACTGGGAAGACATTTGCTGAACATTTTCCTTCACAGGTTTTGGAGGGCCAGCAAAGCAAAACATTGAGGATTTACACTAGTGAAGGCCAGAGTTTCCTTAGTCCTTTAGTCCTGGTCAACTTAATGCTCAACTTGACATTCATGTTTATTCTATGGTTTTATCTGAACAGTAAAACCATAGAAGATAGAGTCCAAACTTTTCATGGCAGAGACTGACTTTGCTTTATATAGTAACTACCAAATTAGATATTATTGCAACAGCAGTAGTAGTTTTGACATAGCATGTGCCAATTTGCTTTCCCCAAATCATGGCATTTTTAAAAGTTCTGTACAAGTTCAAACTAAATTCTAGCAGATATTTTAATTTACTTCAGATTTTTACCTTTTAGAACCCTAATCTAATAATATTTTCTAGATTTATGTGATGATTTCAAGACCAATAAATTGAGTTTCTTTCACTTTATTTTATGACTGACAACTATGATTCTTACTGCATTTACAAGACTCCAGGATCTACCCTCTTAAGCAAAATGCCAACATATCATAATGAAACAGCAAACACTGGTAATTATTTGTTGGGAAAGCAGAAGATGACAACTCCTCACCTTCAAATGACTATATATAAATGTACATTGCAAAGAGGAAGTGTCAATTGCTTCTAAATACCAAGATGAGTTCAATGCCGTGATTTTGTGTCAGCCTTAAAGGAAAGATCCACTCACTATTCTACATAACATTTAATCAAGTACAAATGGTTTTGTACTATTCCTTCTTCCTAGTTCTCTGTCTCTTCACTTTATGCCTTGCGGATACTTCCCTCCTCTGCAAGAATATTAAAATAAATATATATTCTCAGATTTCAGAGAGCAGTAATTACAGAATAGAGAGATCAAATTTCCACAGCTTGTAATTTTCATTACTTCATCCCTTGCCCAGTGATGTGAGCAGACAAGCGCCAAGAAACAGCTGAAGCCTGGTGTGGAGGACTGATTTTACCATGAGAAGAGGAGGGGGGATTAAGTGGGGTGTAAAGGGCTTGAGAACAGATTCAGATGCACAGAAGAGGTGGGGAGAGGCAGAAGGAATGATACTGCAGAGAGGGGTAATTTTTGACATAAAGCCGCAGAATTAGCTTCTCTTTTGATCACCAGGCCCTTGAGAACCTCAGTTAAACTTGTTGTAGGAGAGAAAATTGGTGGTGAAACAGCCCCCTCCCTTAGCCCATTTGAGGTGGTGTAGGGTGTCTTGTTCTCTTTTTCCCAAATGTGGCAGTGTTATTTCTGAGACAGAAATCTCAGAACTGGGATCAGCAGTTTTTTAGACACACACATTTGAAAATGAACAGAAATAAGACAATAGTCATCTATCTGTATGCTCCTGAAATCCCAGAGCCCTCACTCTTCCTTTTGAATTCAGCAGGGTTAGAGGTTTCCGTGTATTTCCATGTGGTCATCTGCAAGGATCAGATGGATTTAGATGGTGAGGAGACATTTAAACCCTTGGTTCCATCATTCCCATTGACACTGTCTATGAAGAGGAGTGATCCCACTAGATCTCTGCTTGCTTCAAGGTGATCCCTACTTCCTCTCTGAAAGTGGGAGGACAATGCACCAGGAGAATTTCTGTAGGAGGATGAGCCTAATTATGAACATAGCCCTCTGTGGCCTCAATCTTCCCCACTCATTTGGAGGTCCAAAATAACAATGCACCACAGTGCACTTAAACCCCCAGAGGCACTGAAGAGAAAGGCAAGAGTTTTGAGGGTTCTCATCAAAATAAGTACACAACATAATTCAACCTAGCTGAAAACTCTCCATATGAATTTATATTGCATTTTGAACTGCCTGGAAGTCCTCAGTTCTACACCTCAAAGTCCCTCATTACCAGGTACTGACAAGCAAAGGAAAATGTAGAACAAAAAAAAACCATCTCAGACTGTAGCTTGATAAGACTTTTAGTGCAGAGGAACCCAGACAAGAGAGTCCTTCAGAAGCATCAGTCAAGGTGGCCTCCTGATGGAGGGTTTGAAAAACAAGGTATAATTTGCTGCAGTCCCATGTAGGGCTACAAGATACTCATCTGGAATTTGTAATGAGCAGAGCTCACTTCCAGCAAATTCCACTCCATGAGACTCCAGTGGGCCCCACAGCACAACTGATGGCCTCAAACATCCTTGTTCCATCTTCCCTCTTACTGCCCACAATGGAAGCTTCCTTCCCTTCATGTTGAGTTGGGTTTGTTAGCTGGTGTCTTGGCTCTTCTGGCTGAGGTACAATTTTCCTCCCTGATCTACATTCATACATGATAAGCAGGATGGAATTTGCCAGCTGGAGTTTGCAATTACAATTTATCACTCTCTCCAGGTCCAGTCTTGCTCTTATAAACTATTCAGAGTTCACAGATAGAGAAAAAAACCCACAACCCTTTTCTTTATTCCTTAGTCATAGAAAATCCCTGACCTCAGTTGCCCACACTGTTTTCTGTTTAAGATCTTGGCCCATCAGTAAGGAGTGTTCATGTGTGTATTTACAGTTACAGGTAAAGCTGACATCCATTGTGTCATGCAGGACTGTCAGGTCTCTTGAGGTGCACACAAAGACCCATTTGACTGTTGCCTTCCATTGCTGGAAAGATGGGAGGTGTCACCTTGTCTGCATGTCTAAGACATGCTCTCTCCAACAGAAAGCTGGACCATAAGTTGTAGACAGCTCGAGGTACTGAGCTGCTGCTGGACATGTGGCACTTTAAAGATCCTTGTACTTAGGAGCCCATCCTGTACCTCACTGCAAGCTCCCAATGTAGGTGACAGGATGCAGTTTAATTCCTGCCCTGATACATCTTAGCACCTCTTCAGTCAAGCTGGTGTCTTTAGCAGTTACCTGGTGACTTGGATACAGGAAGAAACCTATTTGAAATTTAAACAGTTTGACAGAACTAAGGGTCAAACTAACATGAAAGCAGCAAGGGAGGACAGGATGGGGCAGGAATACCTGAGGAGGTATCCCCAGCTCCAGTGCTGGGATATATGTCACACCATGGTGTCAGGTTCTAGCAGGCCAGTCCTGCACAGTGACTTCCACTCTATAAGAAAGATGGGGACGAACTTTTCAGCAGGGCCTGTTGCGATAGGACAAGGAACAATGGTTTTAAACTTAAGGGGGGATGTTTTAGGTTACTTATAAAGAAGAAGTTTTACACAATGAGGATGGTAAAACGCAGGCATAGGTTGCCAGAGAGGTGGTAGGTGCCCCGTACCTGGAAATATTCAAGGTCAGGCTGGACAAAGCTCTGAGCAGCCTGATCCATGAGAGATGTCCCTCTGCACATGGCAGGAGGGGTGGATTAGATGATCTAAAATGTTCCCTTACAACCCAAGCCATTCTAAGATTCAGTTTGAGAGACGTAAATAGGGGGAGTGGTTGTGGATGAATGTTCTAGGCTGTGATTTTCCCAGTATTTTATTTAAATGCATCAACTTGTCTTGAGCGTCATCTCCACAGCTGCTAAACTCTTAACTGATTTGGGAGGATCAATAGCTTCAAAAAGAAGAGATAAATTTGGTACCGCAGTGGCATCACTTCAAGAGCTTTTAAAATTCCTACAAATCCTTACAAATCAAGTCTTTGCTTATCCTTTCCAAACAGAAGGGGAGGAGGAAAAAGAAACAGAAAAGGGACCTAAGTAGGGAAGTCCTGCTCCCCTTTCCCTTCTGTGAAGCCCTTTGCAGGAGGGAAGCTGGGCAGGAGGCTTAACGGGGCACCAAGACGTCCGGGAGCTGGAGGGCACCGCCTCTCCACGCCGCCCGCCCGGGATGCTCCGGGGGGTAGCGGGGGACAGCGGGGACAGCCCCGGCAGCCTCCATCGACTGAGTGGCCACTCTCCCCGCCCCGAGCATCCTCCGGCGGCGAGCAGGGCGGGGGCTGTGGCGGGTCGCGGGGAGGCCACTGGATGGCAGCATGGCCCCGCCAGGGACCGCCGGCCCCGCCGCGCCCCGCCCGCCGCGCCCCGCACACCCGGCAGCGGGCGGGGGGAGTGCGCCGCACGGCGTGTGAGTGTTTGCCTTTGCCGAACTCCTCCTTAAAAGCAGAAGGAAAAGAAAATTGCTCTAGTTTTCTATTTTTCTTCAAGTACTCCGTGTTAAGCACCATGATACGACAGAGCCAGTGTGTAGCAGATCTTTGGTCACTGCATCCCCAAAAGCACCTGCGAGAGTCTCCTATGGTCACTTCCCCATAACCCACAGCCCCTGACCAACCCCCTGGATGGGGGGGATCCTGACACACCGACCCTTTAGGCACGAGAAAATATGCATTTTCTTCCAAACCGTGCTATGAGGACTTTTCTAATTTAAACAACTACATGATTCTATGAAGCAGAGAGCCAGGGCTGCTAAAGAAACACGTCCTGCTTGTAGAAACCCAGCAGGCCCAAGTCTGCTTCTTATGCTTGGGGCAAGAGAGAAAAAAGAGGACAGACAGGCCTTTCTTTAACCTTTCCCCTTCCCCTTGCTCCTAGGCAGCCTGGGGCTGTCCAGATCTTAGAGCAGCCTTGAGAAGAGATTAGCCAGAGCACTCTGGGCTGCAGTTGCAGCTTCCTCCACCTCCAGCTTTCCTCTAGGCATTCCTAGCCAAAGTGGGGCAAAACTACCAACACCAGTTCTGTTCTGGGTCACTTTGTTCCCTGCAACAGGAGCACTGTGCTGGGCTGGACCCGCACAGGGACAGGTTTGCTGTACTTCATCCCCTTCTTCTAGCTGTCACTGACATGTTCTGCTCTCCAGTGACCACAACTCAACCTATCACTCCAGACCAAACAGCAAACCTGTTTTTCTTCAGGGAGAGACCACCAGCCAGCAGAACTTAGATTTATTTTGTCCTGACCCTGCCCTTTAGATAGGCATTGAGAGGGCCAGCTTGTTCTTCCTCACCCATGTCCTTGCCACACCATCTTCTTGAGCTGTTTCTGTCCCCTCAGCAAGGTCACCTTATGTTGCCAAAGTTGCATAAAGGGGCTTTAGTGCAGTTTGAAAGTCAATCCAAATTATCCTGTAATTACCACTTGTGCTTATAACAACATGAAGGAATGAACTCCTTTGCCCCTGGGCAATAGTCCAGCCTACCCTTGCTTCCTCATCTGCCCCCACCCTCCAGTCTATCAGAAGTGGCTGCCAAAAGCAGGATCACACAGGAGCCATCCCGAATTTCCCCCTTGTACTCTGAGAGCTGGGGGAATGTGTCTTGCAGCAGCTGCTTATATCCATGGGCATTAAACTTAATTAACTGCAGTCTCAGAGGGCAGAAGCTGGAGCAATGGATCACCCTATTCCTTGCTGTGTTGATACCTCCCCATGGTCAAATAATCTGATTTATATGGTTCCCTTTTCACTTCTTGCACAGACAGATGACCCATGACAGTGCTGAATGAGGAAATGACCACATAAATTCCTGTGTCTTGCATCATTCAGGTCAGATCTGATAGCCAGAGCCGCTCCTCTGACCTTAGATTTGCACAGTGGTTTGGGATGTGAGGCTTAGTTAAAAGAACTCTGAGACTCTTGCACACCTTAGCATTGGTCACTTGGCTTGTGCCTACTGCCAGGAGAGATGGAGTTGACAAAATTGACCATATATTGACCTGAATAAAATGGGATTAGTAACAGCACAGATGGAAAAGGCTGTCATAGCCATCATCTCCAGCAACTGAATGTAGACCTCACCTTAGAGGCAGAAGGCAGTGCTATCTGCTGTCAAATCACAGCGAAAGACTCACTGAAGAGTGAGTGACTGATATGAGTGGGAAAAAAGAAATAAATCCCTGCAGCACATGCACTGAGATGGAGCAGACTGGGTAGTCCACAAATACCGACCAGGTCCCGAAGCAGGAGGGAGGCAGTGGGATAGAGGAGCTGTGCTGTAAATGCAGGAGGCACAGGAGGAGGTGCCAGGAAGGAGCAGTATCTGGAGGAGGAGGATTCGGCTGTGTGAATCTCACTTTTGGCACATGAGTCTTGGCAGGTCTTGTGGGGGAGCTGAATGCTGCCTGTGTATGACATATCTGAGGACAGTGCTTGGCTCTAGTGAAAATCTTCCAGGGTGTAGTTCAAACACTTTTCTCCTGTAAAAAATGCAAAAGCACTCAAAATTGCTTTATCTGGGTACTCTGCAGTATCTTTTGCCCCAAAATGACAGAAATACCCTCGAGGCATAGTGAAAACTGAAAGGAGAATATTGCAGCTTTTTAAAAAGTACCAGCCGAGCTACAGTTTAGAGTGGCAGCTAATATCTTCTACACACAGCTGGCAGTGTAGGGTGCCTGTGTGCTTGTTATATAAAGCAGCTATAAGATCATGGACGAGTGAACAAACAAACAGAGGGAGTTAGACTCCAGGACTGCAAGCTCCAACACGTTCCCAGCCCAGTGAGACAGCTTGCTGAACAAGGGATATTCAAAGTTTCAGCCTTCTCAGTATCCTTCTTGTAGTTGTTTCAAATGAAAGGCTTGCAGTAATTTTTAAGCTGTGAGACATTTACTATTTGGAGAGGATCCCTCTCCATCTTCCCTGACCCAGCATGGCTGTATAAAGTGAGAGGCTCAGCATTAGGAGGGCCCTTTCTATTCCGTGGCTCTGCTCCACTCATGCCAACTGAGTTGGTCGCATTAAAAATAGCTCTCCATGAAAGCTATAATAGGTTACACTTGACATCTGGATCCCCATGTTTCCTTGTCATCAAACTTCCTAAAGTTTTGCTTAAAAGAGCCCGATAAAGTCTCCCATCTTTGGCATTGTGTTCTTAGGGGATGAATAACTGGAAATCAGAGCTGAGAGTTGCCTCAAGCTTGTACTACAATAGCAGGGAAATTAAGAAACATTTAAAGACAGAGTCTGAGCAGGGGGGAAATAGCTCTGGGTGTTTCTGTATGACTGCTAATATCAACAATCAGTTGCTGACTTGAACTCTTATGATGAACTGTTTCAACTGGAGCACATTAGAGAGATGGCTTATGGTGACATTGTCACCCCCCTTCTGTAATTCCCTGTTATACTCACCAATGCCCAAGTTCAGCATCCCACAGGAGTGAGTCTTCCAGGAATGTGTGGCCTCTCCTTCATTCTGGGCATGGTTCAGATTTCTGAGTGAGATTCTTCACTCATTTAAGTGAGGATCAACTAATTTCTGAAGCCTTTAAATTTTGTTTATGATTTCTCATTGCTTATCTCTTGAAAGAAAAATGCATTTCCATATGTACAAAGGTGACTTCCTAGGTGACTTAGGTGACTTCCTAGGTGAAAACTGAGTCATGTGAAGAGTTTTTGATGCTCCCAAGTGGATAACAGCTGAGCAGAGGGTGTGTACTGCAACCTGTGAATTAGATCCTAGGTGGAATCCAGGCATGTGCATCCTGAGGTGGTTGTGAGGCAGGGCTGTTTGCCATTCTAGGGGTCAAATGCTTGAGCATTACAGAAGGCAGTGACAAGGATGCTATATCCTCTTCAGTTATTTTTGTTTTCTATGATTCTCTATTCTTTATGATAGTTTGCAGGATAAAGATTTTCTGATGTTTCCAGTGGCATCAGCTGAGCAAGGGGATACATGGTTATTTAGAATGGAGGCAAAAATCCAGTGCTAGGTTCTTTTGTTTTTTCTTTTTGTCCTATTTGGAAGAGAAACAAAAAACAAATTCGTGCCATCAAAAATAACTACATCCTCTTGGAACCTCAGCTCAATGTACTGAGTCAAATTCCCCCAGGTATAATACATTAAAGTACGTCCTGATTTGCTTATCAAAACAATGAATGAGTATGCACACGCCAGGGGTGGGGTGCTGAGTGGTGAAGGTGTCTTGCTGTAGAATGGAAATTCTGAGTGTGTCTTGCAGCCAAAGGCCACTCTTTTCTTCTCTCCAGCTGTTCCTGCTCTTGCAGCATAGAAAAGTTCAAACAAGCCAGATGCTGTGCTAGTCACATTGTTCCCCTGACTCCTCTTGGTGTACACAAATATTTTTAGCCTGCACTGGATATAGGCTTTAGACCTTTGTTGTGGAGCCTGACCTAACATGAATAAAACAGCCCTGAACTGCCCAGAGCTGTCATCTCCTTCTTTCCTGTAGTGTGAAATCTGTCCTGCTTGTGCCTGGCACACACTGATCTTAAGCCTTTGCCCTCCCCTGACACAGACTTGTTCTATAGTCACATACCTCCTTTTTTAAAATTTCCTCTACTTCTGCTCCTGTGCCTGGTCCTGGCAAAACACAGCAAGCACAGAACTGTGAACAGCCATTTGGGCAGAAACCACAGGAAGAGAAACCTGTGCTCCCTAATCTCTGCTGCATTTCTGCACGTGTGGCACTTAGGCCATTCAATTCACTATAATGTGTGGGACAAGACTGTTCCAACTTACCCTTTTCCATGTAATGGAATTTTACAGAATGAAATGCTGCTCCTCTCTGTAATGGTTCCTGGAACACTGCTGTTTGCTATATACTACAAACCTCTCTGATATTTTTTTCTGATCACAGATAATCCATGGAGTTGTTGTTTAACATTCTCACTTTTTACTTCACCACTGACCCAGCCTGGCAATTACAACACCACTGAGTCTCTCTTGGGTTCGGCAATAGGTGTCATGTGCTTGAGTGATGAGTAGCCCCAGCTGTTGTGTTTAATTTTATTTATTTAACCTGAACTCATGTGAATTCAGTAACATCTAATCTACTGAGCACTGAATGAATCATGCAGAACAGTTTGTAAAAATCCTGGATATAGCTTCAGAGTACGCAAGCCATTTTCCTGGAAGAAGTTATGTAGAATTTCATTAGCTGCATGAATCTGGTAGGAAGCTCTTCATGGGTGATGCATTGTTTCTCTGGGATTTTTAATGTGTTGTGAAAGTCTGCTGATGCAACACTCATCCTTTAGTTTGACATTACAGAGAAAAAAAGGAAGTTGTTTTTATCCTGAGTGGTTTTATTTGGAAAATGTTATCAACTTATTACTCTTGCATAGAATCTTCAGATTATTTTCTGTTGCTAAACACTTCTGTGAAAACACTCTTACATCAGGGCTTATATATTTAGCCTTTGCAGGATGAGTTACAGATGCCCCGAGAGGATCCTTTAGAGGAGAAAGGTGGCTTATGGAAAAACATCCTCCACAACACGAGTTTGCCTTAACAGAGGTGACAGAGAACATAGGAATAGAAAACTAAGTGGGATAATAAAAACCTTAGTATGGCTCAAGAAGAACATGATGTATTTATTGGACAGTGGTCCATTTCCTGGACTGTGCTGTAGATGTTAAGCAGTGACCACCCACACTAAAAGTAATTTGTTAGTTTCTCCTGATGATTCAGGTTTCAGGGCTGTTCTTTCTTTTAATTTCTGTATAGCTCTAATTTTTAATTAATTTATTTATTTTTGTGTAAAATCACTCCCCAGAGATACCCCTTCTTAATCAAATTATGAGAAGATGACTGAATGTCAATCTCTGCTTGTCAAGCCTTTGCTTGGAAAGCCTCTCTAGATTCCAACACTTCCTAGTGGTCAGAGTCCAAGTAGCCAAGACCCTTTTTTCATCTCCATCAAGGTTACATCCACCAAATCTGCAGAAAACCATAAGCTGCCTTTCAAATGGGAGCACTGACACAAATATCCTTTCCCCTTCTCTCCCTCCTAGGGACTTGCAACAAGTCCAGCCTGCCTGTTAGCAAAGCAGGATTTTTAAGAACCAGTGTAGTGTGACAATGTTTGCATTGGGTCATGAAGCTGATCCTCTTTTTTGAATTGCTTCCGATGCTTGACTCTATAGAAACCTAGGCTGAAACAGTATCCAGGACTATGTTGTTATTTTTGGGAAGCATTGTTCTTGGAATATTCCTCGCAGTGAGAACCAGCAGCTGTTTTATAATCTATCCTTGCGACTTGCACCAAGTAGCTGAATAGCAAGTGCCAAATGCATGTATTTTTAGTAATATTTTCCCAGAGAAACTCTGAAAGCAGTATATGTCACAAGGCAGGTACTCTGCCAGGTAACTGGATGGGCCACAAGGCAGAGACTAGAGGAGCTGAACTGAAGTTCTTCCCACAATAAGACCAGATCAGGTTTGTGACCACCTGAGNGTGCCAAATGCATGTATTTTTAGTAATATTTTCCCAGAGAAACTCTGAAAGCAGTATATGTCACAAGGCAGGTACTCTGCCAGGTAACTGGATGGGCCACAAGGCAGAGACTAGAGGAGCTGAACTGAAGTTCTTCCCACAATAAGACCAGATCAGGTTTGTGACCACCTGAGAAATGCAAACATACATAAGTCTGTGTGACCTGTGAGACACTTGGTGCTAAGGAGCTGGCTGATGGAGTTGCCAAGCCAGTCTCCATGATTGATGAAGTCAAGTGCAGTCTCTGGTGACTGGAAAGAGGGAAGCATTATACCTCATAAGGTGCAAGACCAAGTACAAGTCCTGCCCGTGGGTTGGGTTAATCCCTGTTGTCAATACAGGCTGGGATGAAGGATTGAGAGCAGCTCTGTGAGGAAGGATTGGGAATGGTGATGGAAGAAAAGCTGGACATGAGCCAGCAGTGTGTGCTCGTGGCTCAGAAGGCCAACATGCCCTGGGCTGCATCAAAAGAAGAATGAACAGAAGATCAAGGGAGGTGATTCCCCCCCTGTGCTCTGCTCTGGTGAGACCCACCTGGAGCACTTAGTACAAGAGTCCTTGAGTCCTTAGTACAAGAAAGAAATGGAGGGAGTCTAGAGGGCCAAAAAAAATGATGAGAGGATTGGAACACCTGTCCTGTGTGGAAAGGCTGAGAGTTGGGGTTGTTCAGCTTGGAGAAGAGAAGGGTTTGAGAAGACCTAATAGTCTCGGTATTTAAAGGCAGCCTCTCGGTATTTAAAGGCAGCTTGTAAGAAAGATGGGGATGGATGTTTTAGCAGGGCCTGGTGAGATAGCAGGAGATAATGGTTTCAATCTGAAAAAGGATTGATTTAGACTAGATATGAGAAAGAATTTTTTTACTCTGAGGGTATTGACAGACTGTCACAGGTTGCCTAAAGAGAAGGTAGGTGCCCCACCCCCAAGGTCAGGTCGGGTGAGGCTCTGAACCCCATGTCTGGAGGGGTTCAAGGCCAGGTTGGATGAGGCCCTGAGCAACCTGATCTAGTAGAAGGTGTCCATGGCCCTGGTAGGGTGGTTTGACTGGGTGAATTTTAAAGGTCCCTTCCAACCCAGACCATTACAGGATTCTATGATGCTCTTATTTTTAAGAGGATTTTGAGGGACTGGTAGTAGTCTCATAAAGGCTATGGGCCAGTTTCTCCTTTGGCTACACAACACTGTGTACATGCTTCAACATAGGCACATTTTGTCATTGAAAAAAACCCCCCCCATTTTTAGAAGCGTCAGGGAAGAAATCAATTCCTAGCTAAGTAACAAGGAGTGTTCTCTCAATAATAATACTTTTTAAATAGCCAAGAAACATAGACAGACTAGTCAGGGACAAAGCTTGTCTGCGAGGTACCAGACTGGAAAGCTGACACATTAGTGTTAGTTCTTATGGCAGCTTTCAAACAGTTTCTCTCATGAATGTTTAATTCAGTTTTTTCTTCTATTACATTTTTGCGTGGATAGACAAGAAAAAATTGTCAGACTTGCAACATATTTTGGCATGCTAATTTCCATGGGCTAAAACATCTTGCAGGACTCTCTCTGGAGCAAGTCTCTTCACTAACTAACTAAGATGATGGACTTTTAAATAATTAATAATTTCATTATCATATTNAGAAACCTAGGCTGAAACAGTATCCAGGACTATGTTGTTATTTTTGGGAAGCATTGTTCTTGGAATATTCCTCGCAGTGAGAACCAGCAGCTGTTTTATAATCTATCCTTGCGACTTGCACCAAGTAGCTGAATAGCAAGTGCCAAATGCATGTATTTTTAGTAATATTTTCCCAGAGAAACTCTGAAAGCAGTATATGTCACAAGGCAGGTACTCTGCCAGGTAACTGGATGGGCCACAAGGCAGAGACTAGAGGAGCTGAACTGAAGTTCTTCCCACAATAAGACCAGATCAGGTTTGTGACCACCTGAGAAATGCAAACATACATAAGTCTGTGTGACCTGTGAGACACTTGGTGCTAAGGAGCTGGCTGATGGAGTTGCCAAGCCAGTCTCCATGATTGATGAAGTCAAGTGCAGTCTCTGGTGACTGGAAAGAGGGAAGCATTATACCTCATAAGGTGCAAGACCAAGTACAAGTCCTGCCCGTGGGTTGGGTTAATCCCTGTTGTCAATACAGGCTGGGATGAAGGATTGAGAGCAGCTCTGTGAGGAAGGATTGGGAATGGTGATGGAAGAAAAGCTGGACATGAGCCAGCAGTGTGTGCTCGTGGCTCAGAAGGCCAACATGCCCTGGGCTGCATCAAAAGAAGAATGAACAGAAGATCAAGGGAGGTGATTCCCCCCCTGTGCTCTGCTCTGGTGAGACCCACCTGGAGCACTTAGTACAAGAGTCCTTGAGTCCTTAGTACAAGAAAGAAATGGAGGGAGTCTAGAGGGCCAAAAAAAATGATGAGAGGATTGGAACACCTGTCCTGTGTGGAAAGGCTGAGAGTTGGGGTTGTTCAGCTTGGAGAAGAGAAGGGTTTGAGAAGACCTAATAGTCTCGGTATTTAAAGGCAGCCTCTCGGTATTTAAAGGCAGCTTGTAAGAAAGATGGGGATGGATGTTTTAGCAGGGCCTGGTGAGATAGCAGGAGATAATGGTTTCAATCTGAAAAAGGATTGATTTAGACTAGATATGAGAAAGAATTTTTTTACTCTGAGGGTATTGACAGACTGTCACAGGTTGCCTAAAGAGAAGGTAGGTGCCCCACCCCCAAGGTCAGGTCGGGTGAGGCTCTGAACCCCATGTCTGGAGGGGTTCAAGGCCAGGTTGGATGAGGCCCTGAGCAACCTGATCTAGTAGAAGGTGTCCATGGCCCTGGTAGGGTGGTTTGACTGGGTGAATTTTAAAGGTCCCTTCCAACCCAGACCATTACAGGATTCTATGATGCTCTTATTTTTAAGAGGATTTTGAGGGACTGGTAGTAGTCTCATAAAGGCTATGGGCCAGTTTCTCCTTTGGCTACACAACACTGTGTACATGCTTCAACATAGGCACATTTTGTCATTGAAAAAAACCCCCCCCATTTTTAGAAGCGTCAGGGAAGAAATCAATTCCTAGCTAAGTAACAAGGAGTGTTCTCTCAATAATAATACTTTTTAAATAGCCAAGAAACATAGACAGACTAGTCAGGGACAAAGCTTGTCTGCGAGGTACCAGACTGGAAAGCTGACACATTAGTGTTAGTTCTTATGGCAGCTTTCAAACAGTTTCTCTCATGAATGTTTAATTCAGTTTTTTCTTCTATTACATTTTTGCGTGGATAGACAAGAAAAAATTGTCAGACTTGCAACATATTTTGGCATGCTAATTTCCATGGGCTAAAACATCTTGCAGGACTCTCTCTGGAGCAAGTCTCTTCACTAACTAACTAAGATGATGGACTTTTAAATAATTAATAATTTCATTATCATATTTTTTCTGAGGCAGGCTTTTGATATTTTGTTGGGATGTCTAATGGTTTCTTTTTTCATTCCAAATACTCCAGATTTAGAAACAAAGAAATGTACAATTTTTAAATGATATCTCAGAATTGCACACATTATTTCCTTACTTTTCAGAGACCCTTTGTCCTTGTTGGTGAGGAAACAAAAGGCACAAAAATGTAAGTGGCTACTCAGGAATGGGAAGTCAATTACAGTATAATACAGGACACTTGCCATGCTTTAAGTTGAACTTTCAGTATCAAACTCCTTTAGAAAATGTAGAGGCTCTCAATTTATGTACATAA
Source organism: Promerops cafer (assembly GCA_013398275.1). NCBI lineage: Eukaryota > Metazoa > Chordata > Aves > Passeriformes > Nectariniidae > Promerops > Promerops cafer. The sequence continues at coordinate 6,820,755 of VZSE01014922.1, forward strand.
AGGCATCTCAATTGATGTATAACACCTCTTCTAAAAGACCTCTCCAAGTCCTTCTGTCCAAGGAAAGATCTGAGACCATATGATTTATAATTTCCAAGTGCTCCTCTGTAACTTATGCTGCTTATCCAGGTTTCACTCTGCCACACAGTGAGGTGGAAGCTGTGACACAGAGAGCATCCTGTTCTGTAGCAGTGAATGACTTGTCACATTTGGTTCTTTTTAGTCCAGTCAAACACAAGGACAGACTGACAATTCAGAAAAACACCTGCAATAGAAAAACAACTTTACCACTCACCTGGCAGTATTCTTTCACTGTGGAGCACTGAAAACCTTTCCTGTATTGAGGTCTCTCAAAAGCAAATACTTTTTCACGTCTCTCACTTTTGCAGTATCTATCTGCTGTGCAGTATAGACCGACTGAATTGTGTTGCTCCTATTCAGGTGATCCCCAGCCATTCCCATCTCATTACACAGAAACAAAATCCTCCTCGCTCCAAAAACTATTACTCTGGTGAGAGGCCTTGGGGAGCAGCAGAAATTATGACAGTCAGAAATGGAAGCACTTTGGATATATATATCCGTATTTCAGCTAAACCCATATCACCTTTTTTTGGCAAGTTTTATGTCCTTTTTAATCCAAATTTAAACCCAGATGACCAAGAAGATTGCATAGTTTACTTGTTTCATTCTCTCTAAACTCTTGTAGTTAATAGAATAACTTCGTTAATAATAATAATTTCATTATTCAAATAAATAATTTCATTATGAATGAAATACAAGAGTTTTGACCCTGTAGATTTAATCTGTTTCTTTGTGGTATTCTGGGGATGCCTTCCATGTGTTATAATTAATCTGCTCAATGCTAGTTCCTCTTTCATGTTCTACTCAGAAACTGTGGTGAGTACCACAGCTCACTTTCAAAGCACTTAGTGACAAGGACAGCTCATGAGGGCTGTGCTCCATAAAGACAACTCGGCTACGGAGCCCTAATTTAGTGTGCAAGGAACTGGAAACCTTTTGTGTGAAGGAGCTGGGGCTAGAACTACATCCAGCCACATGGTAAACAAATGCGGTCTGGACCTTCTTATGAGCACTCCTTTGAAGAATTCTGTTCAACTCAAATTTTGGACACGGGAAAAAGAAAGGCATGATTTAATATTTCCTCATTAAATATTTTTTTGTTCAAGAGAGGAGTACAGAGAGAAAAAAAAATCTCATTTTGTCCACCAGAGACCTGATTATACATCATTTCAGCGAGTACAACAGCGACCACTACAGAAATCAATGACTAATGACCACTGTAGAAAAGCAGACCAGCCTTAGATATGAGCTTGTCTGTGGTTTGACCCAACTCATTTTGGTTCACAAGTAAGCCACACTAAATGTATATATGGCCAGCTCCCATTGCTCAGCTAATGAATGGTAAACTTTAATCAATAATTCAAAAATCTGTTGTTTTCATGCATTATTATTTTCCCTTTTCCCAACACATTGACTTTCCCAGGGTCCTCTCAAGAAAAGCCAGGCTGGAAAAGAGAGAGATTGAATTATCTTCTCAGCTGAGGGTTTTTTCTTGGGCAAAGTAGAAGTCTATAAGTAAGGTAGATAGTCTCACTGTTTCCACACTACTTGAACAACACTGCACTCAAATCTCTAATGCAAATAACTTCTCCAGCAATGCATTCCAGTTGTACATCATGAAGCAGATCAGATTTTAGATCTAGCCTCTGACTGCCGGTTCTCTGGTTACCCAAATAAGAAAATTTTTCTTTTTTACCTTGGTCTATATAAATATTTCCACTGATGTGAAGCAGCATGTTATGGACAAATTAAATACAAAAAGTTCTTCTGATACAGTCTAATCCAATCAGAAGATAATGGCTTGTTATAGTAATTCCTGTGTGAAGTTTATGGTCTGTGTGATCCAAGATGTCACAGTCCATAATGATCCTTTCTAGCTTTAAAAGTCCATGGATCCCTCTTCTAAACAGTCCCTCAGTACTTACAGGAATGTCTTAATCTCTTGCTGTATGCAACAGACAAGAAATGGATGGAATTTAATACTTCTATCTCAAAATGTAAATTTATATATATATCATATATGATTTACACAGAAAAATCACACTCTAGATAAAATAAAGCAAAGTGTAGGCATTGATCATTCTTTTTTTCAAGCAATTGCTTATAAATTTAGTAAGCTGTCTGCCTTTTTCTACTTTTCAGTCTGTTCTCATTACAGACTGGCATAAGGCTTTGTAGTAAATTTGGAATTTGCTGAGTGAGAAAATGAAGATTTACACAAAGCTAAATTGAACAAATGGTGAATAATTGATTTAACTGACCTGACAGCTCACACTGTGCTTGTAAATAATACATAACTTTGTACTATACTGATAATTTAGTATTCTGTGCTTCTACATTCTTTTCAGTAAGTTACTGCAAGGAGCAAATGATCTTTGACCACCCTAAAAAGGCAAAAATATGCTTACCAAGCATATTCTGGTACCCCAGTTGTAGATTGCAATAGTCTGATACCATGCTGATAAAGCAGCTTCTTGAAGACTTTCTGCCCTTTCGTCTTTTGTCTCTAAAAAATTGTTGGAGAGATAACATCAGTATAACTATTTCATACCATTCCTTGAGCCACCAGCTCCCAGAGCCAGATCACCTGTGTAAATTGACCCAGCACTGCTGTGGTGAACAAAATCACAGCCACTTGTAACAGCAACTGCTCACAACTGTCCCGTGTTTCCTTTTCTTTCCACGCATGTGTTTGAACTCTTAACCGCATGCATAAGCACAAGCTATTGTTAAACTGGCTCCTGAAGTATGCATACAGCCCGGAGCGGATCTGCTCGCCTGATGGCTGCATTGCCTTGTATCTACTGCAGTAACCCGAATAATGAGGGCCTGAAAGACAGCCACTGGGAGCTGGCAGCCTTCCACACCCACCTTGCAGGAATGCAGCTGCTTCCAGAACAGCACAGAGCAGTGGGGAGCTCTGCCTGTGCTGTACTGGAATCTACTCTCTTGACACTGAAATGCATCCACTCAGAGAAGACAAACAGCAGCTCTTGACGACCGCAGGCAGCATAAGGACTTAAGACAGAGTGATTCTGTGTCATATTAAAATACAAACCGCTGTCAGATCAACCAGCTGACAGGGCTAGGAGCTGCAGGCTGTCCAAGGATCCAAAAGAAAAGTTCTTCATAAAGCCAGTGGAAAGCATATACTTTTACAAGACCTAGCTCTTGCAGAGAGGGCTCATGCATGTTACCACTTTGCTGAACCTTTTCTAACAACCTTATCTGCTGGAAGTCACTATTAATATGTGTGTCTGTGAGCTGAAGCACACACATAGCTCAGAAATGTGAAATTCCAATTCCCAGTGCAATTTTAAGCCAAACTGCAGCACTTCTATCACTTTCAAGTTTTATCATTTCTGTGTCTTCAGGTTTCTGTGCAGTGAGGCTGAGTGATGATAGCTGCAGAAATTTTCTGGGCTTGATTCCAGCTGCTTTCTTTGAAAGCAGAAGACACCATTTTCTTCTGTGTCAGATGATGTTTATGTAAGGATCTGCCTACTGTCCTTCATACTCATTCTGCCCTCTGACTTCCCAAATTTATCCAGTTCTAGCATGTGAATGAAGTCCCAAAGTAGACTGCACATCTGGGGTATGCCTTGGCAGAGAGCTGGCACGGGGTGCAGCAGAGGAGGTGGCTTTGAGGGCCTCAGGAACAGGGGCATGTTGCCCAGCTGCAGCCCAGTGCTACAGCATCTCTCCTACTGGTCCCCAGGCAAATCAGGGTCTGACAAATGAGTCACAGAGCAGAAGAGAGGCTGAAGTGTGGTGTCATATAATCGAGTGAAGGCCAATCTGAAGGGCAAATAGAGGGAGTTCATTGCTCAAATTTCTTCTTGAGTTCTCAAGACTCATAATTTGGTCTGTTTTTTATTTTCCTTTTTTGTTCCTGGCTTGTCAGATTTTTTCTTCCCTCTTCCAGTCTGGATGAGTTTTTCCTTTGAACACCCAGAGAAATGGAGATGAACATCAGGGCTTACAGAGCTAGTAAATATCTAGACTCAGTGACACCAGTGTGATGCTGGTAGGAGATGGAGCAGACAAATTTAGAATTACTAGGTTTATGATAAGCCAGGTCACTACAAGAGCTTTGACTAAATGGGCCAAAGGCCAGCAGACCAGGCCTACAAATCAACCAATGAGGAAGAGAATAAAGGCTGAGAGAAACTTGGAGAGGGAGAACTGTAGATGTCTGCATTCCCTGTGTGCACCCCACAGACACCCAGCTGCAGAGCTCTGCAAACCCTCTACTGAGCCAGACCTTTCCCCTTGGGCAACAAGTTCTCAAGGGAAGTCCATCAGAAATCAGTATCTTTTTTACCTTTCTCTTTATCATGGTCTGAGTCAAATAGATTGGGCAACAGACAGGACAGGGCCAACTGACTTTGCAAGGATGAATTTTTCAAGCTGATTTCTCAGTGAAGATTAGCAAAATATTCTGGGTTTGTTGCAACAATCTTTTATTTTATGTCCATCCCTGACGTTCTCCATTACACCCCTTCATATAAAGATTCTTGCTCTTCTCGCAGTAAAATAACATTGTTTTGTTATCCCATAACCTTCCTTACATCTGATTTTGTGACTGAATTTAGTGTCTCTGCTGCAAAGGTAATTCTCAACATGACAGGTCCCTTCCTCCACTGTAGTGTGACCCGCAGTAGCTGCTGGCAGACTCCAGCATATGTTGCAAGGGTTTAATCCAGAGTTAGATCACTGCTTATTTCTCTGGGTTTGGGTTTTGCTTTTATCTTGTAGGTGTTTATGTTTCCTGATTCCCTGTTTGCAGGCAGGAGAGAATGAACAAAGTGCAGACCCTCTGGACTTTGACCCCAGAGGAATGACTGCTTCCCCTTTATTGAGAGAGAGTCTGCAACAGCCCAATATTCCCTTCCTTCCCCAACACTTAAGGATAGTATGTGCTACTCTTACAAAACAGATGTGTTATCTAAAAGCTTTTGAAGGTTACAAATGAATCCCAAATACATCATCTATGTCAACTAAAAAAAGGAGCTAAAACACAGAGTCCTGAAGAGGGGGAATGTACCACTTTGATACTGACGAAAGACAGGGACAAGTGTCCAATATTATTCTGAGATCAGAGAGGAAAGGAGAGAAGTTGCAAGGTTTTCTGGTCAAGGTTTTCTGGTCAAGGTCTTGGAACAAGGAAACAAGGATTTTTAGGACAAAAGTAGTATTTTTGCACTTCAAAAAATCTTTCCAGCAAAAAGCAACACACCTGGATGCAGGCAGAAGAAAAAGCTTTAGTGTAGACAAGCACTCCCACACACATGCATTGGTGAGAGCAGTGCCCAAAATGAAAGTCTGTTTTTAGGGTCTAAAATTATATTCCTTCTCCTAGTTCTAGGTGCAGAGATGCTTGAATGCAGACCCAGCAAAAATCTTCTTATCCTTCATACCTCCCAGGAACCTTTGGCTCCTATTTCAGTTTAGTTGTGTTGAAATAACTTACCTGGTCAGACTGGGACACAGCCATGTTGTCCACCATGGAGGATGTTCAGGTGATGTGGACGAGTTTGCCAATTCCCAGACAAGTATTAAATCCCCCAATATAGATGTTTTGTTTACCCTTCTTCACTGAATCACATCACTTGCTTGGAGGTTTTTGGTCTTCTTCTGTCCCAAAGCTCTGAGAGATGTGTCAACCAATCTCTTCTGGCATCAGCTACCTCCAGCCTCCTTAGTAATTCATGATTCTTCTCCTTCCTGCTTGTAGGGGAAGCCTCTTTGTCCCATTCTTGCTCTGGGATCACCTCTGTTTTGTGAGCTGATTTTGGTATAGGGAAGGGCAGAGGTGAAGTACTCTCCTACTCATGGTTGAAGCCTCTCCAATTTGGTAATTCAGTTTCTCTGCACCTAAAATGCTTTCCTTCTTCACAAGGTTTCCTCGGTTTCCAGATATTTCTACTTAATTACAGGCCTCTTCATTAATGTTTTTTTTATTCTGTCTGACAGAGTGAGATTACTTCTCATAATTTCACTTTTCACTTGTAAAGAGAAGGTTTATTAATTGATATTTTAATTAATGTTTAGTTATTAATACTTTGATATTTACACAGTCTCCTAGAGGTGTCTGGTGATTTGGCAACCAAAAAGGGTTTGAAATGCTTGTAGTATGTTTGTAGACAACACTGTAAGCAATAAAAAAAGGCCAAGACACAATTTGAAGTAGAAAAATCTAAGAATATAGAGATGCTGTTATTCAAAATGTTGGTATACCAAGATGTTGCTATATGTCTTCTTGGTTTGATTCTTCTTTGTAATAAAGATTGGAGGTTTTGAAAGAGTTATTTTAATATGCATACATCACTTAGCAGAATAATGGAATGTAAGAAATATGTCACCAAAGAAAAATAAAACAAAGCTAGTATCAAACTTTCATAGGTTCTAGCACAATTGAGAAAGTAATTCATTTAAAAACAAAAAATCCAGATGACCTGAAAGGTAGATATGTTTCCACAGAACTTAAAATCCTTTTTAAAATGGTAATTTTTTTCAATGAAATACTTTGAGTGTATTTTCCTTGTAACAGGTTTTCTGAAATAGTGTTAAATTTTATATCTTTACTGAAAAAGCCGGAAATGCAATATGGGTTCTTTTCCTTGTATAAATAAGAGTGGTGATTCCAGGGTTTACATGCTGGAAGAAAAACATAAAGTTTATGGGACTATCAGTAACATTCTTGCAACATTGAACATAACATTGTGGAAAAGGAAAATGTGTATGTTACACATAAATGAGCAAATGAAAAAGTAAAATTAAGTTAGTGAGAATTAATTGTGGATAAGTAATCAAGCAAAACAAGATAAGTGGAAGAAATGGCAGCTGCAGAAATGTTAGCAAAAAAGTGGTTTTATTGTGAACAAGCAGGAAGGATGGGACAAATTTAGAAGAGCTGCAAAGTTCCTGGGGTTCATCCTAAGATCACGACAGAAGGCATTTAGAGTGCACAGCCAAATGGAGCAGTGAAGAGTTCTGCATATTTTAAAATTTAAAATAAATAAGGTATTCAAAGACAAATGCACTAGCATTGCAAACCATAATGCAAATTCTGTAGGAAGTATTTCCTCAAGGAGAAATCAGGGGTCATTAAAAGGTTACTTTTAACTAATGCTGCTTGATCAGTTGTTAGTGTTCAACTTCCTCTGAAGTGACAACGCGTTAGGGTGACCGTTGCCCTCTTCCAGCAATTATGGGTGCTCTGGCAATTGCACTCAGTTTTAATCAATTAGAGTCCTGAATGGTGCTTTTCTTGGTTTCAAACAAAAGACCCAACTGTTGGACCAGAGATGTCCACTTCTTTTTGGCAGCTTCCTGTTTTCTTTCAGAAACGTTTTGAAGACCCTGTCGGGTTCAGGAATGGTCATGATGAATCCCTTCTCCACTAGTATGGCACTAATTATGTGATCTGCATTCCAGCAGAAATCCATATGGTCAACAGCAAGCAAGAGGATGAGAGCTCCTGGAGCTGAGCAAAGGCCTATCTGCCCTCCACCAAAGTGTGGGTTTGGCTGTCTCAGGAAAGGTTTAAGATTCTCTTAGTTGGGAGGCAAGGGGTAATGTTTCTCTTTTTCTCCCCTTTCCTACTCTAGTCGATCTGGTTTATATCTGTAACATTTAGATTTTGGCTTAAACTTTTAAGAATAAGGTTGAAAAACAAAGAGGCATTGGTTAGCAATATTTATAGCTCTGGATATTTTTGTTATCAGTATGAAAATAAGTCTTATCATAACCCCACTTATTCATCTCTGGCAAGAGTTTCTGGGTTCAGGTACGTGTGTTATTAATAATGCATAAGCTACCTCAAAGACAGAAAAATTGCTGGCTCAAGAGCTGAAAATCCCCATGGAAGAAATCCACAAGTAGCCCTGGATGGACATGGTAGTGCTGCACCTTTGCCCATGTCAAGGGCACTCCTAATCAGAGGCAAACGCTCTGCAGCTCTTGTTTCAGTACACAATTTTCACCAACAGGATCATTTTTATTTTCCTGTCATGTGTTCCTGCCCCACACATTGGCACCATCTTTCCAGCTGGGATAACGCAGCAGCCCATGCAGTTGTGTTGTGCAGTGACTCTGCGAGCTGCTGCAGCTTACAGAGGACAAGGTTTGAAGAAACTGGATTGCTTCCCTGTTCCAGTGCACAGTACAGCCAAGCAAACCATTGTGCCTGGAGAGCTAGCTGAGACTATGATGGCTAACTTCTCCTCTGCTGCTGCTTCATGATATGAAATTCCTATTGTTTCCCTCCACTCACCCATCCATGTCCATCTATTGCTGTGTTTGGAGTGGGAGAGAGCCCTTTTTGCTCATGTCCGTAGCAATTTGACAACCGTGGGGTTTGGTCCCTGCTTGAAACTCTTGCATTAATAGCAGGAGCTGAGAGACTTACCCCAAAGCTTATTGTAAAGCCAGTGGTTTGGAAGGCTGAATGTGACCATGGGACTGCTATGACTGGCTCAAGTGAGAGTTTCTTCCAGTCCCATGACAGCCTAAATTCCTCTGCTGAGAAGTGGCTGCTCATTAAACAGTGACTCAAACACTGGGACTCTGTAGCTGAATTCAAACCCAAAAGCACCTTTTCCAGGAGTCTCACAGGTAAAAACATCTTCAAATTTCATGGTGCTGTGGTGTCTCTATGAACTTATGAACTTGGGCCTCAGATTTAGTAAAAAATATAGTTGCTGTAGATCACATTTAATGGATGAGTGACTACAAGACAGCTTATGCAAGGGATAAAAGAGAACAAGAATTTACTTCAGCTACTCTCCAGAAATCAAAAAAGCCTGTTCTTTCTCCTGTCCTCCAGCATACCTTTCCCACCAGGTTATCCCTTGCAACTGGATGACTACACTCCTAAGATGAAGCTTGATTTTTGTTTTTTTTTTCCTTCCCTCTGACTTATTCATTAAAATTAATTTAGTGGTGTCAAGTTTAGTAGCACCCAACTCATAGGTTCATAGCATTTCTGTATTTAGCAAGCCAGTGTTTTAAAAAAAGAGTATTAAAATCTAAGAGGTTTTAAAACAACCTTTGACTATGTCTGGTCTCTAAGTGTGAAAGATTCAGCAGGTAGCTGCCAGAATATTCAACTTTGTGAACTGAATAGTTAAGATGCAGTGATCTGTGTTTCAGGGGAGGGAAGACTTTAATTACAATATCAGTCATTAAAGAGCTTTGTACTGACACTTGGCACCATCAGGAGCACACCTGAAGCTGACCTGAACTCTGTGTTTTCTCAAGGTGAACTGTGAAGCAGTGATCTCTTTCATTGTTTACAGTAATGTCATAACTTGTTCCTCAAAAAAAAAAACCTTCTAGGGAAAGCAGGACAAAGGAATGCCTAACTGAAAAAATGACAATAATAAAAACCCCACAGCCTCCAATAGCCTGGTTAAAATTTGCAAGAGGAAAGGGGGAATTAAATTTAATGTAAAGATGAGCAAAATACATAAGTGTTGCTGTGACACCAAGACAGTTCTTGTGTGATCACTAAAATATGGGAACCTCCTCCCAGAAGAGCATCCAGTTGAACTGCAGGGTGGCCTGTCTGCAATACTAATTAGTGCTGCATTGTAGGAGCAGATCCAGACTGTGTGACAGGTTGTACCAGGGACTCACTGTTAACACTGTCTGCATTTTGAGGGGTCACTTTAGACTACCTAGAGTGTGTGGACTGAAATATGATAGTTAAGCTGCAGGTAAATTTTCCTTAGCCTTTGGTTCAAGGACAGTTTCATATCCCCCTCTAAAGGGTAGAAGGCACATTCAAACACAGAGAAGTCACACAATTAAGCATTTTTTGCCTGTGCTAGTTTTCCAATCAAGATGTCTGTGTCTAGAGTCCCTAAAGAAAATAAAAGGAAAAAGAAATTGATAAAGAATGTACCTTAGTATGATAGAAAAGGGAAGCCTTTCAAGAATTAACTAAGAGCTTTCTCTCTGCTGCATAATAGAAATTATCTCTAGTGGATAGGGAAATCCTCTAATCTTCATACAATATCTGAGCAGGCTTACCTTTTCTCCATAGATTCTCTGTTTTTATCCCACTAAAATTCCCTGGGCCAGATCCTGAAGCAATCACTGCAAATTAGCAGTGTTCCAAGATTCAGCCCACTGCACTTGTGCATGAAGGTGGTCTTACTTACATGCCATGTAACTGCTTTTAATAATTATTAAACCTTATTTTTATTTATTATTGTTATTACTTTTTTGAGGCCAAATTATTTTACAGTTTTGGTATAAATGGTATAAATCTAAAATAGAATTACTCCACTTTTACAGCCACCCTCCTGGGTCCTGAATTTGTCTTGTGTGTGTGTGAAGAGTGTCTTTCACATGCTTCTTCAAATCTCTTTTTCCTCCCTAGAAAACATACAAAGAAACTGTGTGAAAATTTTGGTGCATCTTTTCTGGTTTATGCTATCGTGATGAGTGGAAGCCCCTCTGCCTTTGAGGAGGGCACTACACAAGTGGGAACCTTTGCACATCTGGGATGAGCAGTGTGAATGGGGACACCCAGCTCACACATGCCAGCACCTCAGATCCACAGTTTAACAGTTAACCATGAGTTTTAATAATTTATTTTTTTTCCTGTGGCAATCTAAAGTATTGAAGAGGGAATCAGAAGCTGTGAGGAAAATATCAAACAACAAATCCATGTGGGAGAGACTGTTTCCCAGTCAGTCACTGAAGCTGTGCTGCTGTGGCTGCTGCACAGCTCCGTGTTCAGTCAGAGTAAAAAGGTCCCCCTTGCCATACACCCATGCTTTGAAACCCTTAGAGGGGGTTTTCCTTTACATTTTTGTTGGCTTTTGTGCACTTTGGATCAAGTCTGTGTGCCATACATAGCTTACCATCTCCTGGGGAAAAAATAGAAAGACAGTGTTAGCTTGACTGCATTGGTTGACAGTCAGCTTTGTGAGACCTGGTCTCTTGAAAATCAGTGAGGAGCTGCTGGCGTGACCCTCTGGTGAACTGCAGCGAGGGGGAAGGAGCAAATATTCCAAGGAGATGAACCAGGACATGTACTTACATCTGATCCAAATAACTGCTGTACAAAGGAGAAGTGAATGTAGCCAGCATAGCCAAGCTGGTATTTTGTGACCTTCTGATTGCAGAGTTCAAAATATCTTAATTTCTTTTTTGCTGGAGGCTTCAAAACTGGGGGAGGAGTAGCTAGCAGTGGTGAGGCAGGAGAGAGTAAATTTCCTTTCTAAAAAATATTCTTCCGGTGGAAGCAGTGCATTGTTTCTTGAAATGGACAAAGTTATTTTCTAACTTCCCTGTATCCTGTCACCTGGCCCTTCCTTCCTCCTCCTGATACTGCAGTAAAATACACAAACACACAAGCTATGCATTATTTGCATCATGTCAGGATTTATATTCTGATCGAAGATAGTGATTTATACTTGTCGGATTTTCTGCAGACCACATTCCAGATGTGAAATGAATTTTACTGGCATTTATTAGTCACTAGGGGTGGCTGATGATGGCTTCCTTTATACCCCTGACATTTATGCTCTGGTGTAGCTTCCCTTTTCCTTTCAGTGATGTTTTTCCTTTTAAAAGAGTTAAAAACAAAAGGAAAACAAAAGGAAAAGAAGTCCATTCTATAGCAGTGCAAATATAATGGGATGGATTATGTTTATGGAGAAGGACATTTAGAACAGAAATCCCATTCCTCTAATAAGAAAAGGAAAAAATAAAAAAAAGGAAAGATTACCTTTGTTAACAAGCTGTTGTTGGTGTTTCCAAGATTTTAATCACCTTTACAAATGCTGTGATGTTAGCATTGACTTTCTAAGCCTTTCTGTTCCAATGTAGGTTTAAGTCAATATGTAAAAGTGAATCATTTACTGTTCTCTTACAAATTAAGAGTTATGTGAAAATTTTAACTTAAAAAAAAGGTGTGAGATAAGGCTTCCCAAATGAACAAGTAATGTGAAATCCAACTTGCATGTGTGTTTCTTGATTCTGCTGGGAAGCAGAAGGGAGGTGCTTTCTTCTTTGTGAGTATGGTCACTGTGTGTTTTCAACCTGCAATCTGTAATAGTCTAAAAACGGGTGCCAAAATTTAGAGAGGAATAGAGGGACTGATTATGGAGAACGGGGAAGAACTCCTGAGAGAGGAAATTCTTTTGGTAAAATCAAACAGATTTGGTAGAGTGACGGGGGATTGCAAAGCCAACCTGCATTATGTGGGGGTTAATTCACCAACCGTTATTCCTCCCAGTTTGAGGTTTGAGAAGGTCTTTTGTTTGCTCACACCTGACAAGCCAAAGACTAAGATGGGTCTGTCATGGGGTTGGAACACCATATCTGGGTTTGCTAGGGAAAGTCTAATGAAATTTTTTCTTTCAAACTAAAATCAAACTGTGTAATTCTGTTATAAACTGGGTGCTCGCTGACAGCCAGCTGATGCTTTACTTTCTGCTTGATTCTGCTGTGCCAACACTGCCTTTCTTATACTGCCTTTCAGTGGGGAGATGAGCTGCCACAAGTGTGATTCCCAGTGAAAAGGGTAAGAGGGTTTCCATGAATAATGATGGGGGTTTGGGTCTGGCTCTTGTGCCAATGATAGCTCAGAAACGGTGACCACAGGAGACAAGTAGACCTATTTTGTGGTACGGCTTCTTTAAGAATGTAACATCAGATTAGGTGGAGTAAATCCCCTGGAAGAAGAAAACAGCTTGCCAAAGTTTTTCAGGGATGAACTCAGTGTGAGAGTGCAGGATAAGTATAAACAAATAAGAAAATGAAGAAGCGGCTGGAGCAGATAAGAGTAACAGCTCAGAGCATTATTATAAGACATGAGAAAGCAGACAGCAAAGGGTTTAACTCTGATGGTCCCATTAGCTACAGGCAATACTGAGTTTAAAGAGTCCAAAGTCCCTGCAACAGCTAAGATCAATACGAATCTGTTCTCTTTGGTATTTATTAGATGAAGGGTAGGTTAATGGATTAACTTGTCAGATTAATTTGATACTTGATTAATATATAAATACTAGCCCTTACAGGGAAATAATACTTGACACTTTTGACTATGACCTAGTACATTAAAATAGGGCAGCTCTTTGCCCCTTGTTGTTTTTGAGAAAAATAAACAAATCATGCAAGGTGATCTGGGAGTCATGTGTATGTTTGTGATGTCAATAAGATTGTTTCTCATGGCCAATAACCTAAACAAAACAATAAGCAAAAAACCCCAAAGCAGCTAATACAGTCATTTACCCTTACCAGATGGACTCAAAACAAGCAGACTACCACATGGGGCTTGGTTCACTGATAAGACCAGTGTGAATCCTTGTTATTTCAACAGGCACTAGATCAAACCTCAGCTTCTCAGACTCTGTGCTGCAGCTCAGCTGGTTAAGTTGCTTTTGCCACTGCAGTTTGTGGTTGAGAATCAGGGCCAATGTTATGCACTTGGCAAAGCAGATATTTGACTGCTGGGTGTAAAAATGATTATGATGCTGGTGCTTAGTCCATGAACATCAGGACATGCCACAGTCAGGCTGGAGTCATGGAAGGAGGTGGGATACTTCTGGAAGGGAAAGGAAAAGCAACATTGCTAACTCCATGCATCTCATCACCTCAGAAGCCCTGCTCAGCCTCTTCCCTACCACATCCATTGCCTGCAACCAGAGAAGCCACCTCTCAATCCCCCCTGATGGGACACACACCTTTGTTCTGTCTCTGAAAAGTCTTGAGCAGATCTGGGTTGGAATCTGCTGTGTTAAAATCAAGGCAGGACAATGGAGTTTATCTGACAGTGCTTCTCATCCCTTTTATTTAAAACAAAAGGCCAGTAGTGTGCAGTCAGTGATGAATTATTTCTTTGGTTTTGGACTAATGACCTGTGTCAGAAGTGTTGCAAATCCCAGTTCCATTAACAGCTGGGTCAAGGTGCTGTGTGCTTTAATCCTGTATGTTTTATGTATTAGCTCTATCACATCTATGATGCTACAGTTGTGTTTAGAGCCATCTGTATGCCTGGTGTGCTCTCCATATTTTTCCCTCACTGTGTGCTGTGATAGTCAAGATAATGCTGCCTTTAAAAATATACTCTTGAGATTCTGAGATCTCCAAGTCTGAAAATGAGGAGAGTTGCTAGTAGGGGTTGACCAGGTTTATGCATTTGATGTGAAAATTGCAGCAAGCCAAATATCCTCAATCATCCCCAGAGGACATTCCCAAGGCAGGATGAGCAGCAATGGGCCAGTCTCACTAGGATACTGCTGGGAGCAGCCAAAGAGCCTGGGGAGATTTTCAGCTCCCAAAGTGAACACACACGAGGCAATGCCTGCCTACAGCATGCCAGGCAGTGATGGATTACCTGCTGTCAGGAAGCACGTTGGGGTTTCTGAGCTAGGCCTACTATCAGCACGATGACAGGGAGCTCAGCTCAATCCCAAAACACAGGAGGATGCAAACTAATAAAGTTTACTGGAGCTTGCAGCTCTCTGCAGCACTTTAGCACGGTCCTATCTACTCAGGAGCTGTGATCTCCTGTGGGATATTCCCAGAGTTCCCATTCTCCTCAACCCTGCAAGATCCTGTGTCCATGTCTGAGCCCTCTGCTTTTGCATTGGGTTTGTGCGGCCAGGTTTTGGTATTGGGTGGCTTCTGTGAAAAGCTTCCAGAAATGTCCTCTGTGTCTGACAGAGCCAATGCCAGCCAGCTCCAGGACAGAGCCTGGCCAAGGCTGAGCCCAACAGTGACGGTGGTAACGCCTCTGGGATCACAGATTTAAGAAGGTGGGGAAAATTGCTGCTCAACAGCAGCCAGAGTGAGTATCTGTGAGGGAAACAGCCCTGCAGACACCCAGGCTGGCAAAGAAGGAGGGACAGGAGGTGCTCCATGAGCAGCCCATGATGCAACCTCTGGTGATGCAGCTGTGACCCTGCAGACCATGGAGGTCCACAGAAGAGCAGAGATCCTCCTGCAGCCCATGGAGGAGCCCACACCAGAGCAGGTGGATGCCTGAAGGAGGGTGAGAGCCTGTGGGAAGCCCACGGTGGAGCAGGTTCTTGGCAGGATCTGTGGCGCTATGGAGAGAGGACCCCATGCGGGACCAGGTTTGCAGGCAAGAACACCAAGAACTGCAACCTGAACTTCTCCAGAAGCTCATGGAGAACTGTCTCCCCACAGGAGACACCCCACACTGGAGATGGAAGAATGTGAGGAGTCCTCCCCNAGGTTTGCAGGCAAGAACACCAAGAACTGCAACCTGAACTTCTCCAGAAGCTCATGGAGAACTGTCTCCCCACAGGAGACACCCCACACTGGAGATGGAAGAATGTGAGGAGTCCTCCCCCTGAGAAGGAAGGAGAAAGACGAGTGGTGAACTGACCACGTTTGTGTGCTTCCATTGCTCATCCCCCTGTGCTGCTGGGAAGGAGCAGGGAGAGAGAATGGTAAGTGCTGTTGAGCCCATGAAGAAGGGATGGGTGGGGGGAAGGTGTTTCAAGATTTGGTTTTATTTTTCATTATCCTGCCCTGATTTTATTGGCAATCAAACAAACGATTTTTCCCAAGATGAAGCTGTTTTGCCCTTGATGGTAACTGGTGAGTGATCTTTCCTTGTCCTTGCCTTGATCCATGAGACTTTTGTTATATTTTTTCTCCCCTGTCCAGCTGAGTAGAGGCGTGATAAAAGCAGCTTTGGTGGACATCTGGTGTCCAGCCAGGGTCAACCCACCACAGCTATTTATATACCTCGGTGGGTACATCACAGAGTTGAGAAAGCTATTCACCCTTGTAACATTTCAAGGATATTTTTGAAGGTGAAGCCAGCTGGGTCTTTATTGCAATCAAAAATAAAGTAACAATACCTGAGGCTGTGATTTGTAAAGAAGTGCTGGCAGTAGCATGGAAAAAGACACAAGAGACTTAGCTCTGCTGGTGACAGGCCTATGGCTTGGGTAGTTCTTTCTGCACCTTCTACAGAACATGGCAATGGATGTAGCTTTGTCATGCTTGTCTGACTAGTTTATCACCTGAATCTCCAAGCCCAGGGTGGAAGGACCCTGTTCTGCAAGGCCCAAGGACATCCCTGTGCCAGGAGTTGCTGCAGTAGCTGTGTGTCCCAGCAGACAAGCCAGGCAGTGCTTTACTCATTTGGACTGCCCTCAGAGTTGGCTGCCTTGTGGCATACCTTGAGTCAA